>JASDQU010735570.1:33878-53254 GCA_032191745.1 Picea mariana | reverse complement strand
TAAGGTAGTTGGTTGGTTTAGTAGTTCAGATCCGTTCTGATTGAGGAATATCCATAATCTATGATGGTGTATGGTTGAGGAGCATGAATAGGTTGTTGGATGGCATAGATATGTTTATGATTGGTTATGGTACATATTGGGTAGTGAAAAATAGAGTGCAGTGATAGATTATAAGTGGTTGTGACAAAGGTAGAAAGGGTCTGAAGTGCCAGAAGGTTGAAGTTTCAGAAACCCTAGTTTCTTAAGGTGTACATAGGCTAACAGTGGTCTAGGACGTGTACATACGTGTGATACAATATAGGAAGGTCGCATACATATGTGGGTTGTAATATAAACAGGTCACATACCTATTGACATATTGGTATCTGTTTACAAGCTAAGACTTGTACTTGAGGATTGATTCCTCTTCTCAGTTGGTGCTAAGATTTGCAGGTCGAGTCTTGCATTGACAGTTGGTTCTCTTGTAGAGTTGTTGCTATATTCAGTTGATGCTGATAAACGCCAAGGATTGTAGCTTGTAATAAAAAAAAAATTTATACATATATCTTGTGTTCCTTGTGTTCTTTATGATGATTTATTGATGATGTTGCTGCTAAGTTATGATTACAACTAGTTATAAATGAAAGCAATGAATATTGAGTAAATGGTGATTGCTAACCAAGATGTTTTGATAAGAAGTTCAAAAAGAGCCCTACACTGATTTTCCCCACCCTCTCAGTGTGGTCCATGTTTCCAACAGAGGGATCCACTTCAGAAACACTCCTTGAATTGAGAAATGATCCACCCAATAGGTCACCTTGTCAACCCTCCCATACCTAAATTTAGCAAATTGCATAGGGTCTTTGAGCACTTGTTTAATTTGATAAGGTAGTCTTTGATATACATGCTTAGATGGATCTTATATTAAATGTGACTTTACTTGCCATGATTCTTTGACTTGAAATCCTTGGAGGGCACACTTTTTTTTCTTTGTAGGACCTTGACTAGTGGACAATTTTGAGGAACAAGCCCAGCTTGGGCCTTCATTGGGGCAAGAAGCCCATAGGTTGGATGCCATATCCCACACACTAGATGATGATTGTAGCCTTTGGAGGCAGTATATGACTCCTTGGACAGTGACACCTAGCCTTCTTCCATTGCAACAACCTTCTTGGGAGGTCTTATGCCATGTTTCTAGGCTTGACATCTTGCTTGGGGCTAGGGCATGTGGTGGTGAAGATGGAAACTTGGCACATTTTGATGGAATACCCCTAGCATTGAGGAGGAGACTCTTGACTAGAATACACATGGCCTTTGGAGGCCTAGCGCTACCTTCTCCAACCCCAATGACTTCCTACATGTGCCAAAATGTCATCCCTCAAGGGGATGACGACATGTTTTAGGGTTTTTCTTATGTGCAAATTAAATTTAAAGTTGTAAAGGGGAAAAATAAAGGGAAATGTCTCCCTTATTTTGTGGTTTACCCTTTTTAAGTGGACAAACTTTATCTTAGAGGTTTTGTATAAATAAATATCAAACTCATTTCATTTGAGACATAGCTCTCCCATTATGAGAAGGATACTTGGCTGAAATTTGCGCCCTCTTTGGGAAATTTGGATTATCTCTCTTTTGTGAAAATGTATTTTGGTGATTTCTCTTGGTATATTGTGGAGCTAAGGTGGTGCACACCTCTTGGAGGAATTTTCTCTTGCTTCTGGATGGATATGGTTTGGTAAACTAGGATTTGATCTTGCATATTGTGGAATTGGTAAGGAAATTTCTGCATTAATTGGTATTTTCTTCTTATTCCATGCTATTCTTGTTTGAAACCCTAGGAGGAGTATAAGTGCATACACCCTCCACCAATTTTCATCTCATTTGTTTGTTGATAGKTYATTTTTGGCAAGTTTGCTAGGAGGAGTACAAGGGTGTCACCCTCCTAGATTTACCTTAGTTTGATTTGCATGCCATAGGGAGTAAAAGGGATTACACCCCTAGGGATATTGTGGTTCTAACTCTCACATCCAAGAATCCATTTACCCAATATATTAAAGGCGCTAATCTGAAATTTGCGTTGGAGAAATAAATTGATTGCATTGGGTAACATGATTTTACGAGATTTTCAAATTGTTTGAAGTGGAACCAATTCTATGCTTTACTAGCTTGCTTGAGCCACTAGGGAATCCTCTTTAGCCAAGGATATCTTATTGTTGTTATAAATTAAAGCTACAACAATTAGGGCTGCAACAAATTGCTCTCAAAATTTTACTTTTGCTCTCTTTTCAACCGTCAAAATTCGCCATAATAAACTATTAGTCATTATGCATCTTTTGGGTGGTTTACTTGTAACTTTTGGTGGTTGGGGTTTTCTGCTGTAGAAATCTTTTGATACAGCCATAAGTCTGTCATAATATATCTTCAATAACATGTTTTAACAACCCTATATTGTTGCTAAAGTCTTGTCTCATCTCACTTGATTTATACTAGTCTTTGCTACCTTATCTCTTGCATCTTTAACTAGACTTTTAGTAACTTGTTTTAACAACTTTGATTATCATTTACTTGCTGATTTATATCATTTTTTACTGCTTCTATATAGGACAACAAGCTTCACTTGCTCGTCCATTGGATATCTTGGCTTGTATGTCTGTCTTTTCTTGTGTCTCGGGCAGGTACAACTATCTTTCGTGGGTACTCAAGCACTTGGCAACCATTGACTATTTTCAAGAATCATTCACAAGCCACATTCCACTTAGTAGTTTGAACTATAGGGGAATCATCTTCCATAACCTGATTTTCCATCTCATTTCCCCCTATGGTCACTCGAGATTCCCCCCTTGTGTAGGATTTCTCCTTCACTAAAGCGAGGGGAGTGGTTATCCAAGGTGATAGTGGGTAGACTCTCCCATAGTTCTCGCCATCTTGTGGATTGGGTCGGGCTTTCCCAACCTACAATTTGTGTGATAAAATTTTGGTGCCATTGCCAAGGAGGATTTTGAATCCTCTTTCATGCCCTAACAACACTTTGGAAAAGTCACATCTCAAATCTTTTACCCTGAGATTGCCAGACAAATCCATTTGAGGGAAGTTTCCTTATATTTTTTATGAGCATTAGTCTCATTTGGCGACTCCATTGAAGTGATATCCCAAGTGATGGAAACATGGATTTGTGGATCTTTCATGAAGCATACAAGGCCTTGGATTCCAAAACTATTGACGGGTATCCGAACAAGTTCCCGATAAACTAGTTGGATGTCATCCCCGAGTTCGATGGTAACCCATGTTTGGTTGTAGCACACGTTGTTGAGTTTACTAGATGAATCTATTATGAAAATGTACAACATGAGGATGTATGCCTAGAGTTGTTTTTGTTTTCCTTGGGGAGTGAACAAAAGGATTGGATCAAGCACTCTTGCAAACCAAGAAGTATATCTTCTTTAATGATCCTCATTAAAGAGTCCCTTAAACGTTGGGGACATAAAGCTCAAAGTATTGAAGAAACAATTTAGAACCTGGAGGATGCTTTTTTAAGAGAAGGTTTTGACCTTGATCCTATTGAAGGTTTAAGAGAAACGCTTCTTCTTGAGTTTGTTGAAACAACACTTGAAAACCAAGAAGTTGATGATAGTAATGAGTAGAGTTTTGAGTGCCTCAAGGAAAGCATAAAAGAAGACTGCAAGTTTTGTAAACAACTGATAGAAATTTTATCCGACAAAGACTTTTTGGTCAATTTCTGTGAACTGAGAGAAGAATATGACGCTATCCTCCAAAATTATGAGGAAAATCCTACCCTAAACTCAACATGGGAGGTTTCCATTGCATATTATTGAGTAAAATCATTGTAAAACATTGTGATCGAGAAGTATGGGTACCGGAACAACTTCCCAAATGATGATGAATCACTCTTCATGCCCGAAGAAGTTTGCAAACTTGTTAGAGATCAAGATCAAGATGGCGAATTATTTGATTATTGAAGATGACAAAGACTTGATTAAAGAACATATCCATGAAAAAAGTTGCCAAGAAAAAGAAGACCCTGATGAAGTGCAACATCCAAACGAGCAGAAGGAGACATTGGTATTCGTTCTCCCACTTGACAAAGATGAAGTCGTTCAACCTTTCTTTCCTCTTGCACATGAAGATGAAAAAGTGATTAGTCCCAATGATGAAAATTCTTTTGTGAAGCACCTCTCTGACATGGTTAATCTACACATTGATGAATTCATACATGTTGGGAGACATAGATGGGTTGTGGGTTGCTTCATCATCGATAGAGAGCTCGTTTACGACATTGAAGGTAGATATCAAGAAAAAGGGGTTGAGTGGTCATATTTAGAGGATTGGTCTTCATGTATATATGATTCAGATGTTTTGCAACCCGATGATGATATGGTTACAGACTTATTTCGTCCATTTGAAGATAACTTGTCGCAATATGAAAATGATGATTCTTATCCATCCCTTGAGAGTTGTGATGAGTATCCTTTCGGTGACCTGGGATTGTTCTATGAAGATTCCAAACCACCATTGTGCTCAGATTTTGATAGACACTAGGTCATGGCCATCCTAGAGCAGTCTGAGGCTCATGCTGCCAAACAAAAATATTTTCATATTGAGACTTTTGGCAGTGATTTGCAAATAAAAAAGCGACATTTTCTAAGTCAAGGAGAGGAGTTTTCTCTAGACCTAAGGCTGCCCCTTACCCCATTTCATTTTATTTGGAAAATCATCAGGTTTTCTTGGGATCCCTTATCTCCTCTCAGTATTCAGTGAGTGGTGACATTTTAAGTGAAGATGAAGAACAAGCCATTGTGGATGAAGAAATCGTTGAAGAAATTCCTACTAATTTGATGACGCTAGATCTTGTTGAAACGTATCATAGAGTAAATTCCTTATGTGCCATGATCACATAGAGATACATTTTCAGTGATGAAGAAGACTTCCACGAAATGCATCATGTTGAAGATCCACTTGAAGCCGCCATGACTTATGTTCTTGCTACACACAAAGACAAGGAGATGGTCAATTTCAGTCATATAGATGAGCCATAATCTATATATGGTAGCCCTCTTTAGCAATGGATTGATCAAGCTTGTGGTTTCTCTTTCCAACAAGATTTTCTACCTCCCACCCATCTCCATGAGTTTCATTTAATGATTAATTATATGTATATTTATGCTCATGATCTTTATGTGCTTCACTTATCTTTGTTGTACTACATGATTAAGCATAGGGGGAGATGCCTTGATGAAATTATAAGCAAGTGGTTACACTAGTTGTACGACTTCACCTGACATTTTCAGGACCTGATTTTCAGGCCCCCCAAGCCCCAGGTAAGTAGGCACGACATCTTTCTTTCTTGCATTTGCATCTTGATTGCTCATGGTAGCTTGGTTTCATTTCATCTTTGGTTTTCAATTTTCTCTACTTTCATTATTGATTTACATGTTTCTCTTTCATCATATATATGAAAAATACAAAAAAAATCTTCTCTAGATTAGTTGTCAATTTTGGAATTTTGATTTTGATTATATGGAAAAAGGGTGAGTAGAGCCACCATATATTTTACGGTTTTATGTTTCAGTGTAGGCACAGGTATAACCAAGAGATGTTGAGGATATCATGCACTCTATGGTGAGCACATGTCTCCAAGCAAGAGCCATATGTTATCCCCATTTCCTAGAGATAACTAAGGAGATGATGTCTCGAGGCCCTCAGGTTGAATACATGGAGTACCGAGATACGTATGGCTGACAATGTCCACATGCATAGACACCGACCTGCATCACAACCACACTACCTCAGTTCATCATGAAATCATTCACCACATCAGCTTGCTTCCAGAAGATAATGGGTCTTTCTCCATGAGGTACAAGTCAAGTATTGTGGTAAGTGTCGTTTTAATATTTGAGACATTTGAGTATCTTGCATTTTGAAATGCTTTTGATTATGTAACGTTTGCTTTGAAATTATTCTCTTTGCCTTGTTTCACCTTGGTGGTTGAAATTGTGCCCTAGTAAGTGGTCACCCTTAGGGATGAGTTTGCTACTGGTAGGTCCCCTTGACAAGTCATCATGCCATTCTTGATCATACTTATCATTTTTGATACTTCATCCTCTCATCTCACTATCTTTTGGGATTTTTGGATGTACTGAACTAATAAGGGTTTGTCCCTCATTTCATGGGAAGAGGGAGCTGAAGGCCTAGAGGAAATGTAGTTGGAAAAAGATAAAATCCAAATCATAACCTTCCAGATGCTCTCCCAAAGAGGTCTTGAGAACAACGAAATGTTTCTCCTAAAAAATCAAAGACCTGCAAAAGAAAATACACACACACACACATATATAATGTCCCACTTGTTGAGGGATCTACACAAGTGCGTTACAAGCTTGATTTTACCCCTATGGCACTATGTGTACCTCTCCCTTCAAGTGACACTGTGGTACTACCCCCCCAAGGTTTATTTTACCCATAGGGACTATCCAGTCATTTTGGACCATAATTAATTAATGACAACAAATGGGATTGGAAAAAGGATGCATTGAAAATGAAGGTGCAACAAACACTCTACAAAGGCACCCATAAATGAGACACTACGAACCCTTGTATGTCATGAATCCCATGCCCAAAAGTCTTACCCCCATTCACTTCATCTTCTCAACATGTCTTACAGAGGGGTCCACCTGGGAAACACTCATTGACTTGAGGAATGATCCACCCAATAGGTCACCTTGTCAACCCTCCCATACCTAAACTTGGAAAATTACATAGGGTATTTGAGCACTTATTTAATTTGATAAGGTAGTATTTGATATACATGCTTATATGGCTCTTATATTAAATGTGATTTTACTTGACATGATTCTTTGACTTGACATCCTTGGAGGGCACACTTGTTTAACTTTGTAGGACCTTGACTGGTGGACGATTTAGAAGAACAAGCCTAGCTTGGGCCTTCATTGGGGAAATAATACCATAGGTTGTATGCCATGGCCCACACACCAAATGAAGATTGTGTCCTTTGGAGGCAGGAGAGGACACCTTGGACAATGACACCTAGCATTCTTCTAGCCCAACGACCTGTTTGGTAGCTCTTATACCATGTTTCTAGGCTTGACATATTGTTTGGGGCTAGGGCATGTGGTGGTGAATATGGAAACTTGTTGTTAGTTCCTAACCTTGTTTTTGATTGATTAGGTGTTCCTAGTCCCTATCCTACCCATTTTCCATGATTTTTTGTTAAAACTTTGTTTTTCCCTCTTGGCTTGAAAGCTTATTGTTCAATCTTTTATGCACATTTTAAATGATTTTGAAGTTTAAGAAGATTAGGATATGATATGAAAGCTTTCTTTCACATCACTTATCTTTTCATCATTTGAATTTTCAAATTTTTCCAAGTTAGAAAAGGCATTGCAAGAATAGCGCTATTCTTGCAGTGCCAGGAATAATCATTGTTATACATGCGCCACCCTGCCCAGATCGTGTCTTAACGTTTTAAATCATTATTAGAGGATCTGGACAACTCTTTATGATCTATTTCAGGTTGTTATTCTTATAATAATGACTATATTCGTAGGATTGAGTTGTACTCGCCACCTCGAAATCAAATGAACACGCCCGATTATCATGAATGAAATCATTATCTACCTATTTTAGTATGTTTGTTATTCTACGCATGGTTTGTAGGTAAAGAGATAAATTTCAGTTTTTAAATAGCTCTCGGGAGTTGAAGATCAAACCCTCGATCTTCTCAGAATTGTCTACAGGATTGTATTAGTGATATGGCGCCCAAAAAAAGTGGCCAGATAATTAGATTGGAGCATGAAGGTACAAAATTGCTCGAAGCATTTCCTCAGATGGCCCAGAAATTCAAGGATGCTAGTTGGTTCAACTTCTTCGCAACATTCCAGGGTCATCACAAACATATCTCTATGACATTTGCACATAATTTCGATGGCTTCAAACATGTGGCTGGAAAAATTCTATTGCACGTGATAGAGCATTCCATTGCTAAATCCTGCAGGTTACCAGTATATGGGGAAAGATGGTGGAAGAAGGAAAATGTAGTCATGGAGTTTTTGAATCGGTTTTTAATTCCAAAAAAGAAAAACCCTAACTGGAGCAAGGGTATACCACACAACTGGGTAAGGAAACAATGGCACACTGCCTTGCTGATTATCCACAGGTACATTACATGTGAAGGAAGGTTTTCTCTGTTCCATCTCTATCACACTAGACTATTGATCCATGTAAATGGTGATTACCCTCTTAACTTACCCTATTTATGATTAAAAAGTTTATCCAAGATGTCTAAGAGGATCCAGTCTCATCCTACTACAACAAAAAACAGTCTTTTTCATCAAGGGTTGATTAGAACGTTAGTAGTCTTTTCCTTGAATGAAGTCCAGAGGTCTTGGAACTGGTTAATCCAATCATTAAAACCTAATCTACATGCAACTAAGTCTAAAACTGTCAAGGAGAAGAAACCTGCAAAAGAGAAACATACCTCTCAAGCCACTTAAGTTTTAGTGAAATAAAATTCCGCTACAACTAGGGTAACTCGTGTTGGCAAGAGAAAATTACAAACCCAACAAGCTATTGGTGATTTTCCTATGGGTAAAGTTGATGAGAAAGGCACTACCAGTCGAGGTAAGAAACCTAAAATGGATGAAGAGACTGACATCCATCTTTATCCAGATATAAAAAGGGAATTTTATGAGCATGAAGATCACATCACAAGTCTAGTTCAAACTCCAGTCAAACAGAAACAACAATCTACAGGAAATAAGATTGCAAAAGGTGAGAACTAGAGTAAAAAGAAAACACCTGTACCTAAATGTCCTAGAATAAATTATACCAGAGTTGCCAATAAATTTAGACTGAATTCCAAAGCCATGTTTCATCCTTCCATCAAGAAGGAGAATCTCATAATCATAGAAGACAATTCAGAGGATTCTAAAAAGGAGATCAAAAAACAGGTAGTGGCATCTTCTTTACACATGACAGAGAAGGAATCTGAGCAACATAAGAAGAAATAAGAAAAGGGAAAGAAGATTACACAGTACTCTAGAAGATCTGTGATCAGAGCAACTACAAAGTCAACTTCAGTATCTGAATCTATTTTTAAAGGCACAAATGTAGTCAATGATGAGAGAAATGATCTTTTTCGAGAACTAGATCAACTGCAAGACCTTCTAGAAACCAGAGATTTTGACGACATTGAAGAGGAAGACCTTAGTTCTGGGATATCTTCAAAATATGTAATTAAACTAAGAAAACCCCAAGCTTATATAGATATGAACTTACCTGCTCCTGTAGAGGAATATCCAGAATTTAAAGTAGAAGCAAGGAAGGAAAAAGACAGAGTAAAGGAGTTGCAGAGTATGATTAAGCAATTGAAGAAAGAAAAATCTTTTGTTGAGAAATGGAATGCTAAACATCAGAAAAAGATACAAAATTTCAAAAGGAAGAGGAAAAAGCAGAAGACATTGCTTAAAAAGGTAAGATAATCCAATATAAGATTATATTGGCATAATGTTGTGCTAACAACCAAGCTCAAAAAAAAAAAACACCAGGGCTACTGCAGTCATCATACCATGAAAATTCAAGGAGACTTTGCCTCAGTTTTGATTATTCGATGCCATTACTCAAAAAGTAAAGATGAGCAGTTTGGTTCATAGTGCTTGGTTCAAATGCAAATATTTGGTATCTCGGATGGATCAACTCAGCAAGATAGTATTCCTATTTTTGTGGGATTTGCTAGTTTTGTAAAACTGTTTCCTAATCTATATTTGGATTGGTTGTTGAGCCTACTACAATATAGGCATTAGAAGTGCGCGTATGATCTTTATTCTCCTAGGATATTCATTGACATGATCCTATTGTAAAAATGTAAACTAGAAAATAGGATCTACAAGAATACTCTGTGTTCTTTAAATAGACACAGGAAAGATTGTATAGAGGTCGATTAGTTGGGAATTCAAGGACCTTTTTGGTAAAAAATTATCATGCAAGACAAGACTATATTCCATATTGGTACAAAATGGCAAAGGCATGTTGGTCAAATCTTCTTTTGTATCTGTTTCTTTTCTTACTTGAAATTCATTTATTCTGTTGCAATGCATATGATTTCATGATTTTGGGTGACACGTGAACATTTTACTATTTTTATTCATAATCAAGATTGTTTTCAAGTACATGTTTTTGTTTCTTAATTATATTTTGAAATAAGAAATCCATGTGTGAGTTGACAAACTAGATACTCACATACCTTCCTTTCTTTATTTACCTTACTATCTGATCTATTAAAGTGACTACCATTTACTAAACCAATGGGATGTTTACTTGCTTTTACATTGAGTTATATGTTTATTTGAATCCTTGAACCATCTTTTAACCATTTTCTAAAAAACCTATTCAAAAAACCCTTTAAAAATACCGTTGCAATAAGTTGATGATGCCCTAGCTTGCCCTCTCACAGTCAAGTGCAACTTTAGGGACTAACACTTGGCATGTTTTGATGGAATACCCCTTGGATTGAGGAGGATACTCTTGACTTGAAGACACATGACCCTTGGATTCCTACCTCTACCTTCTCCAACCCCAATGACTTCCTACATGTGCCAAAACATCATCCCTCAAGGGGATGATATCATGTTTTATGGTTTTTCTTATGTGCAAATTAAATTTAAAGTTGTAAAGGGGAAAAATAAAGGGAAATGTCTCCCTTATTTTGTGGTTTACCCTTGTTAAGTGGACAAACTTTATCTTAGATTTTTGTTACAAATAAAGATCAAACTCATTTCATTTGAGGCATAAATCTCCCATTGTGAGAAGGATACTTGGCTGAAATTTGCGCCATCTTTGGGCAATTTGGATTATCTCTCTCTTGTGAAAATGTATTTTGGTGTTTTCTCTTGGTATGTTGTGGATCTAAGGTGGTGTGCACCTCTTAGAGGATTTTTATTTTGCTTATGGATGCATATGGTTTGGTAAACCAGGGTTTGATATTGCATCTTGTGGAATTGGTAAGGAAATTTATGCATTAACTGATATTTTCTTCTTGTTCCATGTTATTCTTGTTTGAAACCCTAGGAGGAGTATAAGTGCATACACCCTCCACCCTCCACCAATTTTCATCTCATTTGTTGGTTGATAAGTCATTTTTGGCAAAGTTGTTAGGAGGAGTACGAGGGTGTACACCCTCCTAGATTTACCTTAGTTTGATTTGCATGCCCTAGGGAGTAAAAGGGATTACACCCCTAGGGATATTGTGGTTCTAACTCTCACATCCAAGACTCCATTTACCAAATACATTAAAGGCACTAATCTGAAATTTCCATTGGATAAATAAATTGATTGCATTGGGTAATGCGATTTTATGATATTTTCAAATTGTTTGAAGTGGAACCAACTCTATGGTTTACTAGTTTGCTTGAGCCACTACGACGTCCTCTTTAGCCAAGGATATATTTTTGTTGCTATAACTTAAACCTACATCCATTAGGGCTGCAAAAAATTTCTCTCAAACTTTTACTTTTGCTCTCTTTTCAACCGTCAAAATTTGAGAGAAAGCTGCCATAGTAAACTACTAGTCATTATGTATCTCTTGGGTGGTTTACTTGTAATTTTTGGTGGTTGGAATTTTATTTTGTAGCAATATTTTTCTACAGCCATAAGGCTGTCATAATATCTCTGAAATGACATCTTTTAACAACCCTATATTGTTGCTAAAGTTTTGTCTCATCTCACTTGAGTTATACTAGTCTTTGCTACCTTATCTCTTGCATCTTTAACTAGACTTTTAGTAACGTATTTAGCAGATTTGATTATCATTTAATTGCTGATTTATATCATTGTTTACTACTGATAAATAGGACAATAATCTTCACTTGCTCGTCCATTGGATATCTTGGCTTGTATGTTTGTCTTTTCTTGTGTCTCGGGAAGGTACACCTATCTTTTGTAGGTACTCAAGCACTTGGCAACCATTGACTATCTCCAAGACTCATTCACAAGCCACATTCCACTTAGTAAATTGACCTATAGGGGCATCATCTTCCATAAACTCACTTTCCATCTTATTTTCCCCTATGGTCACCCGTGATTCCCCCCTTGTGTAGGATTTCTTCTTCACTAAAGCAAGGGGAGGGTTTATCTAAGGTGGCAGTGGGTAGACTCTCCCATAGTTCTCGCCATATTGTGGATTGGGTAAATTTGTGCGATAAAGTGCCCATAATTTTGAATTTTTTGAATTAGATTAAATATTGTCCTATGATCTGATGCTCTTGGAGATAATATACGTAAAGATATTTCCAATTTCTCCATCAACTACTCTTTTTTTTATTATGAATAGATCTAGTCTAGTTGCTATGTGTCATGGGCCTAATCTTCAATTCATCCCAGTACATATTTCTTTCTTAGGCTTGATATCCACAAATTCCCATTATAGGATTGGATACCCCACTTATTCTTTAAATTGATCCCTTTTTATACTTCCTCCTTTTTCTTCATGAATCAAAACTAGGTTAAAATCCACTGCTAAAACATTATTTTGAGTTGAAATGGATTCTTACATCTTAGATAGAGGTTTCCAACACTTTATATTTTCTCTACAAATCATTGGCGCATAGATATTGAATAGACAGATATGATACCTAGTAGTTTTGTTTGTCAACTTTTTGTATATCCAATGTTGTGTTACCTTGGTTTGAACTAGATTAAAAATGGATTGGTTTGAGAGGGTACATATTCCTCTGTATGCCCCCTGGAGCTTACTGTGACTCCTTGATTCAATCTCTATAGTTCATTTCCTAGTCCCACTATTTCTCCCTATTCTATATTAGTTTCATAGGTAAGGAGGATGGTTGGATCCTCTAATTTTATCTAATCTCCAAATGCTTTAGATTTGATCATGCTACCCATTCCCTTACTATTCTAGGAGACTATATTCATTATTTCAACAATGGGGGTTTAGAACTACCACTTGACTACCCTTCTAGTGGCACTTGACTTCCTAGACTTTTGATTGCTAGTATTTTAGAGCTTGCTCCTAATGTTATTTCTATTGTTGTTTCAATCCCCAAACTGTGTTCCTTACTGGTTACTTCCTCTCATTTTACCTTTGCTAGTTTTCATCATAGTTTATTAGGAGGGTGCTTCTCTTCTAGATCTTCTTCTTCTAGTTGTTGTTGAGCCTTTTTCCCAGTGACTAACTTGCTTGATTGAGTATAGGTATGTTTGGGGGCCATATTACTTTCTTCTTTCATTTATAGAGAGGGGTCTATATCCAAGGTAAGGAGAGTTTATGCGTGAGAGACAACATAAATGGGTGGCACAAAATATTGTGGGGTGATAATATGGATTAGATATATGTTCACCTCTAAAGGAGGATTTGATGCAATAATTGATGGATCTACTCTTGATTGAGAGATAATTCATACCTATTTGTAGCGAGAATCAATTTCCCTTTTTGTCCAATAGTGACTAGAGGAGCAGCTTGACTTGTACTTGATTTCTCCTTCATCACTTATCATTGTTCCTCATTTTCTGTTTGAGCTTAGGTTGAAGCCACTTTATTACAATCTTTGGCATAGTGGTCAAATTCATGGCATGTTTTACACTTAAACAAGAGTTGTTCATAGTCCAATTCTTGCACATCCTTTTAGTTCGTCCAGGTTTAACAATATTGCTTCAAGTAGCCCTTTTTACAAATCTACTTCCACACATATTCTTGAACACACAAACACATCTAATTTTGGTTTGGACTTGTCTATTTATTTCCTCAAAGAATTTCCAATAACTCTAAGGGAGTCATCATTCTAGCAATTGAATGGAAAACGAGGCAGTCGAGCCCATTCTGGAACAGCTAAGGGTACATCTAATTTAAGGTCAAAGTCTAGAGTCTATAGATTGACATACATCCACCTTTTTCACATGAAATATGGACCATTCTAAAAGATGATATCTTGATCTTCTTTTAGTTCAAACAAAAAGGCATAAAACCCCCTTATCACAGAAGTAATATGTGAGCTTTCCTTTAATCATGGTGTTGTGATACACACAACAACCCACTAAAGCTCTCGAGTTTTAGTGGGTACCCATACGACCAAAATTTTGCAAGGTACTACTCTTCTTATCTTAATGGTTATTCACTTATGATATTGATGTTTGTATGCAGTCACCAAAATGAATTTGATGCAAAGTTTGTTAATACTACTCAAATCCATCATAACAAATCCTTTCTACATGTCCCCACCAGCCTTGAAACCTGTTTAGAATTGAAACCTTCTACAACGAATTAGCCTCAAATATTTATTGATGTGACCTCAATCAGATATCGTTGGCACTTGGCCTCCGATACTTCATTATTTTTTAAATCTAAAAGTTTCGATGCCGCCACCTTTACAACGTTGTCGTTGGTGAATCACTATGGAAGCATGTCCACTGTGAGTTATATTTTTATCCCGATGATGATATCTTTGATGCAACTGATTACACCACTGTCAAAAGGAGATTAGTCTTTAACCTGACACGTGAGCTAGAGGGGACCCAATGCTCCCTAGTACCTCGATACATTATAAGACGACTTATATTGAATATCACCTATCTACGTGTCATTATCTTACTAGCCTGTATTCCTTGAAGAAACCAGTCATTGGGGACTATCATAAGGATGATTCCTACCCTTTAAACTAGATTTATCAACGATGACATCATTTGAAGTAGATCATCGTGATTTATTCTTATCATGATACGACGATCTAGTTTGACCAATTGCCTAACGATAGCACCATGGCTTGTTAAAAGATAATACTTTGTAAATAAAAACCTCCATGAAAAAAATTCTATGAAGATAAAAGGGAAAGATCCATCATTGATTGAATAAATGATGATAACATAAATCCTTAAAAAATCGTCGTTGCCCCTTATACACTGGTGCACCTTTCGATAATAAATATTAATAAAAGCACATCATCATCGACAAATATTATTATAATCTCTACATGTTAAGCAAATGTTTTTACAATCATCGATGATGACAAGATCAAATAACTCTTCTCCCAATCATTTCTACCTAGATAACAATACCGAGAGAAAATCCCCCCCCTCGATATGTTCCTTCCACTACACGCTAATGGTAATAAACACTCGGTCACCTACGCGAAAATTAATGAAGAACTGTATGGATCTGTCCAAGTTGTAGCTATAACGTGGTTGGTATTAATTGCACAAGGTTTGGGAGAAATTAAAAATATAACACCCTGTTAATACACAATCGACATAACTCTAGCTGTGAAACTGCTAAGAACATAAACGTCGTGTTGTAAAGAAGTTCAGAAGATTCTGTTGTGAGTTCTTATCCTCATGCTAACAGGTATGTATTTAGCGAGCTTAGAAATTATTCTTATCTGCAGCAAATCCAAAGGTGAAGTAACTTTGTTTTGAATGAAAATTCATGCAGGTTGCAAAATCTCCAAGATGCAGACCTAAAGAGCAAAGAACCAGGCAGCTATCAGTCCCATCCATGTTCCAGGAACATATTCCTTTAACATTATGAACACGAACAACCATGATGGGAGAGCGAATTATAAAAAATAACATGATATATACAGCATGTTCTAGAACGAAAGGTATTCGTTCGATGATGAGGACATTGACAAATACAAGAATATTAAGCGTAGTGGTATCCACACTATAGTAGCTCTCCCAACTCTTTTTCCTTACAATGATGTTGTTAGATGGTGTTTCACACACTTGCAAAAAGACATCGTAATGATAGTAAACACTTCTATCATTCCAATCACATCTCTCAAGTTCAAAGATATCAAGATTTGTTAAAAAAATATGGAACCTATTATTGCGTTGGACAAATCGTTCCTGGAAAAATTCAGAGTTCATCACAAAGACTTTAAAGCCCTAATGGAGAATTGGTTCGTAGAAGAAGAGTAGTTTGTGAAGAAAGGAGAAAGATATATTCCTGCTCACTGCTTAAAGGATCCATACAAAATCCTAAATGCGATGATATGCAGACTCTACGGTGAGGAAACCAACACCCATTTTAGGATGGAATGGTTTCCAATGGCATATACAATAGTAAAAAATGGGAAAGCTTTCAATTGGGCCAACATCCTATCATTCAACATATCAACTCAAGATTTGGAGGCTAAAGGTAAGAAAAAATTATGTATTCCTTGCTTTCAATTGGGATTGGAACCCAAGACAATCCCCAATCTATGAATATTACTCTCAGTTATGGGAACTATACTTCAAAAATTATTTCTATGATATCTATGATCATTTCCTAGCTCCCCGCACAAATCCATATTTGAGTTTCACCCTCACCAAATATCTCCTGGAGCCATCAAATATTTACGAGAGGTAGGAGATTGGTACATGAAGAAATACTACACCTATGTGAGGATATATGGAGCTACAGGGCCACCTCATCTGCTGCCTAAATATGTACCTGATAATTTGTTGGATAGGGAAGTATCATATTAGACAATTGATAAAGGATTCATCGCATACCTTTCAGAGAAAAATAAAAGACAATGGCCAAATTTTCCTATTCACGTAGGGGAATACTCTCTGTTGAATAAAAGACATGCTGAGAAGGAAGCATAGACTCTAAAATAAATATGTCTATGCATTAGAGACAAGAAGGGAGATGATCCCCAAAATGTGGTATATGACCACATAAAAGCTGTCAAGATACCACAATGAATAACCCATGAGGTCATTTATGCAGAGGATATCTTCCAAGGAGCCTTACATTTTGAAGAAGTATTAAATAGGCTCCCTGATGACTTAACTAGATAACAACTTCACAAAGAAAAAGATGCAAACAAAGTTTTAAGGATAGAAAAATTTAAAATAGTGCTTCAATAAGATTAAGAGAAACATGAAGCCAAAGAACTAGAAAGGAAGCAGAAGGATGCAAAATTAGCTAGAAAGGCAGATGAAGCTGAAGAGAGGTACCAACAAAGGAAGAAAGTTGAAGCTCGGAAGAAACAATATAAAATAAACAAAGGAAAAGATCAAATTCTAGACAAAAATGGAGAGGAGACAGGTAACTCGGAATCCAATGCCAAAACTCAAGTGGATAAAGAGATTGAGATGAAGAAGAAGGCATATGAAGAACAAGCCCTTCTTGTCCCTCAAAATAAGGAAGAAAATGGGAAGGCTATTTAATCCCATGAGGGAGAACCTGAGAAAGTAGACACAGTGGATGTAATGAACCATGATACCAGTAGGGTCACAAATCCACTAGAGGAGTGCACTCCACTGGCAACTATTCCAGGTAGTATTTCACTTACATCACCAGGGTTGGGAATTGAATGTGCAGTTGGAGAGTATTACTATAGTCATAAGACTAAATCCATTGAAAATAGAGATGCCAAAAGGAAAATAGGAGGAGCAAGCCAAGACACAGATGAGAGAAGTGTCAAATGGAAAGCATGCCTAGATCTTAAGGAAAATGCTATTCAAATACATCAATCCTTAGTGCCTTCGCTGGTGCAAACTCCATGTCAGTTTATGAAATGGCTGAAACACTGGATATGTCCAAATCAAGAATAACATAGCTAGAAACTGCCATAGATACTATTAAGGACACCGTGGCAAATAAATTCAGGAAGAAAGCTGTGGAGGGAAACAAATGATCTACTAGAACAATTCAAAATGGAAAACAAGGAAGACTTACAAAAAGTAGGATCGACTCACACGATGATAGAAGATGTTGAAATCAGAAGAAACTTGAGCATGAAATCCATTGATGCAACGAAAGAAATTGACCAGGAAATACTAGAAAAAACAATAGTGAAACCAAATCAACTGATCCTGTTAATTGAGAACTTCATACGAAAAAGAGAGGAATCCTTAAAGACCAAAGTCGTGACCTCTATTTACAATAATGAAATCGAGCTTGAGAACATGCAGGTGAGCATAATGGATACCATACTAGAAGATTTAAAATTGTGGAGGGACTTTAAGGATCAAATGCAAATGCCCAAAGTCAAGTGATAATTGTAACCACTCTCTGTATTTTGATTAATTTTGTAATCAAGGTAAAACCTCAATAGGGAAGAAGAAGTGAAATGTTGTAATTTTCCTTTGACAGAGTGACAATTACATAATACAAAAAGCTCTTTCTCATATTTTATAAAAGGGATGGATATAAAAGAAAAAAGGAATTTTGCGCTTTGTGTTGAAGGACTATACTATTACTCCTAATTTAATGAAGAGCAAGAGGCATTTCCAGAGACTGTGATTGTGGTGAATGTATCTTAGATTATTCTTAATGAATTTGTCCTAATTTGAGTATTGCAAGTTTAATTTTATGTATTCTTTATACAATTTCCTTGTAAGCTCAGATTGTTATAGTTTTCAGAATTGAATGTAGTTATATTATTGTTGGAGACAAATAACAACTAATTTTTATTGTTTCTTAATAATAATATTGTGCCTATATCCCATTTGAATGTACAAACTAATTCTAATTCAAAATCACATTTTTCTTAACTATATTCAATCTTCTTTAGTTAGCTCATGACCAAGATAGGATTAGTTTAGTTTAGGATTTCATCTTAGAATAGTTGTAAATAACATATTTTAGTTTAATTTCATATTCATATTTAGATAATAGATTTAGTTTGACTATCAGGCCAATATACTGGTTGGAAATGCCACCCCAAACGAGAGTGAGTCTAATTGGGACTTGCCATTGGGCGTTATCCCTTACTCGATTGACAAGGCCTTTTGGACTCGTCAACGCATGGATATCCATTTTTTTTGCATCCAAATGCCCATTAATATTGGGGAGGGATATATACTAGTGAAATATCCTATGAGTCCTCTTTCAACCAAATCCAACCATTATGATAGAGAGTATCAACAAGAAGCTTCACTTCAAGGATTTGGTCCATTTTCTYGATGAATCTTAATGGTCGTGATTTGTAGATAGATTTACCCATGGGGTCCACTAAATATTGCACAACAACCACATCAACATTAGGAGGGGTTGGATGGCCCTTTCTTGGAGCTGGATCTTGGCCCAAAGGACAAGATAGCAATAGAGGGTGTGTGGTGATGACTAAGGTTTGGCTAGAAACAAATGATGACATTCCCTTCCACTGCATCACTCTTTAAATGCCAACCATGATTAATAAACTAAATAAGATGAAAAAAAATTTCCAATCAACATTGTCTATTATCCCTCGGATGGGGTTCCAATAGAAAACCATGTCACACAATGATTCATGCACACAAACCACCCCCACTCACCTCGTATGGCGCCCCGGTGGCAATCATTTACTCCAAACTCATTTCAACCTGAACTTGAACCTGCAACTGACCTCCACCCTGTCTGATGTACGTGCGATCTTGATGGCTCTCCA
>JASDQU010735570.1:16459-29943 GCA_032191745.1 Picea mariana | reverse complement strand
ATCCTCTCATCTCACTATCTTTTGGGATTTTTGGATGTACTGAACTAATAAGGGTTTGTCCCTCATTTCATGGGAAGAGGGAGCTGAAGGCCTAGAGGGAATGTAGCTGGAAAAAGATAAAATCCAAATCATAACCTTCTAGATGCTCTCCCAAAGAGGTCTTGAGAACAATGAAATGTTTCTCCTAAAAAATCAAAGACCTGCAAAAGAAAATACACACACACACACATATAATGTCCCACTTGTTGAGGGATCTACACAAGTGCGTTACAAGCTTGATTTTACCCCTATGGCACTATGTGTACCTCTCCCTTCAAGTGACACTGTGGTACTACCCCCCCAAGGTTTATTTTACCCATAGGGACTATCCAGTCATTTTGGACCATAATTAATTAATGACAACAAATGGGATTGGAAAAAGGATGCATTGAAAATGAAGGTGCAACAAACACTCTACAAAAGCACCCATAAATGAGACACTACGAACCCTTGTATGTCATGAATCCCATGCCCAAAAGTCTTACCCCCATCCACTTCATCTTCTCCACATGTCTTAGAGAGGGGTCCACCTGGGAAACACTCATTGACTTGAGGAATGATCCACCCAATAGGTCACCTTGTCAACCCTCCTATACCTAAACTTGACAAATTACATAGGGTATTTGAGCACTTGTTTAATTTGATAAGGTAGTATTCGATATACATGCTTAGATGGCTCTTATATTAAATGTGATTTTACTTGACATGATTCTTTGACTTGAGATCCTTGGAGGGCGCACTTGCTTATCTTTGTAGGACCTTGACTGGTGGACAATTTAGAAGAACAAACCCAACTTGGGCCTTCATTGGGGAAATAATACCACAGGTTGGATGACATGGCCCACACACCGAATGAAGATTGCGTCCTTTGGAGGCAGGAGAGGACACCTTGGACAATGACACCTAGCCTTCTTCCAGCCCAACGACCTGTTTGGTAGCTCTTATACCATGTTTCTAGGCTTGACATCTTGTTTGGGGCTAGGGCATGTGGTGGTGAATATGGAAACTTGGTGTTAGTTCCTAACCTTGTTTTTGACTGATTAGGTGTTCCTAGTGCCCTGTCCTACCCATTTTCCATGATTTTTTGTTAAAACTTTGTTTTTCCCTCTTGGCTTGAAAGCTTATTGTTCAATCTTTTATGCACATTTTAAATGATTTTGAAGTTTAAGAAGATTAGGATATGATATGAAAGATTTCTTTCACATCACGTATCTTTTCATCATTTGAATTTTCAAATTTTGCCAAGTTAGAAAAGGTGTTGCAAGAATAGCGCTATTCGTGCAGGGCCAGGAATAATCATTGTTCTGCATGCGCCACCCTACCCAGATCGTGTCTTAACGTTTTAAATCATTATTAGAGGATCTGGACAACTCTTTATGATCTATTTCAGGTTGTTATTCTTATAATAATGACTATATTCGTAGGATTGATTTGTACTCACCACCTCGACATCAAATGAACACGGCCAATTATCATGAATGAAATCGTTATCTACCTATTTTAGTATGTTTTTTATTCTATGCATGGTTTGCAGGTAAAGAGATAACTTTCAGTTTTTAAATAGCTCTCGGGAGTTGAAGATCAAACCCTTGATCTTCTCAGAATTGTCTGCAGGATTGTATCAGTGATATGGCGCCCAAAAAGAGTGGCCAGATAATTAGATTGGAGCATGAAGGTACAAAATTGCTCGAAGCATTTCCTTAGATGGCCCAGAAATTCAAGGATGCTAGTTGGTTCAACTTCTTCGCAACGTTCTAGGGTCATCACAAACATATCTCTATGAAATTTGCATAGAATTTCGATGGCTTCAAATATGTGGTTGGAAAAATTCTATTGCACGTGATAGAGCATTCCATTGCTAAATCTTGCAGGTTACTAGTATATGGGGAAAGATGGTGGAAGAAGGAAAATGTAGTCATGGAGTTTTTGAATCAGTTTTTAATTCCAAAAAAGAAAAACCCTAACTGGAGCAAGGGTATACCACACAACTGGGTAATAAAAGAATGGCACACTGCCTTGTTGATTATCCATAGGTACATTACATGTGAAGGAAGGTTTTCTCTGTTCCATCTCTATCATACTAGACTGTTGATCCATGTAAATGGTGATTACCCTCTTAACTTACCCTATTTATGATTAAAAAGTTTATCCAAGATGTCTAAGAGGATCCAGTCTCATCCTACTACAACAAAAAACAGTCTTTTTCATCAAGGGTTGATTAGAATGTTAGTAGTCTTTTCCTTGAATGAAGTCCAGAGGTCTTGGAACTGGTTAATCCAGTCATTAAAACCTAATCTACATGCAACTAAGTCTAAAACTGTCAAGGAGAAGAAACTTACAAAAGAGAAACATACCTCTCAAGCCACTTAAGTTTTAGTGAAATAAAATTCTGCTACAACTAGGGTAACTCGTGTTGGCAAGAGAAAATTACAAACCCAACAAGCTATTGGTGATTTGCCTATGGGTAAAGTTGATGAGAAAGGCACTACCAGTCGAGGTAAGAAACCTAAAATGGAGGAAGAGACTGACATCCATCTTTATCCAGATATAAAAAGGGAATTTTATGAGCATGAAGATCACATCACAAGTCCAGTTCAAACTCCAGCCAAACAGAAACAACAATCTACAAGAAATAAGATTGTAAAAGGTAAGAACTAGAGTAAAAAGAAAACACCTGTACCTAAATGTCCTAGAATAAATTCTACCAGAGTTGCCAATAAATTTAGACTGAATTCAAAAGCCATGTTTCATCCTTCCATCAAGAAGGAGACTCTCATAATCATAGAAGACAATTCAGAGGATTCTAAAAAGGAGATCAAAAAACAGGTAGTGGCATCTTCTTTACACATGACAGAGAAGGAATCTGAGCAACAGGAGAAGAAATAAGAAAAGAGAAAGCAGATTACACAGTACTCTAGAAGACCTGTGATCAGAGCAACTACAAAGTCAGCTTTAGTATCTGAATCTATTTTTAAAGGCACAAATGTAGTTAATGATGAGAGAAATGATCTTTTTCGAGAACTAGATCAACTGCAAGACCTTCTAGAAACCAAAGATTTTGACGACATTGAAGAGGAAGACCTTAGTTCTGGGATATCTTCAAAATATGTAATTAAACTAAGAAAACCCCAAGCTTATATAGATATGAACTTACCTGCTTCTGTAGAGGAATATCTAGAATTTAAAGTAGAAGCAAGGAAGGAAAAAGACAGAGTAAAGGAGTTGCAGAGTATGATTAAGCAATTGAAGAAAGAAAAATCCTTTGTTGAGAAATGGAATGCTAAACATCAGGAAAAGATACAAAATTTCAAAAGGAAGAGGAAAAAGCAAAAGGCATTGCTTAAAAAGGTAAGATAATCCAATATAAGATTATATTGGCATAATGTTGTGCTAACAACCAAGCTCAAACAAAAAAACACCAGGGCTACTGCAGTCATCATACCATGAAAATTCAAGGAGACTCTGCCTTAGTTTTGATTATTCGATGCCATTACTCAGAAAGTAAAGATGAGCAGTTTGGTTCATAGTGCTTGGTTCAAATGCAAATATTTGGTATTTCAGATGGATCAACTCAGCAAGATAGTATTCCTATTTTTGTGGGATTTGCCAGTTTTGTAAAACTGTTTCCTAATCTATATTCGGATTGGTTGTTGAGCCTACTACAATATAGGCATTAGAAGTGCGCGTATGATCTTTATTCTCCTAGGATAGTCATTGACATGATCCTATTGTAAAAATGTAAACTAGAAAATAGGATCTACAAGAATACTCTATGTTCTTTAAATAGACACAGGAAATATTGTATAGAGGTCGATTAGTTGGGCATTCAAGGACCTTTTTGGTAAAAAACTATCGTGTAAGACAAGACTATATTCCATATTGGTACAAAATGGCAAAGGAATGTTGGTCAAATCTTCTTTTGTATCTGTTTCTTTTCTTACTTGAAATTCATTTATTCTGTTGCAATGCATATGATTTCATGATTTTGGGTGACACATGAACATTTTACTGTTTTTGTTCATAATCAAGATTGTTTTCAAGTACATGTTTTTGTTTCTTAATGATATTTTGAAATAAAAAATCCATGTGTGAGTTGACAAACTAGATACTCACATACCTTCCTTTCTTTATTTACCTTAGTATCTGATCTATTAAAGTAACTACCATTTACTAAACCAATGGGATGTTTACTTGCTTTTACATTGAATTATATGTTTATTTGAATCCTTGAACCATCTTTTAACCATTTTCTAAAAAACCTATTCAGAAAACCCTTTAAAAATACCATTGCAATAAGTTGATGATTCCCTAGCTTGCCCTCTCACAGTCAAGTGCAACTTTAGGGACTAACACTTGGCATGTTTTGATGGAAGACCCCTTGGATTGAGGAGGAGACTCTTGACTTGAAGACACAAGACCCTTGGATTCCTATCGCTACCTTCTCCAACACCAACGACTTCCTACATGTGCCAAAACATCATCCCTCAAGGGGATGATATCATGTTTTATGGTTTTTCTTATGTGCAAATTAAATTTAAAGTTGTAAAGGGGAAAAATAAAGGGAAATGTCTCCCTTATTTTGTGGTTTACCCTTGTTAAGTGGACAAACTTTATCTTAGATTTTTGGTATAAATAAAGATCAAACTCATTTCATTTGAGGCATAACTCTCCCATTGTGAGAAGGATACTTGGCTGAAATTTGTGCCATCTTTGGGCAATTTGGATTATCTCTCTCTTGTGAAAATGTATTTTGGTGTTTTCTCTTGGTATGTTGTGGATCTAAGGTGGTGTGCACCTCTTAGAGGATTTTTATTTTTCTTATGGATGCATATGGTTTGGTAAACCAGGGTTTGATATTGCATCTTGTGGAATTGGTAAGGAAATTTATGCATTAATTGATATTTTCTTCTTGTTCCATGTTATTCTTGTTTGAAACCCTAGGAGGAGTATAAGTGCATACACCCTCCACCCTCCACCAATTTTCATCTCATTTGTTGGTTGATAAGTCATTTTTGGCAAAGTTGTTAGGAGGAGTACAAGGGTGTACACCCTCCTAGATTTACCTTAGTTTGATTTGCATGCCCTAGGGAGTAAAAGGGATTACACCCCTAGGGATATTGTGGTTCTAAATCTCACATCCAAGACTCCATTTACCCAATACATTAAAGGCACTAATATGAAATTTCCATTGGATAAATAAATTGATCGCATTGGGTAATGTGATTTTATGAGATTTTCAAATTGTTTGAAGTGGAACCAACTCTATGGTTTACAAGTTTGCTTGAGCCACTATGATGTCCTCTTTAGCCAAGGATATATTTTTGCTGATATAACTTAAACCTACAGCCATTAGGGCTGCAAAAAAATTCTCTCAAACTTTTACTTTTGCTCTCTTTTCAACCGTCAAAATTTGAGAGAAAGCCACCATAGTAAACAACTAGTCATTATGTATCTCTTGGGTGGTTTACCTGTAATTTTTAGTGGTTGTAATTTTATTTTGTAGAAATATTTTTCTACAGCCATAAGGCTGTCATAAGATCTCTGAAATAACATCTTTTAACAACCCTATATTTTTGCTAAAGTCTTGTCTCATCTCACTTGAGTTATACTAGTCTTTGCTACCTTATCTCTTGCATCTTTAACTAGAATTTTAGTAACTTATTTAGCAGATTTGATTATCATTTAATTGATGATTTATATCATTGTTTACTACTGATAAATAGGACAATAATTTTCACTTGCTCGTCCATTGGATATCTTGGCTTGTATGTTTGTCTTTTCTTGTGTCTCGGGCAGGTACACCTATCTTTTGCAGGTACTCAAGCACTTGGCAACCATTGACTATCTCCAAGACTCATTCACAAGCCACATTCCACTTAGTAAATTGACCTATAGGGGCATCATCTTCCATAAAATCACTTTCCATCTTATTTTCCCCTATGGTCACCCGTGATTCCCGCCTTGTGTAAGATTTCTCCTTCACTAAAGCAAGGGGAGGGTTTATCTAAGGTGACAGTGGGTAGACTCTCCCATAGTTCTCGCCATATTGTGGATTGGGTAAACTTGTGTGATAAAAGTGCCCATAATTTTGAATTTTTTGAATCAGATTAAATATTGGCCTATGATCTGATGCTCTTGGAGATAATATACGTAAAGATATTTCCAAGTTCTCCATCAACTACTCGTTTTTTTTATTATGAATAGATCTAGTCTAGTTGCTATGTGTCATGGGCCTAATCTTCAATTCATCCTAGTATATATGTCTTTCTTAGGCTTGATATCCACAAATTCCCATTATAGGATTGGATACCCCACTTATTCTTTAAATTGATCCCTTTTTATACTTCCTCCTTTTTCTTCATGAATCAAAACTAGGTTAAAATCCACTGCTAAAACATTATTTTGAGTTGAAATGGATTCTTCCATCTTAGATAGAGGTTTCCAACACTTTATCTTTTCTCTATGAATCATTGGCGCATAGATATTGAATAGACAGATATGATACCTAGTAGTTTTGTGTGTCAACTTTTTGTATATCCAATGTTGTGTTACCTTGGTTTGAACTAGATTAAAAATGGATTGGTTTGAGAGGGTACATATTCCTCTGTATGCCCCCTGGAGCTTACTGTGACTCCTTGATTCACTCTCCATAGTTCATTTCCTAGTCCCACTATTTCTCCCTATTCTATATTAGTATCATAGGTAAGGAGGATGGTTGGATCCTCTAATTTTATCTAATCTCCAAATGCTTTAGATTTGATCATGCTACCCATTCCCTTACTATTCTAGGAGACTATATTCATTATTTCAACAATGGGGGTTTAGAACTACCACTTGACTACCTTTCTAGTGGCACTTGACTTCCTAGAATTTTGATTGCTAGTATTTTAGATCTTGCTCCTAATGATCTTTCTATTGTTGTTTCAATCCCCAAACTGTGTTCCTTACTGGTTACTTCCTCTTATTTTACCTTTGCTAGTTTTCATCCTAGTTTATTAGGAGGGTGCTTCTCTTCTAGATCTTCTTCTTCTAGTTGTTGTTGAGCCTTTTTCCCAGTGACTAACTTGCTTGATTGAGTATAGGTATGTTTGGGGGCCATATTACTTTCTTCTTTAATTTATAGAGAGGGGTCTATATCCAAGGTAAGGAGAATTTATGCGTGAGAGACAACATAAATGGGTGGCACAAAAGATTGTGGGGTGATAATATGGATTGGATATATGTTCACCTTTAAAGGAGGATTTGATGCAATAATTGATGGATCTACTCTTGATTGAGAGATAATTCATACCTATTTGTAGCGAGAATCAATTTCCCTTTTTGTCCATTAGTGACTAGAGGAGTAGATTGACTTGTACTTGATTTCTCCTTCATCACTTATCATTGTTCCTCATTTTCTGTTTGAGCTTAGATTGAAGCCACTTTATTACAATCTTTGGCATAGTGGTCAAATTCATGGCATGTTTTACACTTAAACAAGAGTTGTTCATAGTCCAATTCTTGCACATCCTTTTAGTTCGTCCAGGTTTAACAATATTGCTTCAAGTAGCCCTTTTTACAAATCTACTTCCACACATATTCTTGCACACACAAACACATCTAATTTTGGTTTGGACTTGTCTATTTATTTCCTCAAATAATTTCTAATAACTCTAAGGGAGTCATCATTCTAGCAATTGAATGGAAAACGAGGCAGTTGAGCCCATACTGGAACAACTAAGGGTACATCTAATTTAAGGTCAAAGTCTAGAGTCTATAGATTGACATACATCCACCTTTTTCACATGAAATATGGACCATTCTAAAAGATGATATCTTGATCTTATTTTAGTTCAAACAAAAAGGCATAAAACCCCCTTTATCATAGAAGTAATATGTGAGCTTTCCTTTAATCATGGTGTTGTGATACACACAACAACCCACTAAAGCTCTCGAGTTTTAGTGGGTACCCATACGACCAAAATTTTGCAAGGTACTACTCTTCTTATCTTAATGGTTATTCACTTCTGATATTGATGTTTGTATGCAGTCGCCAAAACGAATTTGATGCAAAGTTTGTTAATACTACTCAAATCCATCATAACAAATCCTTTCTACATGTCCCCACCAGCCTTGAAACCTATTTAGAATTGAAACCTTCTACAATGACTTAGCCTCAAATATTTATTGATGTGACCTCAATCAGATATCGTTGGCACTTGGCCTCCGATACTTCATTATTTTTTAAATCTAAAAGTTTCGATGCCGCCGCCTTTACAACGTTGTCGTTGGTGAATCACTATGGAAGCATGTCCATTGTGAGTTATATTTTTATCTTGATGATGATATCTTTGATGTGACTGATTACACCAATATCAAAAGGATATTAGTCTTTAACCTGACACGTGAGCTAGAGGGGACCCAATGCTCCCTAGTACCTCGATACATTATAAGACGACTTATATTGAATATCACCTATCTACGTGTCATTATCTTACTAGCCTGTATTCCTTGAAGAAACCAGTCATTGGGGACTATCATAAGGACGATTCCTACCCTTTAAACTAGATTTGTCAACGATGACATCATTTGAAGTAGATCGTCGTGATTTATTCTTATCATGATACAGTGATCTAGTTTGACCAATCACCAAACGATAGCACCATGGCTTGTTAAAAGATAATACTTCGTAAATAAAAACCTCTGTGAAAAAAATTCTATGAAGATAAAAGGGAAAGATCCATCATTGATTGATTAAATGATGATAACATAAATCCTTAAAAATTCATCGTTGCCCCTTATACACTGGTGCACCTTTCGATAATAAATATTAATAAAAGCACATCATCATCGACAAATATTATTATAATCTCTACATGTTAAGCAAATGTTTTTACAATCATCGATGATGACAAGATCAAATAACTCTTCTCCCAATCATTTCTACCTAGATAACAATACCAACAGAAAATCCCCCCCCTCGATATGTTCCTTCCACTACACGCTAATGGTAATAAACAATCGATCACCTACGCTAAAATTAATGAAGAATTGTATGGATCTATCCAAGTTGTAGCTATAACGTGGTTGGTATTAATTGCACAAGGTTTGGGAGAAATTAAAAATATGACACCTTGTTAATACAAAATCGACATAACTCTAGCTGTGAAACTGCTAAGAACATAAACATCGTGTTGTAAAGAAGTTCGAAAGATTCCGCTGTGAGTTCTTCTCCTCATGCTAACATGTATGTATTTAGCGAGCTCATAAATTATTCTTATCTGCAGCAAATCCAAAGGTGAAGTAACTTTGTTTTGAATGAAAATTCATGCAGGTTGCAAAATGTCCAAGATGCAGACCTGAAGAGCAAAGAACCAGGCAACTGTCAGTCCCACCCATGTTCTAGGAACATATTCCTTTAACATTACGAACACTAACAACCATGATGGGAGAGCGAATTATAAAAAATAACATGATATATACAACATGTTCTAGAACGAAAGGTATTCGTTCGATGATGAGGACATTGACAAATACAAGAATATCAAGCGTAGTGGTATCCACACTATAGTAGCTCTCCCAACTCTTTTTCCTTACAATGATGTTGTTAGATTGTGTTTCACACACTTGCAAAAAGACACTGTAATGATAGTAAACACTTCTGTCATTCCAATCACATCTCTCAAGTTCAAAGATATCAAGATTTGTTAAAAAAATACAAAACCTATTATTGCGTTGGACAAATCATTCCTAGAAAAATTCAAAGTTCATCACAAAGACTTTAAAGCCCTAATGGAGAATTGGTTCATAGAAGAAGATTAGTTTGTGAAGAAAGGAGAAAGATATATTCCTGCTCACTACTTAAAGGATCCATACAAAATCCTAAATGTGATGATATGCAGACTCTACGGTGAGGAAACCAACACCCATTTTAGGATGGAATGGTTTTCGATGGCATATACAATAGTAAAAAATGGGAAAGCTTTCAATTGGGCCAACATCCTATCATTCAACATATCAACTCAAGATTTGGAGGCTAAAGGTAAGAAAAAATTATGTATTCCTTGCTTTCAATTGGGCTTGGAACCCAAGCCAATCCCCAATTTATGAATATTACTCTTAGTTATGGGAACTATACTTCAAAAATTATTTCTATGATATCTATGATCATTTCCTAGCTCCCTGCACAAAGCCATATTTGAGTTTCACCCTCACCAAATATCTACTGGAGCCATCAAATATTTACGAGAGGTAGGAGATTGGTACATGAAGAAATACTACACCTATGTGAGGATATATGGAGCTATAGGGCCACCTCATCTGCTGCCTAAATATGTACCTGATAATTTATTGGATAGGGAAGTATCATATTAGACAATTGATAAAGGATTCATCACATACCTTTCAGAGAAAAATAAAAGACAATGGCCAAATTTTCCTATTCACATAGGCGAATACTCTCTGCTGAATAAAAGACATGCTGAGAAGGAAGCATAGACTCTAAAATAAATATGTCTATGCACTAGAGACAAGAAGGGATATGATCCCCAAAATGTGGTATATGACCACATAAAAGTTGTCAAGATACCACAACGAATAACCCATGAGGTCATTTATGCAGAGGATATCTTCCAAGGAGCCTTACATTTTGAAGAAGTATTAAATAAGCTCTCTGATGACTTAACTAGATAACAACTTCACAAAGAAAAAGATGCAAACAAAGTTTTAAGGATAGAAAAATTTAAAATAGTGCTTCAATAAGATTAAGAGAAACATGAAGCCAAAGAACTAGAAAGGAAGCAGAAGGATGCAAAATTAGCTAGAAAGGCAGATGAAGCTAAAGAGAGGTACTAACAAAGGAAGAAAGTTGAAGCTCAGAAGAAACAATATAAAATAAACAAAGGAAAAGATCAAATCCTAGACAAAAATGGAGAGGAGACAGGTAACCTGGAATCCAATGCCAAAACTCAAGTGGATAAAGAGATTGAGATGAAGAAGAAGGTAGATGAAGAACAAGCCCTTCTTGTCCCTCAAAATAAGGAAGAAAATGGGAAGGCTATTTAATCCCATGAGGGAGAACCTGAGAAAGTAGACACAATGGATGTAACGAACCATGATACCAGTAGGGTCACAAATCCACTAGAGGAGTGCACTCCACTGGCAGCTATTCCAGGTAGTATTTCACTTACATCACCAGGGTTGGGAATTGAATGTGTAGTAGGAGAGTATTACTATAGTCATAAGACTAAATCCATTGAAAATAGAGCTACCAAAAGGAAAATAGGAGGAGCAAGCCAAGACACAGATGAGAGAAGTGTCAAATGGAAAGCATGCCTAGATCCTAAGGAAAATGCTATTCAAATAACANTGTGGAGGGAAACAAATGATCTACTAGAACAATTCAAAATGGAAAACAAGGAAGACTTACAAAAAGTAGGATTGACTTACACGATGATAGAAGATGTTGAAATCAGAAGAAACTTGAGCATGAAATCCATTGATGCAACGAAAGAAATTGACCAGGAAATACTAGAAAAAACAATAGTGAAACCAAATCAACTGATCCTGTTAATTGAGAACTTCATACAACAAAGAGAGGAATCCTTAAAGACCAAAGTCGTGACCTCTATTTACAATAATGAAATCGAGCTTGAGAACATGCAGGTGAGCATAATGGATACCATACTAGAAGATTTAAAATTGTGGAGGGACTTCAAGGATCAAATGCAAATGCCCAAAGTCAAGTGATAATTGTAACCACTCTCTGTATTTTGATTAATCTTGTAATCAAGGTAAAACCTCAATAGGGAAGGAGAAGTGAAATGTTGTAATTGTCCTCTGACAGAGTAACAATTACATAATACGGAAAGCTCTTTCTCATATTTTATAAAAGGGATGGATATAAAAGAAAAAAAGGACTTTTGCGCTTTGTGTTGAAGGACTATAATATTACTCCTAATTTAATGAGGAGCAAGAGGCATTTCCAGAGACTGTGATTGTGGTGAATGTATCTTGGATTATTCTTAATGAATTTGTCCTAATTTGAGTATTGCAAGTTTAATTTTATGTATTCTTTCTACAATTTCCTTGTAAGCTCAGATTGTTATAGTTTTCAGAATTGAATGTAGTTATATTATTGTTGGAGACAAATAACAACTAATTTTTATTGTTTCTTAATAATAATATTGTGCCTATATCCCATTTGAATGTACAAACTAATTCTAATTCAAAAGCACATTTTTCTTAACTATATTCAATCTTCTTTAGTTAGCTCCTGATCAGGATAGGATTAGTTTAGTTTAGGATTTCATCTTAGAATAGTTGTAAATAACATCTTTTAGTTTAGTTTCATATTCATATTTAGATAATAGATTTAGTTTGACTATAAGGCCAATATACTGGTCGGAAATGCCACCCCAAACGAGAGTGAGTCTAATTGGGACTTGCCATTGGGCGTTATCCCTTACCCGATTGACAAGGCCTTTTGGACTCATCAACACATGGCTATCCAATTTTTTTACATCCAAATGCCCATTAATATTGGGGAGGGATATATACTAGTGAAATATCCTATGAGTCCTCTTTCAACCAAATCCAACCATTATGATAGAGAGTATCAACAAGAAGCTTCACTTCAAGGATTTGGTCCATTTTCTTGATGAATCTTAATGGTCGTGATTTGTAGATAGATTTACCCATGGGGTCCACTAAATATTGCACAACAACCACATCAACATTAGGAGGGGTTGGATGGCCCCTTCTTGGAGCTGGATCTTGGCCCAAAGGGAAAGATAGCAATAGAGGGTGTGTGGTGATGACTAAGGTTTAGCTAGCAACAAATGATGACATTCCCTTCCATTGCATCTCTCTTTAAATGCCAACCATGATTAATAAACTAAATAAGATGAAAAAAAATTTCCAATCAACATTGTCTGTTAACCCTCGGATGGGGTTCCAATAGAAAACCATGTCACACAAGGATTCATGCACAAAAACCACCCCCACTCACCTCATATGGCGCCCCGGTGGCAATCATTTACTCCAAACTCATTTCAACCTGAACTTGAACCTACAACTGACCTCCACCCTGTCTGATGTACGTGCGATCTTGATGGCTCTCCAGAATCTTCCAAAGGTTAAACCCATCGTCTTACCTAGGAAGGAACCTTATTCCACTAGTCATCATTCTTTGTGTGCTCTAGGTCTTCTTGCTATTCCTAAGTCTCTACGAGCTCTCTCACTCTGTTACAGGCTCTTCTTCTTGGTCATGAGTGTCTATCTCACCCTCAAAACCTTGCATCACTATTTTTCTTGGTGTTTACCCATGCCTAGAGAGCGAGTCAGATCAATTTGAGCTGGCTCTCACTCTGCTCAGAGCAGTCGAACCCCCTATTCCAATTTCCAACTAGGTCCTTGCTGCACTTGTCCCTGTCACTCTAGAATGGATAACTGCTTCTCTCTTCCTC
>JASDQU010735569.1:106602-129710 GCA_032191745.1 Picea mariana | reverse complement strand
CACAGCAATAAGTTTAGTAAAGACCAGCACGGGCACTGTCAATGCAGGAAGCTCTGTGAGAAACTGACAGAGGATTCGCTGAAGTACGCTAGAGAATTTTCATCCCCAATAAGGATCCCCGATCATAACAATAAGCAGCATTATGTGACAGCTGGGAAGCTTAGAAGCATTCCTTCAGACCCCATCACCTATGTAAAGAAACCTCAGCTTGTGGCATCTCCAGTGATGCTTCTGGGCACCCAAGACATGGATCTCCTGTGGGAAGAATACAATGATGTAACGAGCCAAGATCCTGAATCTGCAAGCAAGGCCCACGTGGTTGACTTTAATGACGATCTTAGTGAGATGATCGATTCTGACACAGAAGTCTCTCCAGTTTGTTGTCTTCAAGCATTAAAGTTCAAAGGAAAAATGCCTCTGAAAAAACCAAATCTAAAGAAAATCTCCAAGGCCCTGAAAAAGCTTGGCATCATGCAACATTTTCGAGGTAGAAAAACAGCTTAAATCTTTAAAAAAAAGAAAAAGAAAGGAGAACTGTATACTATTAGTAGAGAAGGTGAAGCTGCTCTTTCTGTATGGTGTGAAAAGTAATTTGACTATTATAACCCAAGGGGTCTTGAGTTGTTTATTAGCAGCTTGATACAAGTGTCTTTAGCAGTATTTATTGATTTGTATCTCTTAATGTGCACTCCTCTCGGACGAACAAATTGATCTCAATAAGTTCCCAGGTATTATGTAAAATAGTTATAGGCTGCTTAGAAACCTCATGCCATTGCCAAATAAGTTTTCCAGTGTGGGGATGCAGCTGTGTTTAGTCTTGACTCTTGATAATGAGTTTCTACATCCGAACTGTTTCTGTGCAAGAGTATAATGTGGCAGTATACTTTGTATTCATGTATAATATTGGGCAGTTTTTACATTTTTTTCTGGTGTATGCATGCTAAAACTCGAATTGGGCAGATTTTAACTTCTGGAAGTTGGAACTGATACACCATGATCATATTTGTTATTTGTGAGATAAGAGTGAAGCCCACTCCAGACTAGCATTTACATTGAGATAAGTAATATTTAAAAGCTGCTGGCATTTGCCCAGGAGACTGTTAATGATCTTGTAACATATTTAGTTCCAGTTAGTGTCTTTAAATTGTTTGTTTCTAAGTCTCTTTAGAGTATTTGACAAGGTATGTATTTTAACGAGGAAGTAAGTCTTTTTATAATTATTATCAGCTGGCAAAGCCCCAGGTTCAAATGTAACTCCATGCTTAATATTCTTAATGTGACTTGGGAGCTTTGCACCTCTTGAATTTTTTATCTATCATGGTCTCTCCACTTAGTCTATGAGAAGCCATTCTTAACTAGAGAGTGCGATTTAAACTATCTGAGAACTAAATACCTTGTTAGTTCAGGGGATTATTCTGCCAATCAAATGCACTGAAGTTCTTATATAACGTGTCAATTACATCTTATCCAGATATTCACTTCATTGCTTAAAGGATTGATAGAAGTCAGGAATTCCCAATAGAATCTAAATGGAATGATTAAAATGTCTCTTATGCCATTTATCCTTCACAAATCAAGAGCTTTTCCCCTATGTTATTTATATTTGTCCAATTTGAATGTTTTATTTGCATTTTTCAATTAGGATCTGTTATGATTTCATATTTTTATTTGTTTTAAATTTTAATTATTCACTTTATGTTTGCCTTAAGCAGAATATGCCCTGTGTGATCCTTTTTAGCTGTATTTTCTAATTCCAGTGATCTCTTTGGCCATTGGTAGACATTCATATTATTTTCTTCTTTCTTTCTTCTGGGTAAACTGATTATTAGAGAACAAGAAAATGGATATGGCCATTTGTTTTCTGTCTATAATTGGTTGCCTCAATAAGTTAAATGGAGGTAGGGGTAGCTAGAATTTGAATATGTAAACCTTCATGAAAAACGAAAAACATGAATATTTTTTTATTACAGATAGCATTGGCTGATGTTATGCAATTTCTCATTGTTGAACAAGCACAGAAAGTATGAGTATCTAGTCTCTGTTTTGTGTTTGGCTCCTGATAATTGCCTCCAAGGGTTTTACGTGTCTTCAAATGGAGTAGATACATCAACATGATACACAGCTAGCCATGCTATGATTAATGAGTATGACTCCGTAATTTATCTCAAATTAGGCATAATATCTCGCAATTTTTATTTATTCGAAGTTAGTTAGCTGTTACTGCATGGTACCGCTGGTTGCTCCAATTGGTACTGCTGGTTGCTACAATGGACATGGGCTGCCAGACAAGCAGAGTGATTGGCAAACAGACTGATGTTGACTACTGCTTTTTCATTTCTCAATATCAGATTGTTGGACAAGTGGCATCCACAAGATTCTCATGTCAAGTGTCCTCAACTCACCACTCAGCCAACTGGTGGTGGACTGGTGGATTGATCACTGACATAAAGAGGCACAAATACCAATGACTGGTCACTTGATTCATTTATATAGATATCGTACATTCATATATCAGCCGTAAAAATGAATGCTTGTGTGAAAAAGCAGCTTGCCATAGAAATTCCTTTTGTAATCCGACTTATCCACAGCAAAAGATGCATAAGAAGGTACTGACTTTATCATTTTATTTTTGCAATGGGCTTGTACTTTGCCATGAAAATAACAGAAATTAAAAAAAAAAAAATTAATACAGTAGACAGTGGTAAAATGCCATGACAAAAATGTTTTTTAGATTATTGCTAGTGAACAAAGGCTAATCTTGACATAAGCGTTTGTGTTACCTTAAGGGGCTAGGTTTACCTTATTCTGTATTTTCTCATTTGGAAGTTGATATGAACCAAAGCCTAAGTTTACCTTATTTCTCCTTATTTAATTTTCTCATTTTGAAGTTGATATGAACCAATTTTTGTGAAATATTGGTAATGGGTCACATGATTACAGAAACGAAATTGTCGCTGAATATTAGGAGCTCACTTTAACTTGTCAATCAAGGTCCATAGGTTTCAAGGTGTTCAGTGTGTTATATGCAAATACAAGGTTCCTAGTATTGAGATTTGCTAAGTTAACCACCATTGAATGTTGTGTTGGACAATTGAGAGGAGGGGTGAATCAGTTGTTACTGTGCTTAAACAATTATGCCCATTTTAAACTCTTTACAGAACACTCAATGACGATCACAATAACACAGGGAAGTAAGCAATAGAATATTCAACATCAATCACACACATGAAATATACAGAGACAGATATTTTCTGAGGAAACCCATAAAGGGAAAAACCTCTTCTTGATATGATAAGTAATCTTTATTTTCTGTACATTATCATTCTTATGAGCTCCAACTCCTCTTGAAGCTACAACCTCTTTTTTACAAGCAACAACTTGCTGAGAGCACCAACTCTCTGATATCTCTAGCACCCACTAGAAGGAAGCACCAACTCCCTGAGTGTTCCAACACCAACTAGATGGAAGCACCAACTTCCAGTCACACAGGCACCAACCTGTATAACAGAGAACAATAGTTCTCCCTTGCACCACCCTACCACCCTGGTTTTTCTAGCTGCAACCAAATTGAAGCTACAACTCCTTGTGTTCAAGCCCCCACTTGAAACTCTGAGGACAATTGTCCACCCTATCACCTCCCTACCACCCTGAATATAAAAACTTTGTTCCTGAATCTTATTACAATGATACAGTGTTTGTCAAAAAGACTTACTAGTCTCATCATTGTTTTGTGGCACTGCTCTGCTCTGCCTGCATCAGTGTCTTCCTGCTCACATATCCTTGAGATTTTTGTTCTTCTGCTCTGTCTCTGAATGCACACCTCAACTTTCTCTTCCTCTCTCAGATGAGCATTTCTGTTCTATCTCTTTCTTCTACGCTTGATGCCCTGTGTATTATTTCCATTCAATGCGTTATGCCTCTTTTGTGCGTTTCAGCTCTTGCACACATCATGCTTCTACCCACATCAATAACTCTCGACAAAAGAAACCATCTCTTCTATATGTTCTGCGCATATTTATCATGCCAAGTCCTCTGCCATGGCATACACTCAACTCTTTGTCCTCTCTGGTGATTATCCTGAGTTTGTTCTTCATCAGTGGTCGTTATCCTGAGATTCTTCGACTTCTTTGGCAATTACAATCTTCAACGCATTTCCATCTATCAATTGTCTAAATGATGAATCTTCACTTCACTGGCAGTTACCTCGAATCTCTTCGGCTCCTCTGGCAGTCACCCTACAGCTCCTCGAATTCTCTGGCAGATGCAATCACTTCGTTCTGGCAGTTACTAAGAAAACTTTCGTGCATTCATCCCTTTGGTGCCTTTTCCCTTTCTGAGAAATCTACACAGTGGGCGCTAGCTTTTTTGGCTAAGCCCTTTCCTTTCACGTGACCACGAGATGTGACCACAGGCCTGACCAAAAGGTGCTTCGCGATCTCAGACATCAGATATTTAGCTGGGAGTTGCCTCAATTCTCCCAACTCACGATCTCCGATGTGGAGCCTAGCGATGTGCTAGCTCCTCCCTTAACCTTTGTTGATGTGACCACTCACTAATCAAATGGGCACTTCGTGATCTCGACGATCTCCGAAGTGGAGCCTAGCGACATGCTAGNAGGGGCTTCACGTTTCACGAACTTGTGAACTTCGTTGTGCCTGACCAACGGTCCACACTCTCCCTTTGATCGACCGCTATGATCAAATCACGACCTCGCGTGTCGGGTGTTTGAACATGAGACAAACTTGACTCTTCCAACTCCCGATTCCCGATTCAGCGCTCGCTATCAGATCGACGACCCACAACCCTCTATGATCCAATGCTCCAGATCTTATCGGGACTTTGCATTTTGTGAAGTTGGAGGACTACTCACCTCCCCTCTCCCGACTTCCGATTTTTCAAAACCTTCTCCAGATCAACGACCCACGATCCTCGGTGATCCGACGGCTCAGATCATATCAAGACTTTTCATTTCACGAAGTTGGAGGACTACTCACCTCCCTTCTTCTTACTTCCGATTTTTCGAAATTGCTTTATCGATTGCCATATGTCCTTCCCAGATGAACGACTAGGATTGTTGTGGCTCTTAGCTCCTCGGGTATTTGTCTCCTTCCTTCTCGATATTTGCAAGCGTCAGATCAACGACTCACAACTCCCCATGATCTAACGGTCTAGATCAACTTGCGAACTCGGACATCGCAAGTTCGTACAACTCTTACCTTTGACTTTTCAGTCAGCGAAATGTTGATCTCTCGCCCGGTGTCCTCTAGATCCAACGGCTCAGATCTCATCGTGACTTCACATTTCATGGAGTTGGATGATGGCTCTCGACCATTATCCTCTTTGCAGTTATACTAGATCCAATGACTGTTGGTCCTTGGCGCCCAGATCAATGGATCAGATCTGTACTTATCCTCTGCGCTTCCTCTAGTCACTGGACTCTGATCTAATGGACATCAGGTATTCAAGATTGGTGATCCAACGACCACTGTCACCACTCCTCCTAAGCTTACGCATCCTTCCGACTTGGAAGAATTTTTAAGTGTCAAAGGTTCTGCGAGTCCTGATGACTTTGGGTCTCATTTGCGTTTCTGAGAACGCTATCTCTCGTGAGCTTTGGTAATGGAATTAACCTCTACCTTGGCGCACACTTGCGCTCTATGTACAACTTTGTGCTATTCCTCTTGAGCTTTAACCTCGGCCTTGGCGCACACTTGCGCTCTGTGTGCAACTCTGCGTTATTCCTCCTGTGCTTTGATTGCACACTCTGTCAGTAATCATGCCATCGTTGTTGTTGTTCTTGCCTGTAGACATGCCATCGTCATTGTTGTTCTTGCCATCAATGACAAGCACACTCTACCTATAAACATGCCAACATGTTGTGTAATCTATTATGCAAACTATTGAAGGAAACTAACTACTCAAAATCAAGAACCAACACAATTGTTCATTGCATGCTCATTGAAGATCTCATTCTATAAAAAACCATTCAAAGAAAATAACAAATAAACCCTAACCATTCCTTCTATAGTTGCTAAAACTGAATGATGCTAGGAATCAAAATACCATATTAAGCTAAGCCATAACAAGATAACATCATAAGCTAAACCATAACCATTCATTCAACACTTTGAACCTCAATAGTGCTCCAATATCAATAAATAACAAGTTGTCGCACTACCAAGGAATAATGATCAAGTAATGAGTAACCAATACCACATACCACTTTGAGGGAGTACCTTGTAATGAGTTCACATATATTAGTATAACTCCTCCATACATTTGATGTTTTATTTAAAGAGAAGTAAAGAAAGAAACCAAACATAGAGAATGCGAGACAATTAGTATGGTGCTTACATATCTTGGTGAAAAAAAAAAAAGAATAAATGTAGATAAACATAGAGTAATAGTGTAGGTAGTAACATAACATGCCCCTCTTAGAAAAATATTTGACCTCAAAGCTTTGGTAATCTTGGATACTACTCAATGCAGTCCTATGCTTTCAATGTGGCATCAACATAAAGAATATTCTTCAACTTGATTAGATACTCGGTGATGGTCGTGTGACATAGTTGTTGACTTTGAGTGTCTAAAATGAACTCTGGTTTTCAAAATGAGTTTGCCTTCTTCATCAAACGTTAATAATGTTGTTTGAATTGGAATGTGCTACCCAATAAAATTTTCTAAACAAGAGATATGGAAGACATTGTGAATGCATGAAGATGCAAATAATGCTAACCAATATGTAGTCTCCCCAATTTTGTTGACAATTTTGAAGAGTCCATAAAACTTTGGTGAGAACTTTCGGCTACATATTTTCTTCATGGACAATTGTTATTAAGGTTGAAGGTGAAGGTAAATTCAGTCACCAATTGCAAAAAATTCATTCAGAACAATTCTTATCGACTCACTACATCTAGTTTTATGCAAGCATAAGATTGTCTCCAATAAGTTTGAGTGTATGATATGAGTTGCAATTGCTTAAACCGTAGACCTAGAAGGAACATACAAGTCAAGGATTGGTGGAGGATAACCAAAAATTACTTCAAATTGGATGTAATGTCCCCCACATCTTGATGAAGAGGTTTGGAGAGACTCAGTAGCCTAGTCATCCCCACTAGGCTATAGTCTCATGCAACAAGGGGAAAAGTCAACTAAACCCAAGGTTATAATTTGAAGTCGATTGGAAAAGGTAAAAGGTAACTCACTGGAGGATTAGAGCACTTGAGGTTGAGTTAGGAGTTGAACCTAGGGGGTAACTTAACTCAACAGAAGAATAGAAAGATGTATAAAGGAAATCCTAGGGCACACCTCTCATTTCATCTTGGATTATTATGCATTTGGTTATTGGGCTCTCGAGCACACAGTTTTGACGGTTTTGAGAATACAAACCCTAGAGAACAAATCAGTGGTAAAAGATTCCACTCACCTTGTTCCAAGCTTGGTCTCAGGGATGAAATACTCCACCCACACCATTCTACAGTATTCACAGGTACCATCATCCATTCAAGAGAGCAACAGGTCGTACCCTTGAGGGTTTTCCAACAAGGGGCGCATCATTGTTTGGAGAGGAGTTCGATCGAGGTTATTGGCATGGCTTATTGACATTCTAGCACTTGCGTATTTCTCGCAAGACCTTGTCCATCAAATATGTAGTGTTTTGAGAGGATTACTCTTGCCATATTGTTATCTGGAGATTTGGGATGTTTTTGAGAGAAGGAGGGTGCAATTGTGATTCATATCTACTTAGTTTGGAGGGGTTACACCTCAGATCTGACCCTGAGACTTCTCCTAGTAGCTTGTTGTGGCTTGATCTATCTTCCTAGAGAATTTCAGGGTATTTGGAGGCCTCCTCCATTAGGGCCGAAATATTGAGGTTGACAGTCTTCAGAAGGGCGCAACCTTGATTAGAGATTCAACATTTTGGAGGGGTAGATCTTGGCATCTTGACTTGAGACTTCAGGGAGGGCTTCCACTTGCCCCGATCTATCTTTCTATGGAGTCTGGTGCTATTGGGAGATCTCCTTCAGTTGGGCTGAAATATTGGTTTTCATAGCTTTGCAACATGACGTGCCATCAACTAGGGGGGTTTCGACTTGAACCTGGTTCTTCTTGCATTGATCTTCATTGTATATCCAACCTCTGGAGGCTTGATTATCTCATCAGGAGCATTTTGTAGTCACTCATATATTATCTATTGGAGCCATCCGATGTTATTCCAGATCTGCATCCTCTTTGTATGAGGTTCTTTCTTTTCATAATAATAAAGGTCAGATCTATGCTATTTGGTTTCATCTCTTGTGTACTGGTTAGATTTTGTGTTTCCATTGAGTATATCTTCAGATCTGTGCTTAATAACTGAATATAAACCCTAAGGCTGAAACTTAAGGGCCAACCTGCAAACACAGACATATAAACAAGTAAATTAGTGATCAGTTAGCGTTCAAAGCGAAAAAATTGGCTTGGGAACATTACAATGGTATCAGAGCTCTGATCCTCCCATCCTGTGAGGATTAGTGCATGCAGAAGTTCAGTGGCATCTATATGGGAAGAAGAAATAAACAGATAGGTGAAAAATAGGCTGAAATGGAAGGATCAAGTGAGGATAGTGAACCACAAATACTAGCAGGGATTGCTAAGGAATTGCAGCGTTCCATATAGATATCACAGAGCAACCATGTAAATCACCTGCAGGAAAACCGGGAGACAACACGTAGGGGACAAGACGAAATATTAGAGACCTTGAGGAAGGCTAGTGAGAGCCAACAATTGATATCACAACTCTTGATGGAGATGACTCATAAGGGGAAAGACCCATAATCTTATGCCAACAGGGAAACTAGTGGATCTCATCGAGGGAACAAACATCAGTAGGAACATATTCTTTATCATCATTCTGAGGGAATCCATGGAGGAGCACCACAGGGACAGACAGGTAGCAGGACCACTCCTAGACCATACTTTCCCTCATTTATAGATGAACCCACACAACCCAACCACCTAGATGAGTTTGAGGATCAGTCTAATCAATATGTCAGGGAGTACAACTCATTAAGCATACCAGTTCAGAGGAAAATCACCTTAGATCAATTATGTGAATTAAAATTCAAAAGCAAGCCTAGGCCATACCACAGGAACAACTATGAGCTAGAGCGCATGGCTGGGAAGATGGAGATCCCCTACTTTGATGGTTCGGTCAAGATCACTGCATAGGCATGGGTACAAAAACTAGACACTTATCTACAACTTAACCCTATGAGGGCAATGGATGCCATCGAGTTTGCCACCATGTACTTGAATGGAAAATCTCATGACTGGTGGTACCATGGGTTGACCACACTTGGCCACAACCATATAGTGGCATACATAGAGTTTACACAGAGGCTCATTGACATATTTGACCAAGGGGATTCAGAACTCCATTTCAGGGAACTCACTCAGCTTAGACAGACAGGATCACCAGAGGTATATATTGAGGAGTTTCAAAGGTTAGCAGTCATGGTACAGGATGTATCACAATCCAAGCTCATGATGCTCTTCATAGAGGGTTTGATGGAACCCTTAAAGGGTTGGGTTAAGGCTTTTAATCCTACCAACTTACAGGACACTATATGGAGGACGAGAGATCTAGGCCCAACAACAAAACCTAAATTTTTGCCTAGACCACCTCTAAATACCAGAGGGAGAGACCAAAGACCTCCAATGAATCTAGGAGGAAGAGACCCAAGGGGGTTTGATAGAGGAAGAGGAAGGATGGATGAGAACACAAGGAGGGAATTAAGAAGGAAGCAACTATGCTACACATGCAAAGAGCCTTGGGATCCATCCCACAAATGCATGGGCTGTGGCAAGGATCATTATATTGAGGTGACATCTAATAATGAAGAGGATGAGGATTTCGGCCACATCTAGAACATAGAGGTAGACACCACCAATACTACAGAAGAGGAGGCTACAGGTCATGACACTGCAATAGAGGAGAAGGCTACATTGGCATCTATTAGTGGGGTACCCAAGTACAACACCTTCAGGATGAGAGGATTATTGTAGGGGAAAAGGGTTTCGAAGCTCATTGATGGGGGTGCCTCTCAAAACTTCATTGACTAAAAAGTGTCAAAGGGCTTATTGACATTCTAGCACTTGGGTATTTCTCATAGGGCCTTGTCCATTAAATCTGTAGTATTTTGAGAGGATTACTCTTGCTATATTATTATCTGGAGATTTGGGATGTTTTTGAGAGAAGGAGGGTGCAACTGTGATTCATATCTTCTTAGTTTGGAGGGGCTACACCTCAGATCTGACCCTGAGACTTCTCCTAGTAGCTTGTTGTTGCATGATCTATCTTCCTAGAGAATTTCAAGGTATTTGGAGGCCTCCTCCATTAGGGCCAAAATATTGAGCTTGACAGTCTTCAGAAGGGTGCAACCTTGATTAGGGATTCAACAATTTGGAGGGGTAGATCTTGGCATCTTGACTTGAGACTTCAGGGAGGGCTTCTACTTGCCCCGATTTATCTTTCTGTGGAGTTTGGTGCTATTTGGAGATCTCCTTCAATTGGGCCGAAATATTGGTTTTCTTAGCTTTGCAGAAGGACGTGCCATCAACTAGGGGGGTTTGGACTTGACCCTGGTTCTTCTTGCATTGATCTTCATTGTATATCCAACCTCTTGAGGCTTGCATTATCTTATCAAGAGCATTTTGTAGTAGCTCATATATTATCTATTGGAGCCATCTGATGTTATTCCAGATCTGCATCCTCTTTGTATGAGGTTCTTTCTTTTCATAATAATAAAGGTCAGATCTATGCTATTTGGTTTCATCTCTTGTGTACTAGTTAGATTTTGTGTTTCCATTGAGTATATCTTCAGATTTGTGCTTAATAACGGAATATAAACCCTAAGGCCGAAACTTAAGGGCCAACCTGCAAACACAGACATACAAACAAGTAAATTAGTGATCAGTTAGCATTCGAAGCGAAAAAATTGGCTTGGGAACATTACAGTGGTATCATAGCTCTGATCCTCCCATCCTGTGAGGATTAGTGCATGCAGAAGTTCAGTGGCATCTATATGGGAAGAAGAAAGAAATAGACAGGTGAAGCATAGGCCGAAATGGAAGGATCAGGTGAGGACAGTGAACCACAAATACTAGCAGGGATTGCTAAGGAATTGCAGCATTCCATATAGATATCACAGAGTGACCTTGTAAATCACCTGCAGGAAAACCAGGAGACAACACGTAGGGGACAAGACGAAATATTAGAGACCTTGAGGAAGGCTAGTGAGAGCCAACAATTGATATCACAACTCTTGATAGAGATGACTCATAAGGGGAAAGGCCCATAATCTTATGCCAACAGGGAAACTAGTGGATCTCATCGAGGGAACAAACATCAACAAGAACATATTCTTTATCATCATTATGAGGGAATCCATGGAGGAGCACCACAGGGACAGACAGGTAGCAGGACCACTCCTAGACCATACTTTCCCTCATTTACAGATGAACCCACACAACCCAACCACCCAGATGAGTTTGAGGATCAGTCTGATCAATATATCAGGGAGTACAACTCATTAAGCATACCAGTTCAGAGGAAAATCACCTTAGATCAATTATGTGGATTGAAATTCAAAATCAAGCCCAGGCCGTACCATAGGAACAACTATGATCTAGAGCGCAGGGTTGGGAAGATGGAGATCCCCTACTTTGATGGTTTGGTCAAGATGATTGTACATGCATGGGTACAAAAACTAGACACTTATTTAGAACTTAACCCTATGAGGGCGATGGATGCCATCGAGTTTTCCACCATGTAATTGGATGGAAAATCTCATGACTGGTGGTACCATGGGTTGACCACACTTGGCCACAACCAGATAGTGGCATACACAGAGTTTACACAAAGGCTCATTGACAGATTTGACCAAGGGGATTCAGAACTCCATTTTAGGGAACTCACTCAGCTTAGACAGACAGGATCACCAGAGGTATATATTGAGGAGTTTCAGAGGTTAGCAGTCATGGTACAAGATGTATCATAGTCCAGGCTCATGATGCTCTTCACAGAGGGTTTGATGGAACCCTTAAAGGGTTGGGTTAAGGATTTTAATCCTACCAACTTACATGACACTATATGGAGGACGAGATATCTAGGCCCAGCAACAAAACCTAAATTTTTTCCTAGACCACCTCTAAACACCGGAGGGAGAGACCAAAGACCTCCAATGAATCCAGGAGGAAGAGATCCAAGGGGGTTTGATAGAGGAAGAGGAAGGATGGAAGAGAACACAAGGAGGGAATTAAGAAGGAATCAACTATGCTACACCTGCAAAGAGCCTTGGGATTCATCCCACAAATGCATGGGTCGTGGCAAGGATCATTATATTGAGGTGACATCTGATAATGAAGAGGATGAGGATTTCAGCCACATATAGAACACAGAGGCAGACACCACCAATACTACAGAAGAGGAGGCTACAGGTCACGACAGTGCAACAGAGGAGAAGGTTACATTGGCATCTATTAGTGGGGTACCCAAGTACAACACCTTCAGGATGAGAGGAGTAATTCGGGGGAAAAGGGTTTTGATGCTCATTGATGGGGTGCCTCTCACAACTTCATTGACTCAACACTGCTAAAGAGGAGACACATACCCACAGTTGAATTTGAGGAATTTAAGGTGGAGGTAGCAGGAGGAAGCACCATGCCTTGTAACAGGTACATTCCAGGGATGCAACTTACACTAGGTAGGCATGACTTAGCACAGTATTTTTATGTGATGGACCTCCCTAATACAAAGTTCATCATCCTTGGAGTTCAGTGGCTTAGTACCTTGGGACCTATCACCACCAACTACAAGACTATGGAGATGTCTTTCATAGACAAGAGTGGGATAAAGGTAGTTCTCCGATGCATGTCAGGAAACACAACTAGAGTAGTTACATCAAAATGTATGGAGGCCATTTTCAGAAGAGAGGAGATAGTATATGCTGCTGAGTGCAAGATTTTGGCACGTGTGGACAAGAAGGGGAAGATTCACTATGCACCAAAGATCTAGAGGATCATTGACAAACACAGTAAGGTGTTTGGACCCATTCCACCAGGAGTGCCACCAGATAGGGGATTTGAGCACATCATAGAGTTGGAGGAGGGGGCCAAGCCAGTCATCACTACTGCCTATAGATACCCAAAGAAGTACAAATATGATATAGAAAAGGCCATCAAGGAAATATTAGACATGGGTCACATTAGACCAAGTTCTAGTCCCTTTTCATCTTCAGTGGTACTGGTCAAGAAGAAGGACAGAACCATGCACATATGCATCGATTTCAGGGCACTAAACAAGAAGAATATTAAAAATAAGTATCCCATTTCAAGGATTGATGAGCTATTGGACGAGCTCCATGGTGTTGTTTACTTCACTAAGATTGACTTGCACTCTGGTTATCATCAGATCAAGATGAGGGAGCAGGACATCCCCAAAACTACCTTCAGGTGTCACTACGACCACTATGAATTCCTAGTGATGCCCTTTGGGTTGACCAATGCACCAGCCACATTTCAGTCATGCATGAATCACATCTTCAACAAGCAGTTGAGGAAGCACCTTATTGTATTTTTTGATGACTTGTTGATCTATAACAATACTTGGGAGGAGCATCTCGAGCATATGGAACAGATTCTGACTATCATGGAGGATCGATCCTTGTATGCCAAGGAATCCAAATGAGAATTTGGAATGACATAACTTCTTTACTTAGGGCACATCATTGGAGTAAAGGGGGTACATGTACACCAGGAGAAGATCCAAGAGATATGAGATTGGCCCACACCTGTTGAGGGGATTTCTCGACATTTGCAGTTATTACAGGAGGTTTGTCAAGGGGTTCTCACAACTTTGTGCACCCTTGACCGATTTGACCAAGAAAGGGACTTTCAGATGGAGTGAAGAAGAACAATCTACATTTGACAAGATGAAAAAGGTAATGAGCACATGCCCGGTTTTAGCCTTGCCAGATTTCAGCCAACCCTTCATATTGGAGTGTGATGCATCCAGAGAGGGCATTGGGGTCGTACTGATGCAGAATAGGCATCCCCTTGAATATGAGAGCCGAAATTTGAGATGTCCTAAGCTTCTTTACACTATCTATGATAAAGAAATGATGGCCATCATGGATGCCTTGGCCAAATTTAGACAATACTTGGTGGGAGCAAGATTTGTAGTGAGATCAGATCACAAAATCCTTAAGTACTTCTTGGAACAGAAGGAATTGAATGACAAACAATAGAAGTGGGTCAGTAAGATACAGGCCTATGATTTTAACATTGAGTTTGTCAAAGGGAAGAACACCATAGTTGCATATGCATTATCCAGGAGGCCATCAATGTATGCCATGACCGATATCTCAATTGACTGGAGGGCCTACCTCTTGGTAGAATACTCCAAAAACTAGTTCGCTTGTCCGTTGATGGATGGGAAAATACAGGATGACAATTTTATGGTCATAGATGACATCATCTACTACAAGGGTCGAATCTTATTGGTTCCTGAGTCGACTTTCAAGGCTAAGATACTACAGGCATGTCATGACTCACCGGTGGCAGGGCACCAAGGCATTGTCAAAACTTACAGGTAGGTGAGGGAACGGTTTTCATGGAAGGGCATCAAAGAATATGTAGTGAGACACATCAAAGAGTGCACTACTTTCCAGGAGAACAAGGATGAGCATACCCATCCCACAACACTGTTACAACCTTTACCCATTCCAGAGCACAAATGGGACAATATCTCCATGGACTTCATCACAGGATTACCAAGGGCACAGGGGAAAGATTGTATTTTCGTGGTCGTGGACAGGTTGACTAAGTTTGCACACTTCTTCTCTATTGCCACCGACTTTAGCGCAACACAAGTTGCAGATTTGTTCTTTAGGGAGATCTTCAGGCTACACGGGTTACCCAAGACTATTGTTAGTGACAGGGATAGCTGATTTATGAGCACTTTATGGCAGGATATTTTTAGGTTGGTTGGTACGACCTTGACCCCTAGTACCATATTCCATCCTCAGATTGATGGGCAAACCAAAAAGTCAACAAGTGGGTGGAAGGGTACCTCATAAATTACATAACAGGGCAACAAAAGGCATGGGTTAAGTGGCTACACCTGGGGGAATACTGTTACAACACCACTCATCACATGTCCATTGGCATGACTCCCTTCAGGGCTTTGTACAGTTATGACCCTCTCTCCTTTGTAGAGATTTCCTTTGGTGATAGCATAGCTCCAATGTTATAGGATTGGGTACAGTAGAGCCAAGACATACTCAGGGAATTGAAGGATCATTTGCAATGGGAACTGAATCAACAAAAGGTCCAGGTGGACAAGCACATAGTAGAGCACACAATTGAGGTTGGTGATTTAGTTTACTTGAGGCTCCAACCATACAGTCAGGCTTCTATCAAAATAAGCAGGTCAAAAAATATCCAACCCCGATTTTTTGGACCCTATAGGATCAACAGGAGGGTAGGGGTCGTGGCTTATGAGCTTGAGATTCCATCGAGCAGCAGAATTCACAATGTCTTCCATGTGTCATGCTTGAAGAGGGCCATGGGCTAACACATCATGCCACTTGAGGTACTTCCACCCTTAGATGAAGAGGGACAATTGACACTAATGTCGGAGGAAATACTGGAGGTTTGGGAGAAGAAACTTCGGAGGAGAAGCATCAGGGAGTACTTAGTCAAGTGGAAGGATCTACCTATTGAGGATGCCACGTGGGAGAGTGAACATGTATTACAAGAGACAGACTCAGAATTGCTTGTGGGAAAGAAATTTCTAGCAGGGGATACTGTAATGTCCCTAACCTCTTGATGAAGAGGTTTGGAGAGACTCATTAGCCTAGTCATCCCCACAAGGTTATAGTCTCATGTAGCAAGGGGAAAAGTCAACTAAACCCAAGTTTATAATTTGAAGTTGACTTGAAAAGGTAAAGAGTAACTCACTGGAGGATTAGAGCACTTGAGGTTGAGTTAGGAGTTGAACCTAGGGGTTAACTTAACTCAACAGAAGAATAGAAAGAGGTATAAAGAAAATCCTAGGGCACACCTCTCATTTCATCTTGGATTATTATGCATTTGGATATTGGGCTATTGAGCACACATTTTTTAGGGTTTTGAGAATACAAACCCTAGAGAACAACTCAGTGGTGAAAGATTCCACTCACCTTGTTCCAAGCTTGGTCTCAGGGATGAAATACTCCACCCACACCATTCTACACTATTCATAGGTACCATCATCCATTCAATAGAGAAGCAGGCCATATCCTTGAGGGTTTTCTAGCAAGGGGCACATCATTCTTTGGAGAGGAGTTCGATCCAGGGTATTGGCAGGGCTTATTGACATTCTAGCACCTGGGTATTTCTTGCAGGGCCTTGTCCACTAGATCTGGAGTGTTTTGAGAGGATTACTCTTGCTATATTGTTATCTGGAGATTGGGGACGTTTTTGAGAGAAGGGGGGTGCAATTGTGATTCACATTTGCTCAATTTGGAGGGGTTACACCTCAGATTTGACTCTAAGACTTCTCCTAGTATCTTGTGGTGGCCCGATCTATCTTCCTAGAGAATTTTAGGGTATTTGGAGGCCTCCTCCACCAAGGCCGAAAAATTGAGCTTGAAAGTCTTTAGGAGGGTGCAACCTTGATTAGGGATTCAGTAGTTTTGAGGGGTAGATCTTGGCATCTTGACTTGAGACTTTAGGAAGGGATTCTACTTGCCCCGATCTATCTTTCTGTGGAGTTTGGTGCTATTTGGAGATCTCCTTTAGCTGGGCCAAAATATTGGTCTTCTTAGCTCTACAGCAGGACGTGCCATCAGCTAGGGGGGTTTGGACTTGACCCTGGTTCTTCTTTCATTGATCTTCATTGTATATGCAACCTATAGAGGTTTGCATTATCTCATCTGGATCATTTTGTAGTAGCTCATATATTATGTATTGGAGCCATCTGATGTTATTCTAGATTTGCATCCTCTTTGTATCAAGTTCTTGCTTTTCATAATAATAAAGGTCAGATCTATGCTATTTGGTTTCATCTCTTGTGTACTAGTTTCTCTTGTGTACTAGTTAGATCTTGTGTTTCCATTGAGTATATCTTCAGATCTGTGCTTAATAACCGAGTATAAACCCTAAGGCCGAAACTTAAGGGCCAACCTGCAAACACACACATACAAACAAGTAAATTAGTGATCAGTTAGTGTTCCAAGAGAAAAAATTGGCTTGGGAACATTACATGGGATTATCTTGGAGGTTGTATGGTATGAAGTGTTATATCACCATTCAACCAAGGGTAGCCATTTAATCAACTAGGATTGTTTATTGGTTGCAAAAAAATGAAAGTATTCTTCAAGTTACTTGTTCATAACCTTAGTTTGGTGATCTGTTTTTGGATGATAGGTCAAGCTCATAGTTAATTTGGTTCCTTAGAGATTAAAGAACTCTTTCTATAAGTAGCTAGTGAATTTAGGATCCTTGTCAGAGAGGATCACCTTCAAGCAACACTGAAGTTTGTGAATATCTTTAAGGAAAACATTTGTAATTTGGATAGTGTTGGCACTATAATACCCTAGTTTTGACCCCTGAATTATAATATGTTAAATCACATATTATTTGTATAATCTGGTTTATATGATGAAAATCGAGCCATGTGCATTAGGTTATGATGATCCCATGTTTTGAAGAAGTGAAATGTGTTTTAAATGCTCCTTGTGGAGAGCTCAAGACCAAGGCCCTAATAATGAACATGTACAATTCTTAGTAGTGAGATAGGATTACGGTGTGGTTGTTATGTTTTCCATGTCGTGATTATGTTATGCAAAGGCACATGTTGTGCATAATTTGGTGAACAAGTGTACCAAACGACCCTTTCTTAGTTGGTTGTGAAACTAAGAACATACAATAAATGGAAAAAATACAAGGTTTGCAAGCACATTGAATTCTACACTAAGACGTAGATGCAAATAGTTAAAAACATTCAAAAAAATAGTTATAGTCTTTGGATTCTTCACTATCAGATTGTCTTTCATCGGAAAGGATCGCATATAGTAGTATCTAGAGATCACCTATCAGATTTAACCTTGCCAACATACACTCCTCTCCGATAAATCATCTCAAAGATTTTTAATGTAAGTTAATTAAAATAAGATCATCCAAACCTTAATCTTAATTAATTTTTTGCACACACAAACATATAACAACTCATTATTGGCACATCTCCCGATATGAGAAACAAATATTCCTCGAGGAATCTCCATCGGAAGGCATCAGGACCATACATTTCAATATGGCATTGTGATAGCCCCTTCCCGATAAAACTGTTAGGAACCTTTTTCAAGCACGACGATATGTTGATTATATGACGAGGAAACACGTACCCATTTTCTGATGGAGTGGTTATTGATGGAATATAAAGTGGTAAAAGAAGGTCAAGTCTTCAACTGGGAAAATATCCTTGCATTCAACATTTTCATGAAGGCCAAAGAATCTCTAGGTACGAAAAAACCAATCTTTTTCATGTCAACCTATGTCATAGATGCAATATTCTTTGATGTTCATTTCCCTACCTTTGGATGGGATTGGAGTCCTATCCAACTTCCTATTCATGTTTACTTCTCATAATTTTAGGATGCTAGCTACTAAAAGTATATATATGACCTTTGTGATTACTTCTTAGCTCACTTGTTTATCATGATTTTTGGGTACCCACCACATAGAATATCATCAAGAGCTACAACAACCCCAAGGGACATTGAAGACTGGTATGCTGGTAAATACTATACTTATGTTAGGATATACGGGATTTCCAAGGCACCACATCTCTTTCCAAAGTATGTTCCCGATAGGTTGCTAGCCAAAGAGGTCACTTACTAGATAATAGGAACTGGGATAATCTCATTCTTGTCAACTAGTAACAATTTTTTTTTTCCCAAATTCCCACCGAGCATAGGGATATATGTATTGTCAAATGGTACTCATGTTAGAAAGGAAGTTGAAGCCCTACAAGAAATTTTCCTATGTACAAGGGAACCAGAAGGACATGACCTAAAGGACTTGGTAGGTGAACATATCAAATTTGTCAGAATGACCCACCTTGTAATCCATGAGGTGAATTATGCATAATAGATATTCAAATGATATTTCTTTGAATAATTACAAGATCATCCAAATAAGGAAAAAATTCTAAGGCAAGAAGAAGAGAAGGAAAATAGTCGAAGAACAATTTCTATTACTTTTGACTAGAGACAAGGTAAAGCTAGAAGCAAAGGAAGAGGAAGAAAAGAGAAAAGAAAAGGAAAAATACAATTAAGCCTTGGAAGTAGAAGAAGAATACCATAGGAAGAAAGAATATATGGAAATGGATAAGAAAAAGGAACGATATGAAGCCAAGAAAAAGAAGGATGAAGACAAAAATAAACCTAAACTAGAGGAGAAGAAGAAAAAGGATGAATCCCTAAGAAAAATTATTTAAGAGAAGAAAATGAATGCTAAGAAAGAAGAAAAGGCACAACAAGATACAAAGAAAAAGAGAAAATAAAAGCATGAAGAGGAAATAAATAAAATGGTTGTTGAGGAAGGATAGAGAAAGAAACAAGAAGAAGAAGAAAGGAAAAAGGCTGTTGAAGTCGAGGAAGAACCAGATTGAGAAAATAAGAGAAATTTGGATGAGGCTAATAGTGGTGTAACAAGCCCAAATTTCAGCATAGTAAACATTCCTATTAAATAATGCATCCCCTTGAAGTCAATCCCATGAAATTTCTCTTATTCCTCTCAGGTGTTGGAATTGGAAGAAATTGTAGTAGTTGTTGGTGAGTACTATTACATCAACAAGAAAAAAGGGATTGAGAAGAGATAAAAATAAATAAATAGGGGAGAATCATCTCTCAGCCAGGGGTCTTCTGAGAGGTTCATTATCTGGAAATAAGGCCCAAATCCAAAGAAAAATACTTTACAAACTACTTCAACTCTTAATGCATTTGCAAGATCTAATTCCATGTCAGTGTATGAACTAGGTGCTACCTTGGATACCTCTTAAGCTAGAATATATGAAATGGAATAAGTCTTGAGAACACATAGAGACAATATTATTGATCAGTTCAAAAGGGAATTCATACAACCAATAAGCTTCACAAAGAAGAGATCGAAAAAGTGTTGCAAGTCCAAAGAGATGAATTGAATACAGAGTTCGAGAGGAAAACCTATGTAGCTAAAGATATGCACAAGAAAGAGTTGGATTCTCTTAAGTTAATGCATTGTCAAGAAAGAAAGCATATGAAGACAAGTCATGAAAAAGAGACAACAAGTTGGAGATGGAACATATAGAAATCAACAAGTTCATAGAACAATTGGAGCATAAAATCCTGGGGCTAGAACAAGACAAACAAAAACTTGAAAAGGCTCTGGAATACATAAACAAGGGAGATATTGTCTTGGAATACGTAAATGAAGAGGCAAAAACTAACAATGAAGAGCTAAGAATGATACAAAATGAGTGTTTCTGCATATTGAACAATATTCAGAGGAACAAGGACAACCAAATCAAGTTAATAGACCAGATGGAAGAAATGAGGGACAAGTATCAGAAATATTAGGATTCCTTTGATATAATTATTGTTTGGAAGAGTGTGTATCATAGCCAACCAAGTACCTTGCCAATCTATAATGCCAGACAAAAGATAAAGGATCAATTCCTCTTTGATACCTAGAAACCCCTCCTAGAAGACATTGGAAGCATATATAAGAAAGTAACAAAAGCTTGTAAAAGATTATGAAACTCTCAGATGATTTACTAAAAGAATTTAGGATGGAATTCATGTTGAACCTCGATGATGCAAGTCCTAGTGAAATAAGGATAGAAAAGTTTGAAACCAAAAGAGATGCCAGACAAAAATCTATTGAGAAAATCACAGAAGTAATCAAAGAAGTATTAAATGAACAACTGATGAAACAAACAACACTGATCACATTGGCTAAATACTTTATAAAGAAGATAGAGAAAATTTTAAAACTGAAAGTGACAACCAAAATATGCGATGGTGAGATGAATTTGGAGAATATGCAACTGAATAGGCTAGAGACAATCTTGAAAGATTACGAATTGTAGAAAGAGTGTAGCAATCAAATGGAACTTCAGAAAGTCTCATGATCATTGTATCTTGTAATAAACCCTCCTTATTTTGATCATTTTGAAATTGTAAAATCCAAATAGAGAGTATGAAACGATAGGTCGTAACTATCATTTGACATAATGACAATTACAAAATGTGAATAGTCTCTCTTGCTTTATAAAAGAGAACACTGCAAGGAAGAGGGGACTTTTTTCCATTGTATGTTTGAACAATACTATAAACTATTACTGCTGAATGAAAAGAGCAAGAGTCACTATGGAAATTTATGATTCAGACAAATGTGCATGGTATTTCTCTTTGTGCAACTATCTACTACTTAAATGTTATGGAATTTTGTTTTATGAATTATTTCTTAACTCAGTTCTTGATGTTTATGTTGTCATTTATTTCCTTATGAGTACATAAACAATGTTATGGGTATAATATGCAATTAATTGTTAATGTTTCTATATCATTGTTGTGTTAATTTATTACTTGCATACATGAATTAGTTCTGTTGCTGGTAATATCATTTTCTACTATGCTCATACCCTTTTAGTATGATCCTGATCAAGATAGGTTAGTTTATAGTTAATTATCATAGTTTTAGATAACAATAGTTAAATATTTAGTTCAAATTTTTAATTCAATTGAAAACATTCCATTCTCATATTCATAATGGAAAATATTTTAGAGTGGCAACCAAACCCACATATTATTCAGAAACTCTATCCCAAATGAGAGTAGGTCCAATTGGGACCTGCCATAGGGTGTTCTCCCTACCTTCTTGACAGGCCATTTGGACCTGTCAACATAAATGGCACTAGAAGGAGGTCCATATAACTGAATGGATACTAAAAAATTCCAAGATCCTACCCGTTCAATTTTGCTAATAACCATGACTTGACACAATGATTCCCAACTTACTGACCCTGAGAAAATATTCAATCCTCAGTCATATTATGTGAGTACTCTTGCACAAGTCTCCACTCAATGAGGTGTTTCTCTGTCTAAACCCTCGTCACCAACTTATTAGTCGCTCTTGGATGCTGAACTTGAGTGAGTAATCAAAGATATTCATGAGGGTGTATTAACTCGACAGTGGAGTAGAAAAACTGAGCAATGTCCTCTTGAATTTTTGATACCCTGGGGACATAGAAATCCTATGTGGGAAGAACTGACTCTTGAAATTCCATGAAACCATGAAGGAAACCTAAACATCGTAACATCTGATTGGCATCTTTCACAATTTTTATGAGGGGTTGCAAATCCCCTAGACTTCGACGTAGAGAACTACTTATAGCTGGGGTGGTCAACACCCCATTCCTCCTAATTCGCCACCCAGAACTCCAAGAGGTGAAATCAAAGAAGAACCTGAAGGAGGACCAACAGGGGAAATCTCCAAAAACCCTCAACCAATGGCTAGATTTAATTTCAATCAACCAAATAACCAACCCTAGATGGTCCCAGATGTTGTTGCAGTGCCTGGGTCAGTTCACCAACTACCTAAACATACAAAGAAGTTTCTTCCCAAGTTTGACCATGACAAAAAAGACTCTATTGAAGATCATATTAAGAAATTTATGTTTGATGTCAGGTTAATATATGTAGAACATGAGGATGTCATTTGCAAACTCTTTTCGTATACTTTTGAAAATAAATATTCAACCAGGCACTTCTCTTTAGCTTAAGCTTCAATTAGTAGTTGGAATGCTTTTGAAACTAATTTTATTGAAAAATTTGGTGAGGAAAATCGTCAACAACTTGAGTTTCATATCTTTCAAGGATTCAAATGGAAGCAAAATAAAATCTTAAATATTTTAATCAAAGGTTTCTCACATTAATAAATAAAATCCCTTTGTCTTCCAAGCCTACTGAAGATGTTTCAATTGAATTTTATACATGATCTCTCCCCGTTTCAATGGAAATGTTTGTTAAAAGAGTTGAAAA
>JASDQU010735569.1:89390-102023 GCA_032191745.1 Picea mariana | reverse complement strand
ATACAAAAGAGCTAGTCATTCAATAAGTACTAGCATAATTCATAGACATCACTCATGTCCTTATTCAATAAGGAAATTTTATTCATATGAAGACTCCATAAGAAGTCCATAAGTGTCTCCTGCTAGGGACTAAATAGGAAGACATGAATTGAACAGTTTGTGAGGGGAGTTGAGAAAGTTTAAGCCACCATCCTTTGATGGTGAAAGAGAAAGGGAATATGATAATGAAACATGGTTTATCAGAATCAAGAATCATTTTAAGTTGCAAAAATACTCATCTAATATAGAAGCTAGAATTTCCACATACCATTTGCATGGAAAAGATTCTATGTGGTGGGATCAATTGAAGCAATTTGAACACATTAATGAGATAAGTATCACTTGGAAATAGTTCAAGAGATATTTTCAGAAGGAGCATCTTTTAGAACATTACTATGATAAGAAAATTGAGGAGTTCTTTGATGTTAGGTTGGAAAGCACGACCATGGAAAAATATGAAAATAAGTTCTTGGGATTGCTGAAGTATGTGGGGTTTATCAATAATGAAAAGTTGAAGATACATAGGTTTCTAAGTGTATTTATATAAAGAGAATATTCAATGTAATGAGTCTAATACTTTGATAGAGACCATCAGGAAGGATAAGTACCTATATGAATAAGGAAAGGGCATAGAATCCTTACAAAAATATTGGAAGGTTAAGAAGAAATAAAAATATGATCAGAGAAGGAAGGGATTCAAACCTTCTTTCAACAGAAACAATCCTAATAAATATCAACAAGATCATTCTGCTAAGGAAGAGTCCAAGAGAGAATATTCCTTGGGAAAAAAGGGAAGACCACCAATCTAGTGTTGGGGATGCATAAAATACCACCTATACCAGGATTTCCCTCATTGAGGAGATAAAATGAAGACCATGCAAAACATACAAGAGGCTACAATAGTACAAGACATGGGTAGAAGTATTCCAAGAATATGTGCATCCTTAGAATACTGACAAGCATAATACCAATCCAATATGATTGAAATGGAAGGTAAGATCATTAATCAACCTATTGATATTTTAATTGATTCAGGAACAAGCCATTTTTACATTGATCCTAAAATAGTGGACATATTACATTTGGAGAAAAGTAAGTTGGAAAAATCAAGTTTGGTTCATCTAGACACTAGAACCAAAAAAAGGATCAATGAGTCTTTTAAAGGTTATCGAATAAATATAATTGGAGTGAGTACTAATGATGATATGAATATCATTCCATTAGGATCTTATGATATCCTAATTGGAATGGATTGGTTGGACCAGTATAATGCTGTCCTTGACTTCCATAACAAGACATTTACATGTCTTGATGAAGAGGGAAATTAGAGCAATGTGAAAGGAATTCCAAGAGCCATTTCTATAAGGGATATTTCAGCCTTACAATTGAAGATATGTTTTAGGAAAGGATGTAAATTATATGAAAATCATGTGGAGGAGCTAGAAAGGACCAAAGGTCCAAGCCTTGAAGATTATTTAGTATTGCAAGAGTTTGAATATGTATTACAAGAAATACTAGGAAAGCCACCTAAGAGGGAGATATATTTTTCTATTGATTTAGTACTAGAAGCTGCCCCAATATCAAAAAATCCTTACATAATAAGTACACCAGAATTAAGAGAATTACAAATGAAGCTGGAATAATTGTTGAATAAAGAGTACATATGCCCAATGTTGGATGTATGGGATGACCCGATTTCTACCTTATTTCTCCAATAAAACCATAGAAACCATCAACCCATCTGGTAAACTAGAAGGAAACACTGCACAAAGAGTGCACAATGCAGTCTCACCTGAGATGGCTTATGGGTGATTTCATAACCCAAGTGTCTACAATCATGGAAGGGATGGATTTCAAGGGAATGTTAGGAATATTAGACTTCTTCTACTTCAAAATTCATTCTACCATACCATCATTCATTAGATATACTATTCTATCCATTCAATAACATTCATTCCGATGAAAACATCACACTATTATATTGCGCACTGTAAATAAACTTCAACAAATTTAGTCATTTATTTATTAATTCATCATAAATCATATAAAATCAACACATGAGAGATAACACACATAGAGACAACATTTTTATCGTGGTTCACCCCCCCAGGCTACGTTCACAAATATCTTATGCTTATTTATTATTCTTCATTAAAAAGGTCCCGCGTTGCACGCATTACATCATGCATTTAGTACTGGTGAGGTTGATCAGAATTACACCAAGCTCCACATCTTGTGACCTAACCCTAAATTACATCTCAAAAATTGACTCCATCTAATCTCCATAGCTCTAAAAAAAACAGATACTTCGAATCAAAACTCAAAAAGGCTCAAAGTATTTCTCTCATACAAATTAATAATGATGATCGCCTAGATACCTCATACATCCTATATTTATAATTTAAAAGTGGTTAAAAAACCTTACATTATACCCCAAAACCCTAACTCTAAGTGGACTCAAATTTTCCACATTCTAACTTCCTTCGTGTGCTAATCCACAATTCCATTGCACTGATTTTCCTTTACTATCATCACACGCTTTTTCCTTGGTCCATTCTTCCTCGTGTGCTGCGCTATATCTCAAACCTTATCCAAAAATTTCTTACTCCAACATGCCCCCAACACTAACCTATGGCTCATCCAGAGCCACTCAGGCAGTGTGTGTCTCCTGCATCGATATCTCCAATGCTTGGAACTTCTTCGTGAGTGCATCTACTTGTGTCTTCACCTGCACACTTTTTTCTGTCAGGGTCTCCACCACCTGCATTGTTACGTTCTCCTTCAACAATACTATACTTTCTGAGTGCACCTGTTCCAGTCTACCTTTCTCTTTTTCCAACTCTATTATCATATTCTCTACTTGCTCCTGAAGTGGCTCCAACTGATCATGTCTGGTCTATATTTCTTCTTGGATTCTCTTCAATTCTACTTACATATTTTTCATTTCCTGCACGACCTTCATTCTCTCTGATATAGGTATTTCCTTCTGTATTTTATTTAACTCCTGAACTATGGTATTCAACTTCTCTTCCCTCTGATCCAACTACTGGATCCCTTTGTCTTCTTCCAGGCTCATCCATATATATATGGTCCTTTCATAGAGCTTTACTACTTCTTTTACTTCCAGCATGATAATCTCTATCTGTTATGTTTCCTGTTGCTCCCTCTCTGATCTGTCCTCTGGAGGGGTCATTTGGGTCAACTTCCCAACCAATTCTATTATCTCCTATTTATACCCATCCATCATTTGCACTATCCTTTTTATCTTTTCTTTTGCACTGAGCTCTTTTTCTAGTGCGTTGTCTGGAATCATTTGGAAGACTTCCTCAAGTCTTTTCTCTAGTTTTTTTGTGTGTTTTTTTCTTCCTCACTCTCTATATTCACTTATTTAAGAGTTATCTCTAGTAGCTCCTCTTCCTTGGTTGTCTCAAAAGTTTTTTCATCTGTCCTGGCTCTAGATTGAACTTTTTGTGCGACGCTCATCTGCAACTTATATAGTGCTTTGGTTGGAACATTGGACAAAGCCAAGTCCAACTGTCTGAAATCCTTCAAATATTTTTGCATGGTGTCCTCATCTACTTATATCATTCTCTGGCTTATATGGAATGTTGTGCTTCCCATTATTTCAATCCAGATTGTCTCATTTTCTTCATGTATTGGCTCTTGCTGCACTCTGCTTCTCTATTTTGCGACATTGAGCTGTAAGCTCTCCATAACTTCGTTAAATTCCATTAAATTCTTCATGAGTTATTCTCTTTGATATTTTGTGACATAGAGTGCTTATTCTCCTCGGTCTTGCACCTTATCTACCACTAAGTCCGCGTCATATTCAATGATTGTGAGTTGAATGGGATTTTTCTATGCTTTCATCTTCTTCCTTTGTTCTCCCATCTACATTGTTGATTTCCTCTTTTCTATCTACATAGGTTTCTTTATATTTGGTATATTTCTAGTCCCCGTCTCATGTGTTGGGATCTCATATTTCTTTTATGCTTCTCTGTTTTTTCTTTCCGCGCCCTCAATTCTTAGTATTGAGGCTCTTGGTACCATTTCCTTATTCCTTGGATTCTTTGTTTCTATACCAGTGACTGTTGATTTGGTGCGCTGTTTATTTTCTAGTGTTTTCTATTGGGATACTAGACTTCTATGATGTGGCAACTTCTATTTGTTCTTTTCCCTTTGCTCCTTTCTTGACTACTACTGGCACCTTCCATTGATCTATCCATTATGCTAGTACCCATTGGAATTCTTTTGTTGTTATGCAATATTTCATATTTAGCCATGTCTTCTTAGGGTCTCTTCTGGCTTGTATCCATATCTTATTCATAGATTCCTTAAAATTGGCTATCCTATCATGCTCCTTCACCACTTCAGGTGAAATTCTCCATGTATCTATTATTTTCTCCTGCATCTCCTATATGTACATGAAAAAAATGCTTGATTTGGATTTCCTTTGCTTAGCATCTGTGTTGTGTTTCAAGGTTTGATATCTTGTTGCATCACACTTTCCTCTTCTATAAAAAAAAACTGAATACTTTGGCTTTTCTCATGCATCCAAGTCTATCAAAATCAACAACCAGGAATAGTGGAACTCCATTCTAGCATCTTGCACATCTCTGCAGTATTCTAGGAACAAGTTGAGAAAACATGGTGCCCAATTGAGAAATGTACCTTTTGCGCACTATGCGAGTGATGTGACCACCCCGACATGTGCCTCTTCTTTGTGACACTTTCTAAGTAGCTTGCAGGCCATACAATTTGTCATAAATTTGGTAGCTGGGTCATTGATATTCTTAATTATCATACCTTTGTTGCCTCTATATATGCCAAATTGTTCCTTCACTTCCTCTGCAATAGCCTTCTCCTTTGTTTTGTCATCAAGATACTACTAAATATTTACCTCATATGTTGGAAGTTGTGTAAGATTAACAATTAAGTTTACATCAATCAGGATAGGTCTTTCCATCCCTAAAAACCCTCCATGTACGTGTGCCAAAATTTGTTTTACACATGCATTAATGTCCTTCCCCTGCCGAAGTGAGGAATTTCCAGTAAATTCATAATCCAAGAATTGTAAATTCTGGCTATCCACTATTTGAGCTCCATTATTGAGATTCCTTTCGAGGTTGATCCCCTATTTTCCATGTAAACCTTCTGCACAAGCTATGGAAATTTTTCTACTTCTATCACATCGTGGTTGACGTACTTCAAGTTGGGAACACAACCCAACATATATTCCAAAACTACGACCAAATATGGAATGTGGGGAACTGACAACAAAATCTGTGTTTGTGTGCACCTTGTCGCCACTATTTCCCTTTTCTTCAATGGTCTTGTGGTTGTTTCTTCTAGGTTCCTTCCTCTTATACTTCTTCATCTATGTTGCACTCATCTTCGATCTTCGGGGCTTCCTCTATTGTGGGTTTCTTTGTTGTGTCCGATTTTCTAATTCTGTACTCTCACTATCTTCTTCTTTCCCACCCTGTGTTGATGCCACTTCTGGATTTTTTTTATTGGGGTTTGCTTCTTCCCTATGGTTTTTCACTTTAGCCACTTAGCTTACCACTTCTTCTTCTGGGTTTTTCTTCTAGAAATGCATCAGACTAAATGATTCTCTCTTTGTTGTTGGAATATCATCTACATCAACCACCCTGGTTATCTCCTCCATCGATATGTTATTGCTTCTGGTCCTTCGTGTGAACTGGCTTGGCACTCTGACTTTTGGAGGTGACATTGTTCAAATTTTGGAAAAAATCTATGCAACTTGTCTAGATTCTTCACAATCTTTTCTCACGATCACAATTTTTCTACTCTTTCAACCTTCTCTCAAAAAAATCACAAGTTTTTTTTCCTTTTCCATGATTTTTCCTTTTTATAGACTCTGTCATAAATTATCTGACACATTCTCTCTTTTCCGTTCACCAGTTTTTCACTTTTCCAATCATCTTTTGTCCCGACGCATTGTGTTTAATTTTCTTGTGCATAGTATCATGAATTATGTCGCACCAATTTACTGTCCAATGCGTGCTATCATTCTTAACTATCCATCTACCATTTATTCCTCTAACTACTTATTTTTTGAATTTTTTTAGTTTTTTCTTCCTTTTTCTTCTTTTTCTTTTCTTTTTCTACTTTTTATTCCTACTATATACATTATGTACAATTATACTTTCTGAACTTTTATTACTGAGGGCTGGTAATTCGACTATCCCTATACAGTTTCAATCCACTACAATTCACCATTTCTTGTATCTCCTTGCCTGCTAAATCCTTCAGCTGCACAATACCTCCATATGTGACAAACTTTATTTCATATGGCCCTAGCCAATGCATTACGAACTTCCCTGGGTGATGCAAGTATTTACTTTCATAAAGGATAACTAGATATCCTACTTTGAATTTCTTCTTATTATTATGTTTATCATGCCAGGATTTATCCTTTTCTTTCCATACCTCCTGATTTAAACCAACTATGATTTTGTCTTCTTCTAATTCCATGAGTTGAGCCAATATTTCATTTGTTATGCCTCTTTCTGTCATATATGTAATTGTTGCAATGCGTAGAATTGGTATGAAATAGTCTAAGGTAACCACTTCTTCCTTTCCATACACTAATGTAAAAGGTGTCTTCCATGTTAGCTTCTTGCATGTAGTTCTATAAGCCCATAATACTGCTAGTACCTTTAGGTCCCAATCATCCCTGTTTACATTACAAATATTGGTCAAGGAATTCTCCAGCATCTTGTTGAATGCTTCCATTTCTCCATTCACTTGAGGATGATATGGAGTGCTCTTTTGATAATGTATCTCAAATTATTCTATCATTTCCTGGATTGTACTATTGATAAAGTGAGTCCATTGATCACTTATCAATATTATTGGACATCCAAATCTTGTAACTACATGTTAAAATAAAAATCACGTTGTAGTCTCTGTGCTGCAATCCTTCACTATTGCTATCTCAACCCATCTGGTAAATTATTATGTCACCGTGATAATATATCTAGCCTCTGATCTTCTTGCTGGTGGATTAATTGGACCTACAAAGTCTACTTCCCACTTATCAAACACTTGCAATGTTAGTTGAGGTATTAATGGCATCTTATCGCTCTTGGATGGCTTTCCAACTCTTCGAAAAACATCATAGTTCTAATAGTAATCCTTTGAATCCTTGTGAACTATTGGCCACCATAACCCTATGCGAAATACCTTATGGGCAATGGCCTTCCCTTCAAAGTGTCCTCCCATAATTCCTTCATGTGATTCTGCTAAAATGATGGGTATTTCATGCCCCATAACACATATCTTCAAAATGTTGTCTACACTAAGTTTGTACAAGTGACCAACAATCAATTGGTAGTCTTTAACTCTGACCATCAAATTTTTATTCTACGCAGTATTAAATTCCTTTAGTGCAAATCCCGTAATCAAAAACTAAATAATGTCACCAAAACACTCATCAACTATCTATAATAAAAACAATTATGCATCTGGGAAGTTTTCCTCCAAGTTACTTGGTTCCTCTCCAAGTGATCTAGTCCTACATTCAATATTCCAGGCTTCATCACAACTTCAAAGTCAAACTATTGGAACAAAAGTAGGCATCTGCATATTATTCCCCCCAACGCTAGCTTATTGACTAAATATCTAAGAGCATAATTATTTGTAAACATATTGAAATGTAGCCCTAACAAATAGTGTCTGAATTTATGCAATGCATACACCATGGCCAATCCTTCTCTTTCTGTAGTATTGTAGTTCTGTTATGAATATGATAAATTCTTGATTGTGAATGATATAGGGTGATCTATATCACCTTCTCCTGGTTGTGTCAATAATTCTCCTAGAGCTATTGCAGATGCATCCACATGCACATGAAATTCTTTTTCCAAGTCTAGAAACACTAAAATTGGCGTTGTCACCATCTTCTCCTTCAAAATATCCAAACTCCGATGACATTCATCATTCCACTGATATCTGGTATCCTTCTTCAGTAATTTATCCATTGGCACAATAATCTATGCATATCCCCTTATAAACTTCCTGTAATACCCTATATGACCAAGTGTACTCTTCAACTAGAGAATTGACTTCGGTGGTGGTAAGTTTACTATGACAACAATTTTCACAGGATCAACTAGAAGACCTTGTTTACACACCAAATCCCAAAAGGTGTAGTGAAAATACATTTCTTAATATTCAATGAAATCTAACATTGTGTACATCTGTCTAAAATCAATCTTAACACTTCCACATGATCCTTTAATAAATTGAACACTATCCAATCATCGAATTAAACCTCCAAAAATTATGAATAAAGTCTTTAAAGGAATCTAATACTACCCTTGAAAACATTGTAGGTGAATTCTTCAACCCAAATGACATAACTGTATATTGGAATTCTCTCCATTATATAGAAAATGTTGTGTTGTGTCTATCTTCTGGTGCTATCCTAATCTGATGATATTCTGAAAACCCATCTATAAATGAATAATCTTCTTGACCTCGTACATTCTCCAAAACTTTATCTGTAAAGAGGGTAGGGAATATATCATGTAAGAAAGCATCATTCAATTTTATCAGATCTACACAAATCATGATTCCCCTTTGCTTTTTTTCCTACACCACAATAGGGTTGATCCATTCTGATTCTTCAACAGGTTCTATGACACCTGCCTATAACATCTTGTCAATTTCTGCCTTCACTTTCTGCTTATACACTAGATTTAACCTGTAATGTCTCTTTCTTACAGGTCTAGCATCTGGTTTCAAAGGGATTTCCATCTCTCCAAGTTCTCCTGCTAATCCCTTCATCTTTGAAAATGTCATTGGAAACAAACCACTGTACTTGCATAGTAACTCTGTGATTCTTTCTATTGTCTAATTATCCCAAAAATCTCCAATGCTTGCAATATTTGGGTTTTCTGCAGTTCCAATGTTTACCTTCTTGATATTTAATGTTGTAGCATAATATTCTAAATCAAAATTTGGAACTTCTACCTCTCTCTCTCCTTCAACTTCTAGGACCTAGATATTGTATGGGTTTTCTTCTATTGGATCTTCTTCTTCTGCGACATGATAGCAGTGTAACAACTATTTGACTGTCTGTTTATTCTAATATGTTGTCACAATCTCCACTTCAGGTTCTTCAAAAATCCCACCTCTTACTACCTTCAATGTTGTATCTATCTCTAGACTTTCACGCTCAAAGGAAAATGTAATCACAAAATTCTGTTGTGTTTCTTCCCAATTTTCCATTTCCCTACGTTGTTCCTATTCCGTGTACCAGTTCTTTGGAATTCCTTCTAATGTGTGAATAAAATGATGTGGCAATTCTTCTGGTGGTACTAGTTTCCATTGAATTATAAATCTTTCTACATGTTCTTTGGGCTGTCCAATTCCATCATACTTCTCCTCATATCTATGCTCCTTTTTTTCACCGAATTTGATGCATATTAACCTCTTGCATTGACACCAATTGTTGATCTTTTCCTTATGTGTACCCCACCAATGAGAAGGTGTAGCTTTCAAAGCAATATCTAATACTGGTAATATTTTATTTTCTATTACTTCTAATTCAAACTTCATTAAAAATTATTCTAAGTCATTCAAACCATAAAAAGTAGGAGGCTCTCTTACCTCTGAACCAATCCATCTTAGCGCACACGTCATTTTGGCACATCTTCTAGTGGATAATTCGTGTAATAGCTGCTTCAAGTTCTCTAGTACCGTGTCAGATTCTAAAGAATAAGAATTAATACTCCTCCAACTCAACATTCCATTTGCAATTGGGTAGATATAATCCTCTTCGCACATGGTAGTTCTATACAATTGATTTATTTCTTCTGTAATAAAATTTTCTGTCACAGGTTCCACATTCCTTCCTTCTTCCAAGGGATCGAATGGCGCAATAAATCTGTATTATCCAGATTCAAAGATCATCTTTGTAATACCCTTGTTTCCCCCAGCTTGTAAATATAACTATAACTGGACAAGAGACTATGGCAGACTAGATATGTGTGAATGTTTGATTTGATGAACCTTTGTATAAAAGGTCAATGTATGTATTTTTTGTTTTTAATATAAAATGGATAAGTGTTTCATAACTGTTGAAAAGTGGGGTTTTCCAAGATAGACAATGGATGCTATGATAGATATGGTGAGGGGAACTAGAAGTGGTTGAGATGACCCCAACAAACTAGTACCTTACTAGAATTAATGGCTTAGACTCAGAACAATTCTCTGACACAAAAATGAATTGCCAGTAAGAGTGGTAACTGGAAGAGTCCTCCTCAAGAGTTAACGAGGAGACGGGGTAGAGTACCCATTTGCAAGACTTCTACACTTGACCACAAATTGGGGATTCAGACCCATGAAACATTTCCAAGGAAGGAAAGAAAGAGGTAATTCATGGGCAGAGGCGAGGGAGAGAAGAAAGAAATAATATTTGCGAAGAGAGTAGAGTTAGAAAGGAGCACTTGCAAGCTCTCGGGTTCAAGGAAGAATTGGAAAATAAGTTGTTCTGGATGCAAGAAGAGGTTGGAAAGATTTTCATTTCAAGATGGTAAATGAGGGTGAGTAGTGACCATGGAAATACTCATGCAGACTTCCTTGCTTGGTACATAGAAAAGTAGTTTCCAAGATCCCGTGGAAGGAGGAGCGTAACCTCCATCCCTAACTGTCATTGATCAAGAAGAAAGAGTCTCTCTCAGACCATCGTGGTCTAGCTCAGAGGTGGCCAACGATAAATCCATCAGGAGTGGATGTGCCTATGGTTGGGTGAAAACAAACACCCCTTTCAACAGTCGCTTCACGAAGTCTAGTTTTCTAATAAGTATCTTCATACTTTGTGTGTTGAAATGGAAATGGTGATTGAATGCACATATGATTTTCTGTCTATGAATGAGTTTTGTATTGAATGAATAAGTTAGATGTATTTATTATCTCCCTGCGAACTCATGCTTTTGAATGGTTGCCTACTTGCCTCAATTTAGTAGTTAAAGAGTCATGGGACGTACGGCTACAAGAGGGTCGGGGTAGGATTTATTGAAATTTTTAAGTCTTGTCAACCTTTGGAATCTAACCTCACAGGAATTTCAAGTTCAGAACCTGGGGAAGGAGGGCACCTCCTTCAGATTATTCACCATATAACCAAGGGCTCATGCCCATATCCTTAGTCATTTTACAGCTAAAGGAATTTACGCGTAAGCCCGTAAGAATTTCAAAGGACCCATGTGAGCAAGGCTTGGGAACCCTACACTAGGCCTGAAAGGAGTTGAGCCTTGTTTCTTTCAGAACTTTAGGATTTTGGGGTTCTTGAGTGTTTCGGCCTAACCATTTATAAAGCTGAAACCCCTAAAGGTCAGAGCTGCAAATTAATGCGAACCATCGATTCAAGGATATTTGGGAGTTCCCTTGGCTATTGGATCTACACCGAGGTAACTTTGACAAAGTGCTACTTCGAGAGAAAATAGATATTATATCATCAAACTCCCTGAATGACAAAGTTACAAATGAGAGACTTGGATCTGGGGAGTTTGTTAAGAACCTCTCTTAACTGTCCGATCATCTAGAGGAGGGACCTGCGCATGGTACTTCGATGAAGTCCTACTTCGGGAGAGTGGAGTGGCCATAAAGCCGAAACCTCGAAGGCCAGAACTGTGAAGTAACAAGAATCGTATATCTAGGGATTCTTCAGGATCTTCCCTAGTTGTTGAATTTATGCCAAGGTCAGCCTGACGCTGACTAGTCAGAGATCAAGGAGGAATTCACACCATGAATTCCCTGAATGATGAATTCATGAAGTAATAAGAGATGTGGATCTGAGGATGGTTTGGGATCTCCTGTGCCTGTCATATCTAGACCATGGTCAGTCCAATGCTGACCACTCTAAGAGCAAGGATGAATTCACACCATGAATTCCCCGAACATGAAATTTACGAAGTAACGAAGGCCATAGATCGAGGGGCCATGTGGACATACCTTGATTGTGAGATAGAGGGGCTTGGAAGGAGATCAGTCTAGGGTGATGTGGTACAATAACGCTACCCAGAGTGACGTGGACCCACATTTGACGTGCCACGTGTCACTGAGATTCATATGTTTCATAGACCCTACATGCCCATTAAAATGTGACGCGTGTCACCCATTGTAGGGGCCACACATCCTCTCTTCCTTACAGTGTGTCATCCCTAACAGTTACCTATTTGATCGATGTGGTCAGAGCCACATGGAGGGATTTAGACACTTCGAAAGTTTGGGACTTCATAGAGCATGCATGCTGTAAGAAGAAGGGGCATTCAACGTCAAACACTGAAAATTGAACGTTGACCGCCATGTGTTCAAATCCACGTGGAGAGATTTTGGGACTTCAGGAGTTCAGGAATTTGGGACTTCGAAGAGCATGCGTGTAGTAAGAAAAAGGGGTGGTCAGTGCTGAACATCGATCGCCATGTGGCCCCAACTAATAATGCCCAGACAACTTCGGGAGGCTATATCTTGCAAACCAAAGGTCGGATTAGATCTTGATAACAGTCGTTAGAAATCTACAGATGAGTAGAAGAGGATGAATACCTTAGAGAGATGATTTCAGAT
>JASDQU010735569.1:0-56501 GCA_032191745.1 Picea mariana | reverse complement strand
CTTGAGGTTGAGTTAGGAGTTGAACCTAGGGGTTAACTTAACTCAACAGAAGAATAGAAAGAGGTATAAAGGAAATCCTAGGGCACACCTCTCATTTCCTCTTGGATTATTATGCATTTGGATATTGGGCTATTGAGCACACATTTTTGAGGGTTTTGAGAATACAAACCCTAGAGAACAACTCAATGGTGAAAGATTCCACTCACCTTGTTCCAAGCTTGGTCTCGAGGATGAAATACTCCACCCACACCATTCTACAGTATTCACAGGTACCATCATCCATTCAAGAGAGCAACAGGCTGTACCCTTGAGGGTTTTCCAGCAAGGGGCACATCATTCTTTGGAGAGGAGTTCGATTTAGGTTATTGGCAGGGCTTATTGACATTCTAGCACCTGGGTATTTCTTGCAGGGCCTTGTCCATTAGATTCAGAGTGTTTTGAGAGGATTACTCTTGCTATATTGTTATCTGGAGATTTGGGACATTTTTGAGAGAAGGGGGGTGCAATTGTGATTCACATTTGCTCAATTTGGAGGGGTTACACCTCAGATTTGACTATGAGACTTCTCCTAGTATGTTGTGGTGGCCTGATCTATCTTTCTAGAGAATTTCAGGGTATTTGGAGGTCTCCTCCATCAAGGCCGAAAAATTGAGCTTGACAGTCTTCAGGAGGGCGCAACCTTGATTAGGGATTCAGTAGTTTGGAGGGGTAGATCTTGGCATCTTGACTTGAGACTTAATGAAGGGATTCTACTTGCCCCGATATATCTTTCTGTGGAGTTTGGTGCTATTTGGAGATCTCCTTTAGCTGGGCCAAAATATTGGTCTTCTTAGCTCTGCAACAGGACGTGCCATCAGCTAGGGGGGTTTGGACTTGACCCTGGTTCTTCTTTCATTGATCTTCATTGTATATCCAATCTCTGGAGGTTTGCATTATCTCATCAGGATCACTTTGTAGCAGCTCATATATTATGTATTGGAGCGATCTGATGTTATTCCAGATTTGCATCCTCTTTGTATCAGGTTCTTGCTTTTCATAATAAAGGTCAGATCTATGCTATTTGGTTTCATCTCTTGTGTACTGGTTAGATCATGTGTTTCCATTGAGTATATCTTCAGATCTGTGCTTAATAACTGAGTATAAACCCTAAGGCCAAAACTTAAGGGCCAACCTGCAAACACACACATACAAACAAGTAAATTAGTGATCAGTTAGTGTTCCAAGCGAAAAAATTGGCTTGGGAACATTACATGGGATTATCTTGGAGGTTGTATGGTATGAAGTGTTATATCACCATTCAACCAAGGGTAGCCATTTAATCAATTAGGATTTTTTATTGGTTGCAAAACAATGAAAGTATCCTTCATGTTACTTGTTCATAACCTTAGTTTAGTGATCTGTTTTTGGATGATAGGTCAAGCTCATAGTTAATTTGGTTCCTTAGAGATTAAAGAATTCTTTCTAGAAGTAGCTAGTGAATTTAGGATCCTTGTTAGAGAGGATCACCTTCAAGCAACAATGAAGTTTGTGAATATCTTTAAGGAAAACATTTGTAATTTGGATAGTGTTGGCACTATAATACCCTAGCTTTGACCCCTGAATTATAATATGTTAAATCACATATTATTTGTATAATCTGGTTTATATGATGAGAATCGAGCCATGTGCAATGGGTTATGATGATCCCGTGTTCTAAAGAAGTGAAATGTGTTGTAAATGCTCCTTGTGGAGAGCTCAAGACCAAGGCCCTAATAGTGAACATGTACAATTCTTAGTAGTGGGATAGGATTACGGTTTGGTTGTTATGTTTTCCATGTTGTGATTATGTTATGCAAAGGCACGTGTTGTGCATAATTTGGTGAACAAGTGTACCAAACGACCCTTTCTTAGTTGGTTGTGAAACTAAGAACATACAATAAATGGAAAAAATACAAGGTTTATGTGCAAGCACATTGAATTCTACACTAAGACGTAGATGCAAATAGTTAAAAACATTCAAAAAAATAGTTATAGTCTTTGGATTCTTCACTATCAGATTGTCTTTCATCAGGAAGGATCGCATATAGTAGTATCTAGAGATCACCTATCAGATTTAACCTTGCCAACATACACTCCTCTCCGATAAATCATCTCAAAGATTTTTAATGTAAGTTAATTAAAATAAGATCATCCAAACCTTAATCTTAATTAAGTTTTTGCACACACAAACATATAACACCTCATTATTGGCACATCTCCCGATATGAGAAACAAATATTCCTCGAGAAATCTCCATCGGAAGGCATCAGGACCATACATTTCAATATGGCATTGTGATAGCCCCTTCCCGATAAAACTGTCAGGAACCTTTTTCAAGTCTAAGCTCTCGACCACCATTCTCCGATGTGATACACAAATTGGAGAAGCTATCCTTAGTGCATTAATGGTGGTGTAATTCTCTACCTCGATATAGGTTGTAACCATATTAGCATTAATTTCAAAAGGTTTGGGGTAAATTATAAGTGCATAAAACCTATTTCCCACGCTAACTGATGCATTGTTCGTCTCTTGTAAGTTTGAAAGAGATGTGTATATTTTAGCATCAAGCTAGCTCGAGACATCCACAAAATTCTAGAGTAACATGTATGTGTGTGAGTTGATTTTAATTATTTATACTTTTGTTAATAATATGGTAGACTTATTTTATTCTTTCCTATTACAAAATCTTGAAGCAACAACTTGTCGCAACCTCATACTAGGAAGGGAAGAACCTTGTAGTAAATGTACCAACACTTGTCAAGAGTCCGGATGATATTTTGGAAACAAATACTCATTTCTTCAATGGGAGAGAACGTTTTCCGAGGTTTGATGAGATATACAAAATTTTTAATACTGGATAGTTCCCAGTTGAGGATGAAGACCTTGAATTCTACCACAACATTAAAAAAACTGGTGTACATGTTATAACATCTCGTCCGATGTTCCCATACAATGACACCACAAGTTGGTATTTCACTCACCTTGACAAGGATACAACTACTATAATGAACAAATCCATGGTTCTGATATCTTCTTTGAAGCCAGAGGACATGAAAATCTGATATCACCTCTCAAAATCTGCAATATCCCTGGACGAGCCATTTTTGTAGAAGTTCAGGGAAGATAATAAATACTTTGAAGAATTGATTGAAGACTTGTGGAATGATGAACTGAGACATGTCAAGAAATGAGAATGGTTGATCCTGACACAATATTTGAAAGGACCCTACAGGTTGTTAAGCACGACGATATGTTGATTATATGACGAGGAAACACGTACCCATTTTCTGATGGAGTGGTTCTTGATGGAATATAAAGTGGTAAAAGAAGGTCAAGTCTTCAACTGGGCAAATATCCTTGCATTCAACATTTTCATGAAGGCCAAAGAATCTCTAGGTATGAAAAAACCAATCTTTTTCATGTCAACCTATGTCATAGATGCAATATTCTTTGATGTTCATTTCCCTACCTTTGGATGGGATTGGAGTCCTATCCAACTTCCTATTCATGTTTACTTCTCATAATTTTAGGATGCTAGCTACTAAAAGTATATATATGACCTTTGTGATTACTTCTTAGCTCACTTGTTTATCATGATTTTTGGGGACCCACCACATAGAATATCATCAAGAGCTACAACAATCCCAAGGGACATTGAAGACTGGTATGCAGGTAAATACTATACTTATGTCAGGATATATGGGATTTCCAAGGCCCCACATCTCTTTCCAAAGTATGTTCCCGATAGGTTGCTAGCCAAAGAGGTCACTTACTAGACAATAGGCACTGGGATAATCTCATTCTTGTCAACTAGTAACAATTTTTTTTTTCCCAAATTCCCACCGAGCATAGGGAGATATGTATTGTCCAATGGTACTCATGTTAGAAAGGACGTTGAAGTGCTACAAGAAATTTTCCTATGTACAGGGGAACCAAAAGGACTTGGTAGGTGAACATATCAAATTTGTCGGACTGACCCACCTTGTAATCCATGAGGTGAATTATGCATAATAAATATTCAAATGACATTTCTTTGAATAATTACAAGATCATCCAAATAAATAAAAAAATCTAAGGGAATAATAAGAGAAGGAAAATAGTCGAAGAACAATTTCTATTACTTTTGACTAGAGACAAGGTAAAGCTAGAAGCAAAGGAAGAGGAAGAAAAGAGAAAAGAAAAGGAAAGATACAATAAAGCCTTGGAAGTAGAAGAAGAATACCATATGAAGAAAGAATATATGGAAATGGAGAAGAAAAAGGAACGATATGAAGGCAAAAAAAAGAAGGATGAAGACAAAAAGAAACCTAAACTAGAGGAGAAGAAGAAAAAGGATGAATCCCTAAGAAAAATTATTTAAGAGAAGAAAATGAATGCTAAGAAAGAAGAAAAGGAACAACAAGATACAAAGCAAAAGAGAAAATAAAAGCATGAAGAAGAAATAAATAAAATGGTTGTTGAGGAAGGATAGAGAAAGAAACAAGAAGAAGAAGAAAGGAAAAAGGCTGTTGAAGCCAAGGAAGAACCAGATTGAGAAAATAAGAGAAATTTGGATGAGGCTAATAGTGGTGTAACAAGCCCAAATTTCAGCATAGTAAACATTCCTATTAAATAATGCATCCCCTTGAAGTTAATCCCATGAAATTTCTCTTATTCCTCTCAGGTGCTGCAATTGGAAGAAATTGTAGTAGTTGTTGGTGAGTACTATTACATCAACAAGAAAAAAGGGATTGAGAAGAGATAAAACAAAATAAATAGGGGAGAATCATCTCTCAGCCAGGGGTCTTCTGAGAGGTTCATTATGTGGAAATAAGGCCCAAATCCAAAGAACAATACTTTACAAACTACTTCAACTCTTAATGCATTTGCAAGATCTAATTCCATGTCAGTGTATGAACTAGGTGCTACCTTGGATACCTCTTAAGCTAGAATATATGAAATGGAATAAGTCTTGAGAACACAGAGAGACAATATTATTGATCAGTTCAAAAGGGAATTCATACAACCAATAAGCTTCACAAAGAAGAGATGGAAAAAGTGTTGCAAGTCCAAAGAGATGAATTGAATACAGAGTTCGAGAGGAAAACCTATGTAGCTAAAGATATGCACAAGAAAGAGTTGGATTCTCTTAAGTTAATGCATTGTCAAGAAACAAAGCATATGAAGACAAGTCATGAAAAAGAGACAACAAGTTGGAGATGGAACACATAGAAATCAACAAGTTCATAGAACAATTGGAGCATAAAATCTTGGGGCTAGAACAAGACAAACAAAAACTTGAAAAGGCTCTGGAATACATAAAAAAGGGAGATATTGTCTTGGAATACATAAATGAAGAGGCAAAAACTAACAATGAAGAGCTAAGAACGATACAAAAGGAGTGTTTCTGGATATTGAACAATATTCAGAGGAACAGGGACAAGCAAATCAAGTTAATAGACCAGATGGAAGAAATGAGGGACAAGTATCAGAAATATTAGGATTCCTTTGATAGAATTATTGTTTGGAAGAGTGTGTATCATAGCCAACCAAGTACCTTTCCAATCTACAATGCCAGACAAAAGATAAAGGACCAAGTCCTCTTTGATACCTAGAAACCCCTCCTAGAAGACATTGGAAGCATATATAAGAAAGTAACAAAATCTTGTAAAAGATTATGGAACTCTCAGATGATTTACTAAAAGAATTTAGGATGGAATTTATGTTGAACCTCGATGATGCAAGTCCTAGTGAAATAAGGATAGAAAAGTTTGAAATCAAAAGAGATGCAAGTCAAAAATCTATTGAGAAAATCATAGAAGTAAACAAAGAAGTATTAAATGAACAATTGATGAAACAAACAAGATTGATCACATTGGATAAATACTTTATAAACAAGATAGAGAAAATTTTAAAACTGAAAGTGACAACCGAAATATGCGATGGTGAGATGAATTTGGAGAATATGCAACTGAATAGGCTAGAGACTGTCTTGAAAGATTACGAATTGTAGAAAGAGTGTAGCAATAAAATGGAACTTCAAAAAGTCTCGTGATCATTGTATCTTGTAATAAACCCTCCTTATTTTGATCATTTTGAAATTGTAAAATCCGAATAGAGAGTATGAAACGATAGGTCGTAACTATCATTTGACATAATGACAATTACAAAATGTGAATAGTCTCTCTTGCTTTATAAAAGAGAACACTGCAAGGAAGAGGGGACTTTTTTCCATTGTATGTTTGAGCAATACTATAAACTATTACTGCTGAATGATAAAGAGCAAGAGTCACTATGGAAATTTATGATTCAGACAAATGTGTATGGTATTTCTCTTTGTGCATCTATCTACTACTTAAATGTTATGGAATTTTGTTTTATGAATTATTTCTTAACTCATTTCTTGATGTTTATGTTGTCATTTATTTCCTTATGAGTACATAAACAATGTTATGGGTATAATATGCAATTAATTGTTAATGTTTCTATATCATTGTTGTGTTAATTTATTACTTGCATACATGAATTAGTTCCGTTGCTAGTAATATCATTTTCTACTGTGATCATACCCTTTTAGTATGATCCTGACCAAGATAGGTTAGTTTATAGTTAATTATCATAGTTTTAGATAACAGTAGTTAAATATTTAGTTCAAATTTTTAATTCAATTGAAAACATTCCATTCTCATATTCATAACAGAAAATATTTTAGAGTGCCAACCAAACCCACATATTGTTCAGAAACTCTATCCCAAACGAGAGTAGGTCCAATTGGGACCTGCCATAGGGTGTTCTCCCTTACCTTCTTGACAGGCCATTTGGACCTGTCAACATAAATGGCACTAGAAGGAGGTCCATAGAACTGAATGGATACTAAAAAATTTCAAGATCCTACCCGTTCAATTTTGCTAATAACCATGACTTGACACAATGATTCCCAACTTACTGACCCTGAGAAAATATTGAATCGTCAGTCATATTATGTGAGTACTCCTGCACAAGTCTCCACTCAATGAGGTGTTTCTCTGTCTAAACCCTCATCACCAACTTATCAGTTGCTCTTGGATGCCGAACTTGAGTGAGTAATCAAAGATACTCATGAGGGTGTATTCACTCGACAGTGGAGTAGAAAAATTGAGCAATGTCCTCTTGAATTTTTGATACCCTAGGGACATAGAAATCCTATGTGGGAAGAACCGACTCTTGAAATTCCATGAAACCATGAAGGAAACCTAAACATCATAACATCTGGTTGTCATCTTTCAAAATTTTTATGAGGGGTTGCAAATCCCCTAGACTTCGACGTAGAGAACTACTTATAGCTGGGGTGGTCAGTACCCAATTCCTCCTAATTCGCCACCCAGAACTCCAAGAGGTGAAATCAAAGAAGAACCTGAAGGAGGACCAAAAGGGGAAATCTCCAAAAACCCTCAACCAATGGCTGGATTTAATTTCAATCAACCAAATAACTAGCCCTAGATGGTCCCAGATGTTGTTGCAGTGCCTGGGTCAGTTCACCAACTGCCTAAACATACAAAGAAGTTTCTTCCCAAGTTTGACCATGAAAAAAAGACTCTATTGAAGATCATATTAATAAATTTATGCTTGATGTTAGGTTAATATATGTAGAACATGAGGATGTCATTTGCAAACTCTTTCTATATGCTTTTGAAAATAAATATTCAACTAGGTACTTCTCTTTAGCTTAAGCTTCAATCACTAGTTGGAATGCTTTTGAAACTAATTTTATTGAAAAATTTGGTGAGGAAAATCGTCAACAACTTGAGTTTCATATCTTTCAAGGATTTAAATGGAAGAAAAATAAAATCTTAAATATTTTAATCAAAGGTTTCTCACATTAATAAATAAAATCCCTTCGTCTTCCAAGCCTACTGAAGATGTTTCAATTGAGTTTTATACCTGATCCCTCCCCGTTTAAATGGAAATGCTTGTTATAAGAGTTGAAAAGAATACTCTGGAAGCTAGCTTCAAAGAATCTACTAAGGTTGAAAAGGACATGCTCAGTCTTAAAGGTAACCTTGGAGGTAAGGCTTCAAAAGAAAAAACTGGTACCAAAACCAAGACTACTGTGACGAGACCCCTTGAAGATAAGAAAGACCAAGAATCTACAATGATGGAAGAATTATAGAGATTTGTGAAGAAAAGTTATAATGAAATACTTGACGTGAAGAAAAATACTGGAGAATGTAGTTCCAACCCCAAAATATTCTTCAAATTTCCTCCCAGGGAAAGAAAACTCCCTACAACTAAAACACCTCCTCTCATAGAAGGTATAAATATTGAAGATTTTATAAAATCCTTTAAGTCTGGGAAACTAATACACCTACTAAGTTGAAGGAATATGAAGAAGAAGAGGAGGAAGTAGAACAAAAAAAATAGTTGAAGGACACTGATGGACCAGATAAAAAGGAGGTAAATTATTTTTGGGATATTTCTTTTGGTTTAGAAGAAGGAGAAGAGGAACATGTTGAAGAAATACATATGTATCAAAATTATGTAACCACTATGAGTGGAAGTAAGACATCGTCCTTAGATTCCCATTGAACTTATGAACATGCAAAGAAAACACCCAATACACATAAGACATCCCCTGGTGATAAAATAACTGCATATTATACCCCTCTATATAACTTGAATTATAATTTCTTGGAAGAACTGAAAAGAACAAAGACACTATTTCTCTATTCAAGCTCATGAAGTTACCTAAGATCCAAGACAATTTCATTAAAACTTTACAAGTTATTTCCCCAAGTAATACCAAAGAGGCTAATGTGGGAGGAAGTAAAGGGATGAGTAAAGTTATTCAAACTACTGAAAAGGAATACCCAAAGAAAAAATATACTATCAATGCCTCCCTCATTGGAAAAAGATAAAAATCTAACACTCCTCCTGTAATACCCCGATTTTGAGTCCCTGTATTAATAATTTATTTTTCTTATTTGATGAAAGGCCAAAGTGCCTGAATAGTTAAAAGAGGTCGGAGTGCCTATGAAACATAATATTTGAACATTTAAAATAATAAAATTACATCGTTGGATGCAATACTGACAAGAATAGAGTTATAGGGGGCTATGATTCCATGAGAGAGGGGGATAAAGGGGCTAAGTCATTATATTATATTTTATTTACCCACCTGGTAATTTTAGAGAGAAGGAAGCAGTTACACGGGCTTCTTGGGAAAAAGTCCATGTGGTTCTTGATTTCATGTAATTATATAAACACCTCTTATGGGTTGTTGGGGGGTTCTTCTCCATTCACTCTTTCACTCTGTAATTTGATTGATTCATTCTGGTTCTTGGTGGGGACATGAGAACAAAATATTTTTTTTGGTTGTAGTAATTGGTGGTGTATTCTAGCCTTGAAATGGTGCCAATATGCCTGAGGTGCATTGGCACATGCTAAAATTGGTTCACAGCTGCAAGTCTCGAGAGTCCCATTATGGAGATTTTGGACTAGATGCACTGGATCCCTGGAAAGGAGTGGAAAACCCAAGGGAATGCATGAAAGTGATGGGGGTTCATTGTCTTTGGGTTGAGTAGGATGGAGAGAAGAGAGTTGGTGTACTTTGGATTGTTGTGTGTTAAGAAAATTGGGAGAGCTTGAGTTCTGATTAGTTTCAGAAGCTGAGTGTCACTTTGGAACCCATCCTTGTGGATTCATAGCCCTGGATTAGGGGTGACCTATTGTTGAGACTTGGAACAATTGTGTCTAAGGTTAGATGGAATGTCCTTGGTATGAAACTAGTTGGTGATTGGTTTTGTCTAATATAAGTTATATGTGTCATGGTTTACTTTTCTTGCATATTTATTTTAGATGTGTATTGATTATTATCTCAGAGATATGTATATTTAATGTGTTTTCTTGATGGTTATGACTGTGCATGGCATGATTAAGTAATATTTTAAGACTAACATGAATCTTGATTATTTCATGTACTGTGATTGCATTTCTTTTGTGTTTCTATATTACTTAAGTGCTATCAAAGATCAAACTTAGTTCTTGAGTTGATACTTGTAGTAGTGCGACCCAGCGTGCTAGTGGTTGGGGACATTATAGATTGATATCAGAGCGTCTTGGAGGGTATTCTAGTGGTAGGTCATGTTCCCTTTCTATGGTGTTGGAGGATGGGTATGTCATAGAGTGGTATAAGATTTGTCTACACAATAAAGACTTTCTTTGGAAATTGATTACTTCACTATGGAACAACATAAGTTGGTTGCATGAGGAGTTTGTTGGAAATAGTTTTGTAAATTGAATAAGGCAGAGGGAATAAAGAATACCCCTGTGCATTGAGGAGTCTTTGAGTGCAAAGACGGTTGTGCGAGGTTGAATTCCTAAAAGCGTTTTTTGTGGTTACCCTGAATTAAGAACGAAGATCTCTATGCATGGAATAGATTCGGGGCTGCATAAGATTTATGGGAGTGGAGCAATGGAAAGCCAGACAAATCTCACTAGAGATATAAGTACTGTCAATATTGAAAAGAACATCCTGACTTCTCTGATCAACGTGAATGGAGATAGTCGACACACACACACACACACATAAATGAAAACAAATACAAATGGTTTTTAAAGAAAAGGGCGAAATTGCACAACTGAATGAGAATAGGTGAGTATGGAACCCTACACAAGGAATTAAATTTTTTTGTGAAGAAATGTGGATTTGGCGATGCTTAAATCCTAACCATTGATCTCTGGAGATCAACGATTGACATCAAAGGATTGGGGAGACTGATGCCTGGTGGGCCAACTTGGCCACATGAGCATCATCATAGTAACCTCACGAGAACCACGTGAGTGCCACATCAAAGGGAGTCCACGTCAGTGCTATAATAAGTAGCTCTGTAGATGCCACATATAGTGACACATGTGAAGACATGTATCAATGCCAAGTCATATAGAAAGTGAAGAAGATTCCCACATGGAAGCCACCTTATTTATAGCATTAGCACAAGAGATCTTGAAAAATGAATACGTATCAAGACATCATGATGTTAGTAAGCATGGTGGAGAATCAAGAGTGTGTGGAGAAGTGAGTGTGAACCCATGAAGGATTGATCAGATGGATGAGGCCACAATAATCAAGAAAATGTCATAGACCCACATCCTACGATGAAATATTGAAAAAAATGGCTAAGTATAAAGATTCAGTCGAACGGACGAGGTCCTAGATAAGAGAATAACAAAGATGTCATGTGGACTCGCGGTGAAATGCTGAAAATTGTCTAAGTATGAGGAATTGATCGGACGACTGAGGAGGTAACCACTTGTCATAGATCAAATGACCTAGGAGGTCGCCACTTGTCATATATTGGATGGCCCAAAGGGTGAGAGATCCAACGACTCATGATGTATCATAGACCCATGGTGAAATACTTAGAAAAGTTTCTAAGTATGGGGGAAAAATGAGTGCGGTGGAACAAAACGATGCATTCTAGAGGTTGCGAAAGGGTGGAAGAAAATTCCTCAAACCCTCAAAGAAAGGATTGAAAATATTCTAAGTATAGGTGAAAAATGTGTATGATGGAAATTTAGGGTGTAATTTGGAGGTCGCAGAAGTTTGAAATGAAGAAGATATATTCCTTAGACCCATGGTGAATCCCTCAAGACATATCGATGGTCAATATCAATATGATATTTGATCGGATGATGAATGTAAGTCGAAGACCTGGTGGTCCCTATATGCTAAAGAATAATAGGTCAACGACTAAGATATAATCAAGGAAAGATCAGACAATTGGTGTGCATTGTGGTTGCATGGCATGTTTAGGTAGCCATTGAGCAGATTGACAATCATAATTTAACCCAAAAGAGAACTAGATCAAGGATCAAGATTAAATCCGAAGGAATGATTGGAAAATTTCTAATCAATGAAGATATGTTGCATGTGCTAATGGATAATCCTTTGTTACATTTTCCATCAATATCTTTCTCCTCAAGACTAAAAATTGAGTAAGAGAATAGTTGTTGAAAAGATGGTTAAGAGAATAATAAATTGGAATTATTATAACTGGGAGAACTATGATATAATTCTTCACGAATCAAGCAGAAAAAAGAATTGTAGATTTAATTGACAATTTTTCTATAATACACAAAATTCTAACAAAAATGGTTGCTTGCACATTTTGCATAATTAAGGGATATAAACATATCAGTTTAATACAATAATGCAAATTTGCGACATGGAGGAAGAAGAAGGATCCTTCAATCATGAGAAAGAATCCAAAGGTCAAAATATTAGTGCTGGTAGTGAAAAGACAAAATCAAATGGGCACAAGAGCAAAGGGGACCAAGAAACATTGATAGAGACTGTGAGAAGCTTGAGGACAGAAATGCAAAATTACAAAGCATAAAATGAGAATATGATGAGAGAGAAAAATCAAATAAATGATCAAGTGATGGAAATCCTAAATCAATTGCATAGGTAGGCAAACAATGGATCAGACTCAAGAGACGAGAAATAAGGTAGGCATCATGAAAGAGGAGATAAATAAAAAAAAACTAGTCATTCAATAAGTACTAGAAAAATCCATAGACATCACTCATGTCCTTATTCAATAAGGAAATTTTATTCATATGAAGACTCCATAAGCATTCCATAAGTGTCTCCTGCTAGGGACTAAATAGGAAGACATGAATTGAACAGTTTGTGAGGGGAGTTGAGGAAGTTTAAGACACCATCCCTTGATGGTGAAAGAGAAAGGGAATATGATAATCAAACATGGTTTCTCAGAATCAAGAAGTATTTTAAGTTGCACAAATACTCATCTAATATAGAAGATAAAATTTCCACATACCATTTGCATGGAAAAGATTCTATGTGGTGGGATCAACTGAAGCAATTTGAACACATTAATGAGATAAGGATCACTTGGAAATAGTTCAAGAGATATTTTCAGCAGGAGTATCTTTCAGAACATTACTATGATAAGAAAATTGAGGAGTTCTTTGATGTTAGGTTTGAAAGCACGACCATGAAAAAATATGAAAATAAGTTCTTGGGATTGTTGAAGTATGTGGGGTTTATCAATAATGAAAAGTTGAAGATACATAGGTTTCTAAGTGTATTTCCATATTTCTATAAAGAGAATATTCAATTTAATGAGTCTAAGACTTTGACAGAGACCATCAGGAAGGATAATTACCTATATGAATAAGGAAAGGGCATAGAATCCTTGCAAAAATATTGGAAGGTTAAGAAGTAATAAAAATATGATTAGAGAAGGAAGGGATTCAAACCTTCTTTCAACAGAAACAATCCTAATAAATATCAACAAGATCATTCTGTCGAGGAAGAGTCCAAGAGAGAATATTCCTTGGGAAAAAAGGGAAGACCACCAATCTAGTGTCAGAGATGCATAAAATACCACCTATACAAGGATTTCCCTCATAGAGGAGATAAAATGAAGACCATGCAAAACATACAAGAGGCTACAATAGTATAAGACATGGGTAGAAATATTCCAAGAATATCTGCATCCTTAGAATACTGACAAGCATAATACCAATCCAATATGATTGAAATGGAAGGTAAGATCATTAATCAACTTGTTGATATTTTAATTGATTCAGGAGCAAGCCATTTTTACATTGATCCTAAAATAGTGGACATATTACATTTGGAGAAAAGTAAGTTGGAAAAATCAAGTTTGGTTCATCTAGACACTAGAACCAAAAGAAGGATCAATGAGTCTTTTAAAGGTTATCGAATAAATCTAATTGGAGTGAGTACTAATGATGATATGAATATCATTCCATTAGGATCTTATGATATCCTAATTGGAATGGATTGGTTGGACCAGTATAATGTTGTCCTTGACTTCCATAACAAGACATTTACATGTCTTGATGAAGAGGGAAATTAGAGCAATGTAAAAGGAATTCCAAGAGCCATTTCTATAAGGGATATTTCAGCCTTACACTTGAAGATATGTTTTAGGAAAGGATGTAAATTGTATGCAAATCACGTGGAGGATCCAGAAAGGACCAAAGGTCCAAGCCTTGAAGATTATTTAGTATTGCAAGAGTTTGAATATGTATTACAAGAAATACTAGGAAAGCCACCCAAGAGGGAGATATATTTTTCTATTGATTTAGTACTATAAGCTGCCCCAATATCAAAAAATCGTTACATAATAAGTACACCGGAATTAAGAGAATTACAAATGAAGCTGGAATAATTGTTGAATAAAGAGTACATACGCCCAATGTTGGATGTATGGGATGACCCGATTTCTACCTTATTTCTCCAATAAAACCATAGAAACCATCGACCCATCTGGTAAACTAGAAGGAAACACTGCACAGAGAGTGCACAATGCAGTCTCACCTGAGATGGATTATGGGTGATTTCATAACCCAAGTGTCTGCAATCATGGAAGGGATGTATTTCAAGGGAATGTTAGGAATATTAGACTTATTCTACTTCAAAATTCATTCTACCATACCATCATTCATCAGATCTACTATTCTATCCATTCAATAACATTCATTCTGATGAAAACATCACACTATTATATTGCGCACTGTAAATAAACTTCAACAAATTTAGTCATTTATTTATTAATTCATCATAAATCATATAAAATCAACACATGGGAGATAACACACATAGAGATACCATTTTTATCATGGTTCACCCCCCCAAGCTATGTCCACAAATATCTTATGCTTATTTATTATTCTTCATTAAAAAGGTCCCGCGTTGCACACATTACATCATGCGTTTAGTACTGGTGAGGTTGATCAACTTCACACCAAGCTCCACATCTTGTGACCTAACCCTAAATTACATCTCAAAAATTGACTCCATCTAATCTCCATAGCTCTAAAAAGACCAGATACTTCGAATCAAAACTCAAAAAGGCTCAAAGTATTTCTCTCATACAAATTGATAATGATGATCGCCTAGATACCTCATACATCCTCTATTTATAATTTAAAAGTGGGTAAAAAACCTTACATTATACCCCCAAAACCCTAAATCTAAGTGAACTCAAATTTTCCACATTCTAACTTTCTTTGTGTGCTAATCTACAATTTCATTGCACTGATTTTCCTTTACTATCATCACATGCTTTTTCCTTGGTCCATTCTTCCTCGTGTGCTGTGCTATATCTCAAACCTTACCCAAAAATTTCCTACTCCAATAGGCCCCCAACACTAACCTATGGCTTGTCCAGAGCCACTCAGGTAGTGTGTGCCTCCTGCATCGATCTCTCCAATGCTTGGAACTTCTTCGTGAGTGCATCTACTTGTGTCTTCGCCTGAACACTTTTTTCTGTCAGGGTCTCCACCACATGCATTGTTACGTTCTCCTTTAACAATTCTATACTTTCTGAGTGCACCTGTTCCAGTCTACCTTTCTCTTTTTCCAACTCTATTATCATATTCTCTGCTTGCTCCTGAAGTGGCTCCAACTGATCATGTCTTGTCTATATTTATTCTTGGATTCTCTTCAATTCTACTTACATATTTTTCATTTCTTGCACGACCTTCATTCTCTCTGATATAGGTATTTCCTTCTATATTTTATTTAACTCCTGAACTATGGTATTCAACTTCTCTTCCCTCTGATCCAACTACTGGATCCCTTCGTCTTCTTCCAGGCTCATCCATATCTATATGGTCCTTTCATAGAGCTCTACTACTTCTTTTACTTCCAGCATGATAATCTCTATGTNTAGTGCGTTGTCTGGAATCGTTTGGAAGACTTCCTCAAGTCTTTTCTCTAGTTTGTCTGTGCATTTTTTTATTCCTCACTCTCTATATTCACTTATTTAAGAGTTATCTCTAGTATCTCCTCTTCCTTGGTTGTCTCAAAAGTTTTTTCATCTGTCCTGGCTTTAGATTGAACTTCTTGTGCGACTCTCATCTACAACTTATATAGTGCTTTGGTTGGAACATTGGACAAAGCCAAGTCCAACTGTCTGAAATCCTTCAAATATTTTTGCATGGTATTTTCATTTACTTATAGCATGCTCTGGCTTATCTGAAACGTTGCGCTTCCCATTATTTCAATCCGAACTGTCTCATTTTCTTCATGTATTGGCTTTTGCTGCACTCTGCTTCTCTATTTTGCGACATTGAGCTGTAAGCTCTCCATAACTTCATTAAATTCCATTAAATTCTTCATGAGTTATTCTCTTTGATATTTTGTGACATAGAGTGCTTATTCTCCTCAGTCTTGCACCTTATCTACCACTAAGTCCGTGTCATATTCAATGATTGTGAGTTGAATGGGATTTTTCTATGCTTTCATCTTCTTCCTTTGTTCTCCCATCTACATTGTTGATTTCCTCTTTTTTGTATGCGCAGGTTTCTTTATATTTGGTATATTTCCATTCCCCGTCTCATGTGTTGGGATCTCATATTTCTTTTATGCTTCTCTGTTTTTTCTTTCCGCACCCTTAATTCTTAGTACTGAGGCTCTTGGTAACATTTCCTTATTCCTTGGATTCTTTGTTGCTATACCAGTGACTATTGATTTGGTGCGCTGTTTATTTTCTAGTGTTTTCTATTGGGATACTAGACTTCTATGATGTGGCAACTTCTACCTGTTCTTTTCCCTTTGCTCCTTTCTTGACTACTATTGGCACCTTCCATTGATCTATCCATTATGCTAGTACCCATTGGAATTCTTTTGCTGTTATGCAATATTTCATCTTTAGCCATGTCTTCTTAGGGTCTCTTCTAGCTTGTATCCATATGTTATTCATAGATTCCTTAAAATTGACTATCCTATCATGCTCCTTCACCACTTCAGGTCAAATTCTCCATGTATCTGTTGTTTTCTCCTGCATCTCCTATATGTACATGAAAAAAATGCTTGATTTGGATTTCCTTTGCTTAGCATTTGTGTTGTGTTGCAAGGTTTGATATCTTGTTGCATCACACTTTCCTCTTCTATAAAAAAAAAATGAATACTTTGGCTTTTCTCATGCATCCAAGGCTATCAAAATCAACAACCAGGAATAGTGGAACTCCGTTCTAGCATCCTGCACATCTCTGCAGTATTCTAGGAACAGGTTGAGAAAACACAGTGCCCAATTGAGAACTGTACCTTTTGCGCACTGTGCGAGTGATGCGACCACCCCGACATGTGCCTCTTCTTTGTGACACTTTCTAAGTAGCTTGCAGGCCATACAATTTGTCATAAATTTGGTAGCTGGGTCATTGAAATTCTTAATTATCATACCTGTGATGCCTCTGTATATGCCAAATTGTTCCTTCACTTCCTCTACAATAGCCTTCTCCTTTGTTTTTTCATCAAGATACTACTAAATATTTACCCCATATGTTGGAAGTCGTGTAAGCTTAACAATTAAGTTTACATCGATTGGGACAGGTCTTTCCATCCCTAAAAACCCTCCATGTACGTGTGCCAAAATTTGTTTTACACATGCATTAATGTCCTTCCCCCGCCGAAGTGAGGAATTTCCAGTAAATTCATAATCCAAGAATTGTAAATTCCGGCTATCCATTGTTTGAGCTCCATTATTGAGATTCCTTTCGAGGTTGACCCTCTATTTTCCATGTAAACCTTCTGCGCAAGCTATGGAAAGTTTTCTACTTCTATCACATTGTGGTTGACGTACTTCAACTTGGGAACACAACCCAACATATCTTCTAAAACTACGACTAAATATGGAATGTGGGGAACTGACAACAAAATCTGTGTTTGTGTGCACCTTGTCGCCACTATTTCCCTTTTCTTCAATGGTCTTGTGGTTGTTTCTTCTAGGTTCCTTCCTCTTGTACTTCTTCATCTATGTCGCAATCATCTTCGATCTTCGGGGCTTCCTCTATTGTGGGTTTCTTTGTTGTGTCCGATTTTCTAATTTTGTACTCTCACTGTCTTCTTCTTGGCCACCCTATGTTGATGCCACTTCTAGATTTTTTTTATTGGGGTTTTCTTCTTCCCTAGGGTTTTTCACTTTCGCCACTTATCTTACCACTTCTTCTTCTGGGTTTTTCTTCTAGAAATGCATCAGAATAAACGATTCTCTCTTTGTTGTTGGAATATCATCTACATCAACCACCCTGGTTATCTCCTCCATCGATATGTTATTGCTTCTGGTCCTTCGTGTGAACTGGCTTGGCACTCCGACTTTTGGCAGTGACATTGTTCAAATTTTGGAAAAATTCTATGCAACTCGTCTGGATTCTTCACAATCTTTGCCCACGATCACAATTTTTCTGCTCTTTCAACCTTCTCTCAAAAAAATCACAAGTGTTTTTCCTTTTCCATGCTTTTCCCTTTTTATAGACTCTGTCATAAATTATCTGACACATTCTGTCTTTTCCGTTCACGAGTTTTTCACTTTTCTAATCATCTTTTGTCCCGACGCGTTGTGTTTAATTTTCTTGTGCATAGTATCATGAATTATGTCGCACCAATTTACTGTCCGATGCGTGCTATCATTCTTAACTATCCATCTACCATTTATTCCTCTACCTACTTATTTTTTGAATTTTTCTCATTTTTCTCATTTTTTCTTCCTTTTTCTTCTTTTTCTTCCTTTTCTTATTTTTCTTTTCTTTTTCTACCTTTTCTTCCTACTATATACATTATGTACAATTATACTTTCTGAACTTTTATTATTGAGGGCTGGTAAGTCGACTATCCCTATACAGTTTCAATCCACTACAATTCACCATTTCTTGTATCTCCTTGCCTGCTAAATCCTTCAGCTGCACAACACCTCCATATGTGACAACCTTTATTTCATATGGCTCTAGCCAATGCATTACGAACTTCCCTGGGTGATGCAAGTATTTACTGTCATAGAGGAGAACTAGATCTCCTACTTTGAATTTCTTCTTATTATTATGTTTATCATGCCAGGATTTATCCTTTGCTTTCCATACCTCCTGATTTAAACCAACTATGATTTTTTCTTCTTCTAATTCCATGAGTTGAGCCAATATTTCATTTTCTACACCTCTTTCTATCATATATGTAATTGTTGCAATGCGTAGAATTGGTATGAAATAGTCTAAGGTAACCACTTCTTCCTTTCCATACACCAATGTAAAAGGTGTCTTCCATGTTATCTTCTTGCATGTAGTTCTATATGCCCATAATACTGTTGGTGCCTTCAGGTCCCAATCATCCCTATTTACATTACAAATATTGGTCAAGGAATTCTCCAGTATCTTGTTGAATGCTTCCATTTCTCCATTCACTTGAGGATGATATGGAGTGCTCTTTTGATAATGTATCTCAAATTGTTCTATCATTTCCTGGATTGTACTATTGATAAAGTGAGTCCCTTGATCACTTATCAATATTATTGGACATCCAAATCTTGTAACTACATGTTAAAATAAAAATCACGTTGTAGTCTCTGTGCTGCAATACTTCACTACTGCTATCTCAACCCATCTGGTAAATTATTATGTCACCATGATAATATATCTAGCCTCTGATCTTCTTGCTGGTGGATTAATTGGACCTACAAAGTATACTTCCCACTTATCAAACACTTGCAATGTTAGTTGAGGTATTAATGGCATCTTATCGCTCTTAGATGGCTTTCCAACTCTTGGACAAACATCATAGTTCTAATAGTAATCCTTTGAATCCTTGTGAACTGTTGGCCACCATAAACCTATGCGAAATACCTTATGGGAAATGGCCTTCCCTTCAAAGTGTCCTCCCATAATTCCTTCACGTGATTCTACTAAAATGATGGGTATTTCATGCCCCATAACACATATCTCCAAAATGTTGTCTGCACTAAGTTTGTACAAGTGACCGACAATCAATTGGTAGTCTGTAACTCTGACCACCAAATTTTTCTTCTACGCAGTATTAAATTCCTTTGGTGCAAATCTTGTAATAAAAAACTAAATAATGTCACCAAAACACTCATCAACTATCTGTAATAAAAACAATTGTGCATCCGGGAAGTTTTCCTCCAAGTTACTTGGTTCCTCTCCAAGTGATCTAGTCTTGCATTCAATATTCTAGGCTTCATCACAACTTCAAAGTCAAACTATTGGAACAAAAGTAGGCATCTACATATTATTTCCCCCAACACTGGCTTATTGACTAAATATCTAAGAGCATAATGATTTGTAAACATATTGAAATGTAGCCCTAACAAATAATGTCTGAATTTATGCAATGCATACACCATGGCCAATCCTTCTCTTTCTGTAGTATTGTAGTTCTGTTATGAATATGATAAATTCCTGATTGTGAATGATATAGGGTGATCTATATCACCTTCTCCTGGTTGTGTCAATAATTCTCCTAGAGCTATCGCAGATGCATCCACATGCACATGAAATTCTTTTTCCAAGTCTGGAAACACTAAAATTGGCGTTGTCACCATCTGCTCCTTCAAAATATCCAAAATCCGCTGACATTCATCATTCCACTGATATTTGGTATCCTTCTTCAGTAATTTATCCATTGGCACAATAATCTATGCATATCCCCTTATAAACTTCCTATAATACCTTGTATGACCAAGTGTACTCCTCAACTAGAGCACTGACTTTGGTGGTGGTAAGTTTACTATGAAAACAATTTTCATAGGATCAACTAGAAGACCTTGTTTACACACCAAATCCCAAAAGGTGTAGTGAAAATACATTTCTTAATATTCAATGAAATCTAACATTGTGTACATCTGTCTAAAATCAATCTTAACACTTCCACATGATCCTTTAATAAATTGAACATTGTCCAATCATTGAATTAAACCTCCAAAAATTATGAATAAAGTCTTTAAAGGAATCTACTACTACCCTTGAAAACATTGCAGGTGAATTCTTCAACCCAAATGACATAACTGTATACTGGAATGCTCCCCATTATATAGAAAATGTTGTCTTGTGTCTATCTTCTGGTGCTATCCTAATCTGATGATATTTTGAAAACCCATCTATAAATGAATAAGGTTCTTGACCTCGTACATTCTCCAAAACTTTATCTGTAAAGACGGTAGGAAATATATCATGTAAGAAAGCATCATTCAATTTTATCAGATCTACACAGATCATGATTCCCCTTTGCTTCTTTTCCTGCACCACAATAGGGTTGATCCATTCTGATTTTTCAACAGGTTCTATGACACCTACCTATAACATCTTGTCAATTTCTGCCTTCACCTTCTACTTATACACTGGATTTAACCTGTAATGTCTCTTTCTTACAGGTCTAGCATCTAGTTTCAAAGGGATTTCCATCTCTCCAAGTTCTCCTGCTAATCCCTTCATCTCTGAAAAAGTCATAGGAAACAAACCACTGTACTTGCGTAGTAACTCTGTGATTCTTTCTATTGTCTGATTATCCCAACAATCTCCAATGCTTGCAATATTCAGGTTTTTTGTAGTTCCAATGTTTACCTTCTTGATATTTAATGTTGTAGCATAATATTCTAAATCTAAATTTGGAACTTCTACCTCTCTCTCTCTTTCAAATTCTAGGACCTAGATATTGTATTGGTTTTCTTCTATTGGATCTTCTTCTTCTGTGACATGATAGCAGTGTAACAACTGTTTGACTGTCTGTTTCTTCTAATATGTTGTCACAATCTCCACTTCAGGTTCTTCAAAAATCCCGCCTCTTACTACCTTCAATGTTGTATCTATCTCTAGACTTTCATGCTAAAAGGAAAATGAAATCACAAAATTCTGTTGTATTTCTTCCCAATTTTCCATTTCCCTGCGTTGTTCCTATTCCGTGTACCAGTTCTTTGGAATTCCTTCTAATGTGTGAATAAAATGATGTGGCAATTCTTCTGGTGGTACTAGTTTCCATTGAATTATAAATCTTTCTATATGTTCTCTGGGCTGTCCAATTCCATCATACTTCTCCTCATATCTATGCTCCTGTTTTGCACCGAATCTGATGCATATTAACCTCTTACATTGACACCAATTGTTGATCTTTTCCTTATGTGTACCCCACCAATGAGAAGGTGTAGCTTTCAAAGTAATATCTAATGCTGGTAATATTTGATTTTCTATTACTTCTAATTAAAACTTCATTAAAAATTATTCTAAGTCATTCAAACCATAAAAAGTAGGAGGCTCTCTTACCTCTGAACCAATCCATCTTAGCGCACACGTCATTTTGGCACATCTTCTGGTGGATAATTCATGTAATCGCTGCTGCCAGTTCTCTAGTACCGTGTCAGATTCTGAAGCATAAGAATTAATACTCCTCCAACTCAACATTCCATTTGCAATTGGGTAGATATAATCCTCTTCACACATGGTAGTTCTATACAATTGATTTATTTCTTTTGTAATAAAATTTTCTGTCACAGGTTCCACATGCCTTCCTCCTTCCAAGGGATCAAATGGTGCAATAACTCTATATTATCCAGATTCAAAGATCATCTTTGTAATACCCCTGTTTCCCCCAGTTTGTAAATATAACTATAACTGGACAAGAGACTATGGCAGACTAGATATGTGTGAATGTTTGATTTGATGAACCTTTGTATAAAAGGTCAATGTATGTATTTTTTGTTTTTAATATAAAATGGATAAGTGTTTCATAACTGTTGAAAAGTGGGGTTTTCCAAGATAGACCATGGATTCTATGATAGATATGGTGAGGGGAACTAGAAGTGGTTGAGATGACCCCACCAAACTAGTACCTTACTAGAATTAATGGCTTAGACTCAGAACAATTCTCTGACCCAAAAATGAATTACCAGTAAGAGTGGTAGCTGGAAGAGTCCTCCTCAAGAGTTAATGAGGAGATGGGGTAGAGTACCCATTTGAAAGACTTCTACACTTGACCACAAATTGGGGATTCAGACCCATGAAACATTTTCGAGGAAGGAAAGAAAGAGGTAATTCATGGGCAGAGGCGAGGGAGAGAAGAAAGAAATAATATTTACGAAGAGAGTAGAGTCGGAAAGGAACACTTGCAAGCTCTTGGGTTTGAGGAAAAATTGGAAAATAAGTTGTTCTGGATGCAAGAAGAGGTTGGAAAGATTTTCATTTCAAGATGGTAAATGAGGGTGAGTAGTGACTGTGGAAATACTCATGCAGACTTCCTTGCTTGGTAAATAGAAAAGTAGTTTCCAAGATCCCGTGGAAGGAGGAGAGTAACCTTCATCCCTAACTGTCATTGATCAAGAAGAAAGAGTCCCTCTTAGACCATCGTGGTCTAGCTCAGAGGTGGCCAATGATAAATCCATCAGGAGTGGATGTGCCTATGGTTGGGTGGAAACAAACACCCCTTTCAACAGTCGCTTCACGAAGTCTAGTTTTTTGATAAGTATCTTCATACTTTGTGTGTTGAAATGGAAATGGCGATTGAATGCGCATATGTTTTTCTATCTATGAATGAGTTTTGTATTGAATGAAAAAGTTAGATGTATTTATTATCTCCCTGTGAACTCATGCTTTTGAATGGTCACCTGCTTGCCTCAATTTAGCAGTTAAAGAGTCACGGGACGTACGGCTACAAGAGGGTCGGGGTAGGATTTATTGAAATTTTTAAGTCTTGTCGACCTTTGGAATCTACCCTCGTGGGAATTTCAAGTTCAAAGCCTGGGGAGGAAGGCACCTCCTTCAAATTCTTCACCATATAACCAAGGGCTCATGCCCATATCCTTAGTCATTTTATGGCTAAATGAATTTACGCGTAAGCCCATAAGAGTTTCAAAGGACCCATGTGAGCAAGGCTTGGGAACCCTACACTAGGCCTGAAAGGAGCTGAGCCTTGTTGCTTTCAGAACTTCAGGATTTTGGGGTTCTTGAGTGTTTCGACCTAACCATTTATAAATCTGAAACCCCTGAAGGTCAGAGCTACAAAGTAATGCGAACCATCGATTCAAGGATATTTGGGAGTCGCCTTGGCCATTGGATCTACACCGAGGTAACTTTGACAAAGTCCTACTTTAAGAGAACATAGATATTATATCATCAAACTCCCTGAATGAAAAAGTTACAAATGAGAGACGTCGATCTGGGGAGTTTGTTAAGAACCCCTCTTAACCGTCTGATCATCCAGAGGAGGGACCCGCGCACGGTACTTTGACAAAGTCCTACTTCGAGAGAGTGGAGTGGCCATAAAGATGAAACCTCGAAGGCTAGAACTGTGAAGTAACAAGAATCGTATATCTAGGGATTCTTCAGAATCTTCCCTAGTCATTGAATTTATGCCAAGGTCAGCTTGATGCTGACCAGTCAGAGAGCAAGGAGGAATTCACACCATGAATTCCTTGAACGATGAATTCATGAAGTAATAAGAGATGTGGATCTAAGGATGGTTTGGGATCTCCTGTGCCTGTCATATCTAGACCATGGTCAGTCTAATGCTGACCACTCTAAGAGAAAGGATGAATTCACACCATGAATTCCCCGAACGTTAAATTTACGAAGTAACGAAGGCCATAGATCGAGGGGCCACGAGGGGCCTCATGGACATACCTTGATTGTGAGATAGAAGGGCTTGGAAGGAGATCAGTCCAGGGTGATGTGGTACAATGACGTTACCCAGAGTGACGTGGACCCACATTTGACGTGCCACATGTCACCGAGATTCATATGTTTCACAAACCCTACATGCCCATTAAAATGTGACACATGTCACCCATTGTAGGGGCCACACATCCTCTCTTCCTTACAATGTGTCATCCCTAACACTTGCCTATTTGGTCCATGTGGTCGGAGCCACATGGATGGATTTAGACACTTCGAAAGTTCGAGACTTCATAGAGCATGCATGCTGTAAGAAGAAGGGGCATTCAACGTCGAACACCAAAAATTGAACGTTGACCGCCATGTGGTCAAAGCCACGTGGAGAGATTCTGGGACTTCAGGAGTTTAGGAATTTGGGACTTTGGAGAGCATGCGTGTAGTAAGAAAAAGGGGCGGTCAGTGCCGAACATCAATCGCCATGTGGCCCCAACTAATAATGCCCAAACAACTTCGGGAGGCCATATCTTGCAAACCAAAGGTCGGATTAGAGCCCGATAACAGTTGTTAGAAATCTACAAGTGAGTAGAAGAGGATGAATACCTTAGAGATATGATTTGAGATGAGTAGAGTAAGAAAAATTTTAATACGCCATCCCTAGAAAGGGTATTTAGGGGTCAGGTATGCTACAAATTGGTATCAGAGCATGGTTACAACACTTGGCCTGCTTGGGCTCATGAATGAGTCACTTAAGAATATTATTAGATAAATTTTAGGGGTGACACCCTATCTTACCCCATTCTTAAGATGATTATTTAAACTTCTACTGAAGGAAGAAATGAAACTTCTTGCTATTGTTTATGTTTTGAAAAATTTGAACTGTGTGTTGTTCATAAAATTAGTAGATCATTAAATAATAGAGAATGTTTTGTCTGCACTTAAATATTTAGTAGACTGCATGAAGACTACATCATAAAGGATGGTGATACACCATGAATTGGGGAAAATCTCCCACAATAGAGAGGAAGAATCTGATGAAAGGAGGGCGATGGAAACCCCTCCAAATTTGGATGAAATTGTAAGGAGTCTCATGGCAGAATTACAGAGCTGTAAGGATGACAATGAAATTTTGATAAAAGAGAAGGAAAATAAAATTGAAATTAATTCAGTTCTACTACAGTGCTTATCATATATACAAAGGAAACTGCAACATGGACCAACAAACGATCATGTAGAAAAACATCATACGAAGAAAAACTAGAGTCCACCTGAGATATGGAAGAATGGCACTGAAAGTGGCCACACAAGGAGTAGAACCTCAAAGAAGACCCAACATGGAGCTGAGAGACACTCATCAGAAGAATCCTTTGGTGAGGAAACTGGAAACTCCAAGGAATCTTCTAGTAGAAAAACTAGTTTACATTCCAAGAGGAAAATAAATAAGAGGAAACATTCCAAGAGTCATGACCCTGAAGAATTCAAGAAATCCAAACCACCCACTTTCAATGGAGAAATTAATAAGTGGGAAGAAGCATAAGTTTGGCTTCTTTTCTTGAAAAAGTAATTCAGAGTCCATGACTACTCTGAAAATTTGAAGGTTCGAATAACCATTTTTAACATGAATGGAAAGACATCCATTTGGTGGGAGGACCTTAGGAATGTGAAAGGAATGCATTAGAAGGGATTTTCACGGAAACAATTTGAGAAATACTTCAAGAATAAGTATCTTTCAGAGATATACTTTGATGGGAAGACAAAGGAGTTCTATGAACTCAAGTTAGGACAACTCACAATAGAGGAATATATCAATAAATTCCTTGAGATGATAAGGTATGTTCCCTACATCAAAGATGAAAAGGTAAAGATGAAACAATTTATTAGTGGACTTCCTCAGTATTTCTGAGACATAATCAAATTTGTTGAGCCAAATAACTTAGAAGACACTATCCGAAAGTAAAGGTATTTCTATGAGAAGTTCAAGAATAAGAAAAAACCTCATGAGGAATGGAAGAAGAAAAGTACTTCAAGATTTAAGAAAAAGGGGTTTAAACCCTTCAGATTCAAGAACTATGGGACAGGTTTTAAGATGAGCCTTCCTGCTAAAAGTGTATACCAACAAAATTTCCCCTCTCAGAGTGTAAATAAACCCTTTGGAGCAGCCCCAGGTAATACTGATAACAAAAAGAGAAAACCCTTGAAATGTTGGGGTTGTGGAGAAGAATATTTGCTGAGTGACTTCCCATATAGCCAACAGAACAATAGGAGGGTCTACAACATCCAAGAGGATACCACAATCAATGATGTGGCTAGGATCATGCCACAAATTTATGAAACCTTGGATAATAAACAAGTCGACCACCAAGCTTCAGTTGTGGAGATGAAAGGTACGATTTCCAACCATCTAGTTTCCATTTTAATTGACCCTAGTTCTAATTTGAGTTATGTTTCCCCTCAAACTATTGAGAAATGTAAATTACAATAAGTTAAACATGTTAAATTATGGCTGGTACAACTAGCCACTGGAACCGAAATAAAAGTAATAAAGGTCATGCCAACATGATAATTCATTATGAGTAGATCACCCACCCAAGCAACCCTAAACATACTCCCTTTAGGATCTTATGACGTGCTGATTGGCATGGACTAGTTGGCTTCCCATAAAACAAAGTTGGACTGTTACAAACAAAATTTGGAGTGTGAAAATGAAGAATGGAGAAAGGAAACCCTACAAGGGATTCAAAATCCTGTCTTAGTGAGAAAAATATCATCCCTTCAAGTGAAGAAGTATTGCAGGAAAGGATGTCCTTTGTATGAAATACATGCGTTGGAATATGTTGAGGAAAAAAAACCAATCCTAGACAACCATCCCATATTAAGAGATTATAAATATGTGTTCCCAGAAGAGGTACTAGGTCTACCTCTAAGAAGAGACATCTAATTTTCAATAGAACTTGCACCAAGAGTGATGCTAGTGTCTAGAAAACCCTATAGAATGAGTACACCAGAGCTAGTTGAGCTCAAACTACAACTAAAGGAAATGATGGAAAAAGGCTACATCCGGCCTAGTGTGTCTCCATGGGGAGCACTAGCCTTGTTTGTGAAAAAGAAGGATGACACACTTAGGTTGTGCATAGACTATAGGAAACTCAATAAGATGACCATAAAGAATAAGTATCCCTTGCCAAAGATCGATGAATTTTTTGAAAAATTAAGGGGTGCAACAATTTTCTCCAATATTGACTTGAGGTCTGGATACCATCAGGTCTGAATTAAGGATGAAGAAATCCACAAAACAACCTTTAGGACAAGGTATGGTCACTATAAATTTGTGGTGGTGCCATTTGGGCTAACCAATGCACCAACCACTTTTATGTGCTTAATGAATAATGTACTCAGTAAATTCTTAGACAGATTTGTATTGGCTTTCATTGATGCTATCCTAATATATTCTAAGAATAGGAAAGAGCATAAAGAACATCTCAAGCTAGTGCTTCAAGTACTGAGAGAACATCAACTCTATGCTAATTTAGTAAGTGTGACTTCTTCCAGAAACAAGTCCATTACTTAGGCCACACTATTTTTGAACAAGGGGTGGCATTTGAACCTGAAAAATCAAAGCCATCATGAATTGGCATACCCCAAAGGATGTATCTAATATCATATCCGTTATGGGCCTAGAAATATACAACAAGAGTTTCATAAAAGGATTTTCCAATATTGGTTTCCCAATCAATTCCCTTCAGAAAAAGGGAGTTAAATTCATTTGGACATCAGAATGTGAAGAGAGATTCCAAGAGCTGAAATACCTTCTAACCAATGCACTTGTGCTGAATATTGCAGATCTAAACAAGAAATTCCTTTTCTGTATAGATTGCTGCAAGGAAGGACTCGAAGGATTCCTTATGCAAGAAGAAGATGTAATTTTCTATGAATATAGAAAATTAAATGAGCATGAAATCAATTATGTGACCCATGATCTAGAACTGGCCGCCATAGTGCATGCTTTAAAAATGTGGAGGCATTACCTCATGGGTAGAAGATTTGTACTAATGACAGATAATTTTGGGTTGAGTTACCTATTTGATCAACCAAAACTTAATACTAGACAGGATAGATGGATGGCTCTCCTTAGTGAGTTTTATTTTGAAATCAAACATATCAAAGGAAAAGAAAATAGGGTGGCCGATTCCCTTAGTAGAAGTGTGAGAATGATTCACCTAGCAGTGGTAAGAACCTGTGAAATGGATGTGAAAGAGATAGTCAAGAGGGCATAAGAAACCGATGCATTCTTAAAGACAGTAAAATTGTACCTAGAACAAGATCCCAGAAGGCTGAAGTACGAAGGTTATCAAATGATGAATCATGGCCTGCTAACTTACAAAGGTAGGTGGTATATCCCAAATTGTGACGACTTGAAGAGGTTCATTATGGATGAACTACACAAAAGACCATATACTGGTCAACCTGGTTATCAAAAAATGATTACGACGACTAGGAAAATGTTTTATTGGCTAGGATTGAAGAAGGACATAGCTGATTACTTGGATAAATGTCTAGAATCTCAGCAGGTTAAGGCAAAACACCGACATCCAACAGGGTTGTTGAATCACCTAAAAATTCCAAAATGGAAATGGGAAACCATATCCATGGATTTTATCACCATATTACCAAAATCGGCCAAGAAGAATGATGCCATCATTGTAGTGGTGGAAAAATTGAGCAAGGATGCTCACTTCATTCCTGTCAAGTCAACTTGAAAGGAAATAGATATTTCTAGTATCTTTATGAAAGAAATATTTTGGTTGCATGGAATGCCTAAGGAGATCATATCTGAAAGAGATACAAAATTTACTTCAATATTTTGGAAATATTTAATGGTTGGTTTTGAGACTAAATTATTGTTTAGCACAACCTATCACCTTCAAACTGATGGACATATAGAGAGGGTAAACCAAGTATTAGAGAATATGTTAACGATGCATGTAATGCATCAACCTAAGAAGTGGGAAGACTACCTGCTGCTGGTAGAGTTTTCCTACAACAATGGCTATCAAGAGTCATTGAATATGAGCACTTTTGAAGCCCTCTATGGTAGATAGTGCAAGATTCCAATCAACTGGGATAACCTAGTAGATAGAATTGTAATTGGGCCAAACATGCTGGAATAAATGGAACAAAAAGTAATTCAGATAAAATAGACTATGAAAATATCTTAGGATAGACATAAAAGCTATGCAGACAAAAAGATGAATCCTAGAGAGTTCAAAACAGGGGATCATGTGTATCTCAAAGTTAGACCCAGAAAAATCTCCTTGAGAACGGGAGATTGTGCCAAGTCAGCACCTCATTATTGTGGAACCTTTGATAATTTCGATAGAGTGGGACTTGTAGCCTATATATTATCCGTCCCTCCAACAGTGAAGGCACATACTATTTTCCATGTTTCATTATTGAAGAAAAATGTACATGATTCTAATCATATAATTGATTGGTTTTTGATTCAGGTGGAACCAGAGGGAGAATTCCTTCCAGAACCTCAATGCATAATAAATAGGAAGGAAACCCCACTCAGGAACATAACCATTGCATAGGTGAAGGTGCATTGGAAACACTTTGGCCCAGATGAGGCTATCTAGGAAATGGAGGATGCCATGAAACATGCATATCCATTTTTGTTTACTTTTGTACATGCAGAGCACATCGACAGATAGAACATCGAGGATGATGTTCCTTTAAGGGGGAGAGGATTGTAATACCCATTTTCCCCCCAGTTTGTAAATATAACTATAACTGACCAAGAGACTATGGAAAACTAGATATGTGTGAATGTTTTATTTGATGAACCTTTGTATAAAAGGTCAATGTATGTATTTTTAGTTATTAATAGAAAATGGATAAGTGTTGCATAACTGTTGAAAAAGGGGGTTTTCCAATATAGACCATGGATGCTATGAGAGATATGGTGAGGGGAACCATAAGTGGTTGAGATGACCCCACCAAACTAGTACCTTACTGGAATTAATGGATGAGACCTAGAACAATTATTTGACCCAGAAATGAATTACCAGTCAGAGTGGTAGCTGGAAGAGTCCTCCTCAAGAGTTAATGATGATATGAGGTAGAATACCCATATAAAAAACTTCCAAAACTGAACATGAAATGGGGATTCAGACTCATGCAACCTTGTTGAGGAAGGAAAGAAAGAGGTAATTCACGGGCATAGGTGAGGGAGAGAAGAAATCAAGCAGATCTGCGAAGAGAGTAGAGTTAGAAAGGAGAACTTTCAAGCTCTCAGGTTTGAGGAAGAACTAAGAAATAAGATATTATGGATGCAAGAATCAGTTGTAAAGGTTTTAGTTTCAAGTTGATAAACGAGTGTGACGAGTGACTGTGGAAGTACTTGTGCATACCTCCTTTCTTGGTACATAGAAAAATAGTTTCCAAGATCCTGTGGGAGGAGGAGAGTAACCTCTGTTCCTGACTGTCATTGAGAAAGAAGAAAGAGTCTCTCTCAGAGCATCATGGTCTAGCTCAGGGGTGGATAGTGGTAAATCTATCAGGAGTGACTGTGCCTATGGTTGGGTGGAAACATGCACCCCTTTCAGTAGTCGCTTCACGAACTCTAGTTTTTTGATAAGTATCTTCATACTCTATGTGTTGAAATGGAAATAGTGATTGAATTCACATATGTTTATGTGTCTATGAATGAGTTATGCAATGAATGAATAAGGTATATGTATTTATTATCTCTCTCTGAAATCATGATTTTGAATGGTTTCCTGGTTGCCTCAGTTTAAGAGTTAAAGAGTCATGGGACGTAATCCTACAAGAGGGTCAGGGTAGGATTTATTGAAATGTTTAAGTCTTTTCAACCTATGGAATTTACCCTTGCAGGAATTTCAAGTTCAGATCCTGTGGAAGGAGGGTTCCTCCTTCAAATTATTCACCGTATGACGGAGGGCTCATGCCAATATCCTTAACTATTTTGTGGCTAAAGGAATTGCATGTAATCCCAGAAGATTTTCAAAGGACCCATGTGACAGAGGTTTGAGAACCCTAGTCTAGGCCCGAAAGAAGTTGAACCTTGCTGGTTTCAAAACATCGGGATTTCGGGGCTATGGATTGTTTCAGCCTGACCATTTATAAAGCCAAAACCCCTAAAGGCCAGAGATGCGAAGTAACGCGAACCATCAATTTGAGGATATTCGAGAGTCCCCTTGGTCATTGGATCTATGTCGAGGTAACTTAAGTGAAGTCCTACTTCGGGAGAAAAAATATCTTATATGATCAAAATCCTCAAACAACGAAGTTACAAATGAGAGTCATGGATCTGGGGAGTTCGTTAAGAACCCCTCTTAACCGTCTGATCATCCAGAGGAGAGACCCGTGCACGATACTTAACCAAAGTCCTACTCCGGGAGAGTGGAGCGACCATAAAGATGAAACCATGAAGGCCATAACTATGAAGTAACGAGAACTATAGATCAAGGTATCCTTTGGGATCTTCCCTAGCCATTGGATTTATGCCAAGGTCATCCCTACATTGACCACTCCGAGAGCAAGGAGGAATTCACACCACGAATTCCCCGAATGCCAAATTCCTGAAGTAATAAGAGCCATGGATCTGAAGATGTTTCAGGATCTCCCATGACTGTCAGATATAGACCTTGTTCAACCCAACGTTGACCACTCCAAGAGAAAGGAGGAATTCACACCATGAATTCCCTGAACACTGAAGTTACAAAGTAATGAAGGCCATAGATCCAGGGGCCATGTGGACACACCTTGAACATGAGATTGAAGGGATTGGAAGGTGATCATTTTGGGGTGATGTGGTACGTTGATGTCACCCAGGGTGATGTGGAACCATGTTCGATGTGCCACCTGTCACCTGGATTCAGACGTTTCACAGACCCTACATGCCCATTAAAACGTGACATGTGGAACCCACTATAAGGGCCATGTTTCCTCTCTGCTTTGTCGCGTGTCATCCATGGAACTTACCTATTTTTTCCATGTGGCTGGAGCCATGTGGAGGGTTTTCAAGACTTCGGAGAGCATGCATGTAGTAAGAAAAATGGATGTTCAGTGCTGAATGCTGAATGCCGAACGTCGACCACCATGTGGTCGGAGCCATGTGGAGAGATTCTGGGACAGAATTTGGGAATTCAAAAATTCATGACTTTGAAGAACATGCCTGAAGTAATAAAAAGGGTCATTCAACACCGAACACTGAATAACGAATTCCAAACACCGAGCATTGATCGCCATGTGGCCCCAACTAATAATTTCCGAACAACTTAGAGATGTCATATCTTGCAAACTAGAGATCATATTAGAACCTAGTAATAGTCGTTAGAAAGCTAAGGGCGAGTAGAAGAGGATGAATACGTCAAAGAGATGATTTGAGATGATTAGAGTAAGAATTTTTTTGATACACAATCCCTAAAAATGATATTTAGGGGTCGGGTATGTTACAATCTTCCTTGTCTTCAAATTGATAATAGTTTGGTTATCAAAATCCCAATTCAGACCCAACAATGCTGGATATGGTGAAGTATTATATACTATGTAAATGACCTCACAGTATTCCATGGTGCGCACTACATCTAGATCTACTGGTATCCCCTTCAATATACCAATTGGCACCACTCTATTTTGATTTTCTAATTTCAAATGAGTAGGTGAGAATCCAAATGTTGGTGCCCCCATATATTCCCATGTCTTTTTAGGAAAGACATTTACTTCAGACGCTAAGTATAGTATAATATCCCCCATATTAAAATATCCAATGTTTGCATTCAACATGAATTCTCTACTTGTTCTTATCTTCTTACAGACCTAATTGACCCTCTTGGGTTCTAATTTCATTTCTTCTCCAGAACTACACTTCTCTAACAAACATTGTAATACTTGTAAAGAATTTTTGTCATTCAACAACTTCAGACAAGACCCCCAAAAATTTCTTAGATTACTTACTTTTTCTGATGGATGCTCTTTATTAGTCTGATCAAATAATTGAGCATGTCATACACTAGTATATCATTTACTGGATTTTTTCCTGAAGTCGATGCAATATTCTCCTTCAAAATATCCTATATGGCTTCTTTGAATGTCTCCCTCTCTTTGCGCACATCAAATTTCTATTTAGATTTTGTATTCCTCCTTACCCACTGGTACTAGTCCCGATGCTTCTTTGCTGCATCTCCTCCCATCGTTTCTCCACCTCTAGTAACTATTCTTATATTCTTCCTGTTATCACCATAACAACTATGCTTGAAATATGAGTTTAAATTTGGTAGGTGACTAAAGCAGTGTAGAGACATGGCGTCATTTGGAGGCTCAGGTCATATGTGGCGGCAATGTGGAAAAATATAGCGGGAGTGCAAAGGAGGGAATCCTATGAACCGTTGATCTTGAAGTAGCCCAGATCAACGGTTGAGACCCATATCAGGCGACGAAATAGCACGAAACTTAATTATATGAGGGAGGACCGGGGAAAACCATTGTGGTTTTAGTAGCGGACACGTGGCACCCTTAGAAGTACATCGAGGAGAAAAGTAGTCTGCCTAAAACCATTTTCCAAATATCCCCAATGTCTCGTGGTCTAATGTGTCAAATCAAAAAACTCGTGGGGGGAGGTGACGGCTAGTCAAATCACATCATGTCGCTGGTACGGGTACTTCTTGTCTGACATGTCAAGTGAATGCCGTCAAATAATTAAATCAAAAGTTCATCATTCGAAGTAGATTGGTGAAGCATGGAAAACCAATGTACTCTGTCAGTAATTCATGATTAGGATTCAAGGATTACCGGTCTTAAGATATGGGTGGACTTATTCTACTATAGGAAATTGTCGTCTCATGCATAAGTGTAGTAATCTCGAGATGGATTGATTTCCTGAGTTCTGTGAAATTAGGAGAGACAAATATCGTGGTCTTTGCGAGGTTGGAATACATGGACAATGCCAATTGAAAAGTATCCAGTACAATAGGGTTTTCAACTAACATGTCGAGCTTGTTGATGAGTAAGAGAGAAATGTTGGTTGCGCAGATATTAGCAACTAAATTTCATACTGAACCTGCAACTGAACCAGAATCAGGGGTCATATTAAACCTTGATATGAGGGACCTAATCATCAATGGACATGCTGATGAAATCTACAAGCAGGCCGTGAAGAATAAGTGAAGAAAATGACAGAAAACAGAAATCGAAGCTGAGGCGATAGAGAGTGTCAGGGAAAATCAACTAGCCTAGTTGAGCACTCTAAAGGAGGTAATCACCAAGCTGAAATAAATTCTCAAGTAGGATTGAGTATGTTCCAAATTTTTTGGACAAATGGTGGTTGAAGAAAAAGGTCCCAGATATGTCAGACTTGTGCGTAACGATCCGTCAAAATAGGATAACTATCTTTATAAATTAATCCTTTTTGTAACTGATCTCTATTTTTTGAATTATGGGGAAGTTTAAATGTTTTGAATTCCACAAGTAATTCCTCTATATATATATTATCTTGAGGACATAGAAAGTATGGAGAAAAGAGGAGCCTGCCCTCTAAGCAGGGAGACTTTGTAAACGTTGGGGCTAGAATGAATATATAAATGCAAAAACAGATTTTGGACTATTTATGAAAATATTCTAATTGGCGGTGATACGAGTCTTTTGTTATTTCATAGTATGTGATTCCTATAATATTATATTTCATTTACTCTTTCATCTGTCTAAATTGGAGAAACAAAAACCCAGAATTCATCATTGCGATGCTCTTGGCTTAAGTGATTTAGACTATGTCTATTTCTTCTTAACCAATTCAGAATTTATTTTAATATTGTTCTAATGCAGTTATATGTTTCTTTTTCCTCTGATGCCATGCAAATTTCAGATATAAACTCGGACTCATTGCCTCATTTAGCCTTTTCCTCTTGACGTTTTTTATGTTTTGACAATGCATTGTTCATTCCAGACTCCATAGCCCAAATGTTATCTTCATTTCTTCAGTTATTTTATAAGAACCCCCCAAAACAAACCAAATATAGCCACCGATTATCACAAAAATATCAAGTGACATGAGAGAGCCCTCTCTGAGTTGAGCAGGCTAGTGCCTCAACTCTAAAGCTGCTTGAAACAGTTACCTTTGTTGTTTGTCTATTCAGTCGGACAAAATTTACAGAGTGTTAACACTTCCCATCCTCTTCTTTGTTTTCCACAACAATCCATTGAAAGTTATGATTGTTCTAGTCCTTCTTATCTTGTATATTTACCAGAAGTGTTGGACAATCTTATTTCTCATTGTATACTATGCGAAAATACATACATGTTGCAGGTGGTTGTGGAAAATATCTTACATAGTGTTCAGGTTTTTGACAGTTGTGACAAACTACAGGTCCTCTACCTCCTCCAAAACATCTTCCTCCACGACCTCCTCCCCTGAAGCCTCCTCTGTTCCCATGACTGTCTCCATGCGATGTATTATACTATAGTCCCTGATTATACTGCGACTGCACATTATTGTACTATGGTGGTGCTGCACACTGTTGCACGTTGTTATACTGCGGTGGTGCTCCAAATCGTTGCACGTTATTGCACTGCGGTGGCACTACAAACTGCTGTACATTGTTATACTATGGTTGTTGTGCATTATTATACTGCGGTTTCTACATAGGTTGTTGTGTCATTAATTCATCCTACAACCTATATGCATCTGATTTCCTCTCCTTCGTTATCTCCAAGGTTCTGCAATCCTTATCTTCATGTCCAACTGATATACAAAAATTAGAAAATGTACTCTTTGGTACTATTTGATACTTATGCATCATGGGACAATAATAGAGATCATGTCGATGTGTTTCTAATATCTCACACCATGGTCCTCCTGACGATAATGGATTTGAAATCCCTATTTCTATATACTTCGCAAAGGTTGGACATTCATTCTTATGGTGACCTTCTGTTCTACAAATTGTGCATTAGACATCTTCCCTCTTTTCCTTTCCCTTTTTCTAATTCATCTGAAATTTAAATTTCTTCAGGTCTTCTCTCAACTCTTCCATAGCTAGATCTGTATGCTTATACTTATTTTCCTCTAACTGTAATGTTGCTTGCAAGGCCTAAGCCTGGGTTTGGAACTTTTTCTGCCTAAAAGGATACTTCAAATGTGCCAATAAAGAGTTAACAAATAAATGTCTATGATGCATATCAATAATAGGGTACTTCAACTTACCTTTTATTATTTTCTACTTCTGGTCCACCTTCCAAACTGATTCTCCTGGTTTCTTCTTAATCTCTATCATCTAATTCATGAACAAATCCTCTAAACTTGTTTTCTAAAAATCATTTATTAATTTCCTCTTCACCTATGCAATGGTTGTAGGTGCTCCCATTGGATTATTTACTACGAGGCCCATACACCAATCCAATGCATGGTATCTGAATGTGATTTCCAACTGCGCAACCTTTGTATCTTCATATTTAATTTGCTTAGCTACCCATATCTTCTCACAGATAAAAAAATTATTTTCTGGGTCCTCTGACCTTTCTCCTTGGAAATTTGGTAACCTAATAGTTGGATCTTGTCTTTCCATTATGAATTTATTTGTACTACCACCTCCGTGTGGTGTATATGCTTGAGTGCTACACTTCTGCTTGCATTTCCACTGGACCCATGACCTGTAAAAATCCTTCTACCACTAATCACTTGCTGGTTAACCAATTTTTCTTTTTTAGATGTCTTAGTCGCACATGGGGTTGTGGGTTCCACACTAATTTGGATTTGGAATGGATATCCTTCTTCTGCGTTAGACCCATGACCTCTGGTTTTCCTCTCATATGTGGTGCGCAAGATTTCCTCAATATTCCCTGTCACACGAAGATCCTTTACCTCATCCTTGTCATTGTCCAATCCCTCTCATTCGACTACTGCCCTCTTTTTCTTATTGTTCTTATATTGGTAGGGTCATCCATTGTGTTAGCGCTCAAAATTTGCTCTTAAAAATTTTAAATCACCTTCATCATTTCATGATTGATTTGTCAATTTCTCAGGTTTTTTTGCTAATTGTCATAATCTGCAAAATGCCCCATTAAGCCCTAATAAAATTTCATTGATCACTTTTTTCCCATGAACCCTATGTTCTTTTTCTTCTTGACATACATTCCAAAACAAAAATCACAATAATTTTTTTTTAGCTCGAAACCCTAGCTTTTGTGTCTTTTATGTTTTCAAAAAATAAAAATAGATACATTTTTATTTGTAAATTTTTCCAAAAAGGTGGTGTGTGCTTAAATGAAAATTCTAATCCTAAGACAAGCCTATCGAGCTAATGCATATACCAAAGTCCACAGTAAAAAACCACACAAAGCCTAGAGCTAACACTAAGCCCATGAGGCCTTACCTCACTTGTCTCATCGAATAAGTCATAGGAGCATCGAAACATATAAAGGTTATAAGCTTAAACTTCCTGCTGCATGTGGGATCTTGTTCAAGAGGTAAAATAAAGAAAAAGAAAAAAAACACAGACAAGTGATTTTGGCCAAAATTTATAGGTGCCATCTCTGCAGATATGGAGGGTGTCACATCATTATGCCGAGAAGACAGATGCCGATTTGGGTATCAAATAGTTGCAGAGTTTGAGGTGTCGAGGTTTTATCGAGAATTTGCATGAAGGAATCATAGTGCCAAACAAGCAGATGATGAATCCACATGATCCTTGTGTTTGATTAAGATCTAATATTTTAGTTGTTGAATGTGTTGTTCCTAAGTTTATACTTTAAGGCCCTAAAGTATACCATCAAGGCATCTGGAAAAACAAAGGGTGCTAAGAATAGAATAAAGACTGATAAAAAGGTAAAGTCTATTGTCGATTTCTCAACTGTCTCTGTTGAAACTCCCAGTTTTCCTGGATACTGATATCTCTCTCAATTGCTACCCATGAACATTCTAAGTCAACCCGGTTATTTGTTGTTTGTAAAATAGTGTTAAATAAATTTAGAGCAATGTTGGTTTGATCCAAGAGTCCAGGCTCGTTGTTATGCTACCTTGCAACTGGTACTATCATGAAGATGGAAAGTACAGGAGGATAAGATTCTGTGCTTTCTTTTTAGGATGATTATCTCTATTCCACAAAGTAACGAGAATGATGTTAAAACATAAATAAATAGTAAGATAAAATTGTAGGCCTTTTCTTGTATCTGAGTTAAATTTTAAATAAAAGAAATATGCATGATATGGAGAAAAACATAAAGCTATTAGCAAAATGAGGCATCAATTTCAGAGGAATCTCACATTGTAACAGAAGACTAGGAAATGATAAAAATATTAATGAAGCATATGATGTTGAAAACTAAGCATCTACAGGTCTTGTATCCGCTGATAACGGATATAGAGGAAAAACTATAAATGATTTGAAATAACGAAAATAATAATTTTCACAGTAGAGGTTGTACTAAACTGTGGTCAAGAATTCATCAATTAAACATGTGTAAGAAATATGAAATGACAGGGAAACACATAACTCAGAGGTGACAAGATCTGAAATCTTCAATCTCCATTTTTATTAATTTAGAGTTTCTTCAAAATTATTTTGTCAACAATATTTTTCAGAGAGATAAAAAAGGCCCATTTTAGTCTTCGTTTCCTGTATTTATAAAAGGTCATCCATACTTGATGGTTTACAATCTCCTACTTCCTAGGAGAAAAGTAGTTACAAAACTGCAACTTTAATCATTGCACGATTAACTTTTGTTTGTTTATCATTTCAACAGTATGAGTTTCCAAACTATCTTCATTGCTTAGTCGAAGTCTCTCCTTCCTTTGATGCTACACATTCAATACATTTCTCCAGAAAATGGATAAAGTTTCTAGGAGGTGTTGGAAGATCTTTTGTCTCAAACAGATAGAACTTTCTTTGTACCTTTGGGAACCGATCTTCAAAACCTTGGTCGGAAAACTTGATCGCCTGCAATTTTAAACTGGGCTATACCAACCATCTGTTTATCAGGTTGACATCGATTTCTTTCAATTGTAAAATTTCAGTCTGAATCTTCTTCAAACCTTCTTTGCAATCCAACTACTACTTTTCAATGTTTATCTGCCCCAGTGACTCAGAGCAGTCATCTTTTTGAATCCCTAATGCTTGCTTATCCAAAGAATCACGGATTCCTTCAGAATCATATTTGATTTCTTTGACTATCTTCTTCCTCTCAGACATATTTGTTTCCCATACCTTGAGCATTATGTCTCCTTTTATTTGTTCTGTGACAGAGAGCGTTATATTTTTTGTCGCCTCTTTATTCCATGAACATGCAACCCTTTTCTGGAAAGTATTCCTTGCTGCTTTATCTTCCTTTTCTAGTAAAATAATATTATCAAGAGATTCGCTTACCTCTTGAAGGTAATTATGGATGATCCCTATTTTGGAGATCAGTCCCTACTGCTCGACTTCTATCCTTGTATGCGTTTCCAGCGTGAGGGTATGGAAATCCTTTAAATATATAACCCGACCTTCCATCAAATTTAACCTAGCCTGTAACTGTTCTGCATGCTCCTTTTGCTAAGTAACCTGCAGCTAAATTGCTTGTATCTTCTGGTTCATTTCGTCCAGTCTTGATTTGAGTAATTGAATTTCTAGCCTTTCGACAGCCCTGGTTTGCTCCAAGCTTTTACTCACCTCTTCTCTGATGTTCTTCTCAACATTCTTTAACTGATCTTGTAATTGAGCTATCATGTTATTACTCTTCTTTATCCTCGTTCTCATGTTTCCCACAGTAAAAAAAGTTTGTTGTTTCCATGGATCCCATGGAACCTGCTATCTCTATAGCGAAATCCTCCTCCTCCAAATTATGTCCATCTATCAAGACTTTATGATTTTTTACCATACTCCCCTCCTTCATATACATCTCTTGTTTCAGGGCAACCTTCCTTTTTCTGCTGAAAAAATAATCAGAAGGAGGAATCTCATCTATGGAGATAGAGGTGAGGTCATCAACAAATAGAGCTCCTGTATGTGGGAATCCAAAACTGGACTGTAAGAGGGTTAAGGAAGCTATGGGACTTCCTATATCTGTAGACCCTTTCCTTCCTATCGCCTTAGGTGTATTGACATCTACACCAGGTGATGAAGGGGGAGTAATCTTACTGGACTCGGGAGGTCTCCCAGACCTCCTCTCTGATTCTGTCTCTGATTTGTTTGTCTATAAGGCCTATTTGTTTTGTGGGGGCCTTTCCGTATCCTGTGGGACTTTTTCAGGATTTCCTTTCTTCTGTGCTTCTTGTTCGAAGCGCGGGGGAAAATTTTATTGTTTTGGAGGCTGAGTTTATGCTTCTCCTAGTAATACCCCAGGTAAACCACTTCTCCAATGTTTTTGGAAGTTCAAGAAATTGTTTTGCAAGTCAGGTGACAAAGTTTGAAACCTGGCGAGTACTTCGTCATAAATTATAACTCCTATGAACATGTCATCAAAAGGGGACTGTTCATGTTCGTATGCTTTCAAATTGTAGTTAACTTGGTGACTACCCACAATTTTATCGGGATCATATTTCATGTGATCAATATTTAGCAACTTTATCTCTCCTAAAGCGACTGCCTCAACCTTGGAATGCCCTAGATTGAGTAGTGAATATTTCCCAATCTGCACAGGGAAAATAGGCCAGAATCTCTTTTGGGCCACTTTTAGTTCATTTCCGATGCCACCTATTACTATCTGATGAGCCACCTCAATGCATACCAGTCTATTAGGGACGGATTTTGGTAGTGCGTGGGGAGGGATTGAACATCTGAAAACCCTAATGTAGGAAACATTTTCTTCTATAAACCAATCAACGACGGCCTTGAGACTTTACATGAATGACTTAGAAATATGAGGAAGCTCGGATCCATACAACATTTGGTGTACTGGAATCATCACGAAGTGGCAGATTTCGTAGAAGGAATCCTTAGCATTTTCTTCCCGCAACTTAGAATAATATTCATGAATGGGTTTATTGGAGGTTGGATTCCAACTCCAATTCATCAGAGGGAAAGGGGTCATGAAGCATATGGCATCCATGATGTAGGTGGACATATAGAAGGCCACTGGTTGGCCCTTGGATTTTGCGTTTTGGTACTCTGTCACCTCCTTAGATAAATTGTCTGATAGGATTTTGTCCAATTTGAAAATAAAAACTTCAGCTGCTTCATGAAGAGGCAACCATGCTGCAGGGAAATGAGCGGGGCTTTTCTTTTCGAAGAGTCTGCAAAGAATCATGGCTACATAGAACATGTATTCATTCAGTGAGGCTGTGGCATATTTCCCGTGAGTATCAACCCTGAACTTCGCTGGCACTCCCCACCAGTCTCTAATTATATTAGGGTATGTCTGATCTACCTCTGCACATTCCTTTCTTTGGAATTCGGCTACGAATTCAGCATTATAAAAATACTTAGGATTAGGGGATAGAATGTACATTACTTGTATATTTTTTGGCCTGAAGGAATTTATGACGACCCCATGACTGTTCTGAATGCTCCTTGTCTTCACGTATTCTCTCTCCAAGGCCCACTATATTATGTCATTATATGGCATGAGCCGTGGGTGTGCTGCTATTTTGCGAAGTTTGGACTCCGCTGTGTCCTGAAGTTTGTTCTCAGAATCATGCAGGAAGTTTTTAATTTCGTAATCTAGATTCTCAAATATTTGCCTCCAAGATTTGATAGAATCAATAGCGTGGGGTGAGGTATCAACTACGACATCTCCTTCTATACCCATGATTTCAGCAGTTCCCTCAACTTTCTTAAGTACCCTCTTAGGTGCCATAGCGTTCACACTAGATTGAAAACCTGCTTGCAGAGAAAGAATCTATAAACCTAGATAAACACAGCTCGCTCATGATTGTAAATATGAGAATAAAATTCGAAATACAGAGCCTTTATTTCCTTTAAATGAACGTACTAAGACAGGGGGTAAGAATTTAATGTCTTAATGAACAAAGATATGTTTATTGATATGCAATTAAGTTCAAAATAGCTTTAATTGTCCATTGCAGATATTCTCATATATCGATGATTTCAAAATGGAGTTTCGAAATGATTTTTTTATGAAACACCGAATTGAAAAACATGAAAAGGAGTTTAATGATTGTTAATCGTGTTTTAGAATGAATTAATTAAAGTTTTAGACTTTGTTTCAGAGTTTATGATTTCGCATTTCAGAGTTTCGGGGATCACACACCCAAGAGATATGTCATATGCAACCCCCGAATTGCAAAATCACGATAAGCTTAACTTTGGTGTTTGATCGTTGTGTTAACTTTAATTAATCGAGATTTAGGAATTAATTTCTGGTTTTCGAAAATTGAGAATCGGGATTTCAAGGATCTATATCTCGAAAATTCTTTGTTAACAGGAAACCCGAACTGCGATAGATGTATGATTCATTAATTATGATTAGGGGTTTACTTAATCATGCTTAGAGGGAACTTTATGAAGAACGTGTTAGGACTCGTAACATTCGCTCTTATTATTAATTTGCAATGAAACCTCTTTTGGGATTTCGGCACCAGGATTTTGGAGTTGTTGGTTTCGAAATTGGCAACTCTATGAAACGGCGAATCCCGAATTAAAAGAATTTTTTTTTTTTAGTTAAGGGCGGCTCCATACTAGAAAAATATGAAGTTTTTGGTTATAGATAAAATGTTTAAACCTTGTTTCAACATAGGATCCAATTGGGGACCTCTTCTCCTTGTGGGACAAGGAGAACGTGCAGACTTAGTGCCTTTATTGGGTAAATGGGGTCAGTTATTCCAGTTCGTGAGTCATAGTTGTAAAAACCCAACCAGGAGGATAAAGATTTCAACCTTAAATTCGGAAAACTTTCAAGATTAAAACATTCGACAATCTCGAGATAGGCTCACTTGTATTTCCCTTTCTAAAACCAACCTCAGATTTGTGCAAGATAATCGAAACAAGATTAGCCGTTCTACCAGTTTTTATTTGATTGTATTCGCATCAAGGGACTCTTAGAGTGTGGTCTAGAATCCCATAATCTTAGAGTGTAATCTCGCTGAAAGAAGAAAAATTAGCAGAGCATCATGCAATTCATGTATAACAGCCTTGTCAGATATGTAGACATTGCTTCACTACTAGCGAGCCTGTTCAGTACCCCGATGAAGTTATCAGTTTTTCCACATTGAATTTCCTTTCACCAATTCATTGTTTTTAGCATTTAAATGCCGAGATGAGGGAAATCATATAATGAATTTCCTGTCATCATCTCTTTAGATTAGATGGGGGAAATCAATAATGAATTTCCTTTCACCATCTGCCTATATATACTTTTGTTATGAAGTGGGGGCAATCAATAAGTATGTAACATACTCAGGGAAAATATACTGCTTAATTGTTTTTTACAGCAAAGGTCTGTCAACTTATTTAAATAGCTCTGGATTAATCTTCTTTGGGCCCTCAGACACTTTAACTTTATGGAGAATCTCGGGGAAAACTTATTAATATTTCTTAGGGACTTCCCTTGAGCGAAAACGATCATTTTATTTCCGCTAGAATGACTAAAAAGATTAGGATTAGCCCAGACATACTAACTGTCGTGAAATTTAGTGTCTCGTTCATTGGTACCTCTTAGGACATTTTTAACTCAGGTTCCCAGGTCAGAGTTCATACCTTACTAGTTCGTTGTATTTTAAGCTAGAAGACTGTTTACTTATTACCTTTTTGGTAAATATTTGTCATGATTATTCATGCAGATTACCCTTTTATTATAGTTGATCTCTTGAGTCCTTGACGATTTTCTGCATGTAAAATGACCTGATAACAGTCAGACACTCATACAAATCTTGTGAATTTCTAGATTTTGAAATATTTTGTATTTATATTTTCTGAATTTTTTTTTATCTAACAAAATAAAACTTACCGAAAGCAATGTAACTATACAGAAAACATGAAAACAAACCGATATGTACAATGAGAGTTCGGAAACATATTACTGCATGTAGTGTTTAAGGTATTGCCCATTTACAGGGGCGCTAAGAATGTCTCCATCGATATTTTCTAATGAAAAAACATTTTTTTTTTCTGAGGCCAAGACTCTATAAGGGCCAGACCAGATCGAATCAAACTTGCCATGTTTGCCAGTGTCTTCTCTTCTGGCTTCCCATTTTAGCACCAGATCTCTAGGGAGGAAATCTCTATCCTTAGATTTTTGATCGATTAAAATATTAATTTTATCCTGATATCTCCGCAACTTTTCGTTTACTTCGGCTCTATTTTGCCGAACTTCAACTAGCTGATTTGCCCTCCTAGTAATGTCGTTAGGTTCTTCGTTTGAATCTTGCCAAATTTTCATCACTGGTAGAGAAAGATTGATTAGTAAAATAACATCAGTTCCATATACCATCTGAAAAGGGGAAATCCCAATTGACCTTTTGGTACTTATCCTGTTGGCCCACAGAGCATATTTCAAATGGGTATGCCACGCTTTCTTGTTCTCAGTCAAGATTTTTTTTATCACGGTTGTCAGACTTTTATTAGATGACTCAGCTAAACCATTACCCTGTGGATAATAAGCTGTGAAGTGTCCTAATATGATGTTAAATTTTTGGCAGAAGCTTATCATAGCCATAGATTTAAACGCTTGCGCATTATTGGTGACTATCTTTCGGGGACAAGCGAATCTGGATAGAATATTTTCTTCCAGAAAATTGATTACCACTGAGTCAGTTGCGCTTCTCATGGGAATAGCTTCCACCCACTTAGTAAAGTAGTCCGTTGCAATTAGAATCCACTTGTGCTAGGCGCTGGAATGTGGATGAATTTCTTCGATGAAATCAAGGCCCCATTGTTGAAAAGGAGCTTCGGTTTTAACTAGAACTAGAGGTAAAGCTGGGACTTTCTCTTTACCTATAAACAACTGACAGGGATACAAGTTCAGACTTTGGTGTTTACATCTGTGTATAGTTTGGGCCAGTAATATCCAGCTCTTAAGATTTTATAAGATGTAGCTCACCAAGCGTGGTGTCCTCCACACACTCCCTCATGGAACTCATTGATAACCTTTTTGGTTTTGGTCTCGACTAAACAACTCAACAAGAAACCCAATGGATCTTTCCAGTATAATTTTCCATCTATAATACAATATTTTATAGCATGTAGCTTCAGTGTCCTGGCTTTAGATGGGTTAGTTCACTGGGACATTGAAGAGTCAAGAGGTAAGAAACAATATCATGGTACCATACTTAAGTAGAAAACTTGTATTGAATCTCAATTGTAGGTGTAGCAATATCGATTTCATTAATTTCTATAAAACCTTCATCTTCTTGCAGCTGATTTATTCCGAGTGCCTACAAGTTTGATTCGGCTAGCAATTTAGCCAGACATCGGCCCTTAATGAGTTTTGTTGGTTTGACTTCGAGATTGAACTCCTGAATCTTAGCTAGCCATCTACCTCTTCTGCCATCACTATCCAACTGAACCAGTATATCTTTTTGTAGGGACATAGGCTATGATCTTCGAGTGTAATATGTACGTTTTGAAGGCCTTGAGAGCCTTGACCATTGTGTAGGATTGTTTTTCTAGTATATTATATTTGAACTCATCATCTCTTAGACTTTTATTGAAAAAAGCAATGGGTTGTTCAAAGCTTTCTTCATTTTTCTGTAACAGTACAATTGTGATAGTGTGTTTGGAAGCGAAGGAGAAAATCAGAAATTCTTTTGTATAATCAGGACTTGCCAAGACTGGCGCTTCACTGATAACTTTCTTGATTCGTTGAAAAGATGCTTTGGATTCACTTGTCCACTTTGTCTCACTCTTATTTTTTAACATATCTGTGATCGACTTCACAATTTCGGCGAAGTTAGGGATGAATATTCTCAAGAAATTTATTTTTCCTAAGAAAGATTGAATTTCTTTTACATTTCTAGGGATGTTTATAGTATCTATTGCTTCAATTCTTTTGGGATTGATTTTGATTCCATCTTTAGACACTATATGACCTAATAGCTTACCTTCTTGCATAGAGAAATGAAATTTTTTGGGATTGAGGGACAAACCAAATTTACGACATTTCTCGAAAGTTTGCTTCAGGTGCACGAGATGTTCTGCATCAGATTTTGAAAAAACAGTAAGATCATCGAGATAGATAACAAAAAAATTATCTCTCTCACCCACGAAGGAAATGTCCATGGCTTTCTAGAGGGTTTCCCCTGCATTCATCAAGCTGAAAGGAATTTTATCATACATGAAGGTACCCCAAGGGGTAGTGAAAGCTGTTTTTTTCTTATCATCTTGGTGTACTGCAATCTGATTGTAACCTAAAAAACCATCAATCATCGACATTTTGTTAGCTCCAACTACTTTCTCTAAAACTTGGTTCATCTTAGGCAATGGGTAATTGTCTTTGAGTGACGATCGGTTCAGGTTTCTAAAATCAACACACTGTCTGATTTCACCATTTTTCTTTCTTACTAGGACTAAATTAGCCACCCACTCAGGGTATCTTAGTGGGACGATGATTTTAGCGTCCAGGAGTTTTTTGACTTCCTTTTCTATCACCGACAGTAACATAGGGTTTATCTGTATGAGTTTCTTCTTAAAAGGTTTAACACCAGGTTTCAAAGGAATTTTATGTTCAATTATAGAAGTGTCATAAGTTCTCAGTTCATCATAAGACCAAGCGAGAATGTCTTTATATTGTCTAAGCAACTCGACATATTTACTTTTGGTTTCTGGGGATAGGTACTTGGATAACTTCACCAGCCTAGTATTTTCTTTAGTACTAATATCACAATCCTCAACCTCCTCAGGTTGAGGCTGCAAGGTGGACTTTAGAGGGATGTCATCCTGGTTAAATAACCTTTCCAAAGGAATCAGGCCCTTGGGGATCTGGTTATTTTTTAAAACAAGCATACGGTGCTTCGTGATTTTATCGTGGAACTCGTGGGGGTCTTCTCCTTCCTGCATGATCCAAATAAGATGATTTTGGTTTTCTTGGTCGGCATGTGTTTCAACAAACTCGTCTATTGATTCTAAAAATTTGTGAAGTTGTTCATCGTATTCAAAAACTTGCCAATGTTGTATGTTATTCGGTATGGAAGGTTTGTGTTTCATTTGTATATGTCACTTCAGTTTAAAAGCAGTGGGGGGTGTGAATGTTGAGGCTGCTTTGGCTAACGCATCAACCTGCTGGTTTTCGGTTCTTGGAATGTAGTGAACCTTGACAGAGGAGAAGAAATTTTCGATCAGATCCCAGTCACAATTCCTGTAAGACCTTAACCTAGGATGTTTGGCCTGGTATTGTTGGTTTACTCATTTTACAATTAGCTTGGCGTCACCAAAGACTTCGAGTTTTTTTATTTTCATTCTCTTAGCGGCTTCTAGCCCAAACACTAAGGCTTCATACTCGCACACATTAGTGTGGTCCACATTCCATTGTAGTCTATAGGAAAAGGGGATTACAAATTGATTATCATGAGCCATAAGGAGTGCCCTAGCTCCAGCCCCAAAGTAGGATGAAGCACTGTCAAAAAACATCTTCCACACACCAATATACATCCTTTTTGTTTTTTTCTTTTTCTGTTTGCTCTTTTGTACAACTTTCATCTATACCTACATCAATATCATCATCAATGGATAAAATACAATTACCTAAATCTTGATCTGCAATATATACAGGGTAGTTATTCGGGTTGTGTGGATCACTTAACGTGAATGCCAACCTGGTTTCTCTGTACAGGCGCGTGAACTGTCCTCCAAAAACTGGAATCATAGCATACGTCATGTCAAGTTGGAGAGAGCCTCCAAGCTTGGCACCCGAGGACCTGGATAACAACATACCATACTTCAGAGGAATATCGACAACCACCACATCCATTAGGATACTTTTCGTAGGTATCTGTGCAAGATTTATGACCAAGTCTTTAATCATGCCTATACATTTAACTTTTCTTGAATCGAACGAATATAAATCTCCATAAGGCCTGGTGATTTCAAGACCCAGTCTATCCATAATGGCTTTAGGAATTACATTGTGGGAAGCTCTAGAATCTAACATGTAGTTATGTAGCAGGTGATCGAAGACGGTTAGAGTGATATAGAAAGGGGCGACAGTGTCTTTTGCACCCTCGAAATGTGGGCTGAAAACTATATTAGGTTTGTCATCTTCTAAGTTTATAACGTCGGCTTGGCTTTCATTTTCTGAAAAACTAATCATCTTCGCAATTTGTTTTCTATAGATTGGGTTTTTGTCCAGCTCGACAAGAGGTATGGGGATCTTGATTTTATTGATTTCATTTTCCAGATTAAAATTCCCCACAATTTTGTTCTTCTCTATGGTTTGGGATTCGATCCCCTTCTTATCAACTTTCTTTTGTGGTGAAGGTTTTGTTTTAGTTGTAGGAGATTTTGCTTTCTGTGTTTTGACTGTGGGTGTTTCAACTGACTTAGTCTTGGTAGGCTGTGTGTCCGTGATGTTAGTTTTTTAGTCTGCTTTTCATCATTTTTTGAAACTGTCGCATCTGTCTCGCCCCTTGGCAAGATATTTTTCATTTGGGTGATTGCGAGACTCCTGTTTCTAGGCCTTAGATTGTACTTCTGGTGAAGCTTGACCATTATACTATCTGCAATACCTTGGTAGGTCAAATGTTCAGAAGTACTGTTGTTTATGTCATTTTCGAATCTATTTTCTTTATTTAAGGATTTTTCATAATCTTGTCTCGATAAATAGGGTTGTGGATCATCATCGCCCAGATTGTTTATATCTTCCTCTAATTCCTCGAAATCTTCGAGGTCTTCCCCTCCTATAAAGTTTTCACTCTTAAAGGGGGTTTGGATTTTCTGATCCTCATTTTTAATCTATCTTTGTTGAGCTTGAGGATTGGGATTCCTTCTGAAATCCTTTCTGGGAAATGGTCATTTTTTGTTTGATCTAATTCCATTTTCGAGATCTTATTAGACAGTTCTTTAATTATTCTATATATGTCATCCATTTTGTCTCCTGAAGATCTTCCTGATCCAGAAGATCCTCCTTGTTCTCTGTACCTTTTGGTTTCTTTGTTTCCAGTCTCCATTTTGGCTTTTAGATTTCTTGAAGCCATCATGTTTGATTCAATTTCTAGGGCATCGTCTTGCATCTTGGTGAGGTCTATTGATCTCCTCTCTCTTAATAGTAGGGCGAAATTAGGGTCGAAAGCTGCAGCGAAAGTTACTTTCGCTACAGGCTGAGAAGGTTTGACCTCGATGGGAATTTTATTTTACAATTTATTAAACCTTTGGGTGAACTCAAGAACTGATTTATAATTTTTCTTTCTAAGAGCCCCGAATTCAGTTAGAGAATAGAGGTGATCTTTCCTTTCTCCCTATTGTCTGATGAAAGCACTTTCAAGCTCATCATATGACCTTAAATATCCTGCTGGTAAGCCTCGGAACTAGGTTCTGACCTACCCTTCGAAAGTTTGTACTAAGAGTTTGGAGTAGACATCTTCATGTTCAAGTACTATAATGTCGGCAAATTGGTCAAAGAAATTGATGTGTTCTTGTGCGGTTAAATCACCTTCCCCTGTGAATTTTGGGAGATTTTTCATGTAATTTTCGGGGAGATCATGGAGAGGAACTGGGAGGAATAAAGGGGCATATATGGCAGCCACCTTAGCAAAGATTCCGAGGAGTGTTACTTGACCACCTTCTCCTCCAGCATCGCCTGCAACATTATCTCCAGCCCCACCTCCTCCGGCTGCTGCCATTGATTGTTTGGAGACTGGGACTAGGAGCTTAAAAGGGGGGGATTTAGAGGGATGTGGCACCCTTTCGGATGTGTTTGGATACAGTAGAAAGGTTTCAAAAAACTGGTTATTATGGTGCAAAAATGTTGATAAAGGAGGACTGGGAAAAAGTGGACTTGCTTCTTTAGACTCACAGGGTGAATATATTGGATATTTGTCGGAGTATGGGGGAGTAGGGATACGAATTTCGGGAAAAGAAAAGGGGTTGATCAAAGATGGAGGTGAAATATATCTCGTATGTCTATGAGTGAGAGAAACATGTGAGAAAGTCTCAGTTTTATAATCAGGTAGAACCAGATCGAGTTCTAGCGTTGCAGTTCCACAGGGAGATTGGTCTTCGCTAGGAGGTGGAGTATTTGATCTTTAAAGTAGATCCTTATTGTTCGGCTATGTAAAATTAGGTTGAAAAATCTCATTTGTCAAAGAGATAACCCGTTTAAGAGATCTGCTTGATTTTAAAAAAAATTCCGGATCAAAAACCGGTGAAGTCTACTTTTTGTCAGGGTTCTTTCTGGTATTATTTCAGCTAAAAGCCAATTTACTTATCGTGAAGTCACCAAGTGAAAGATAATGTAGCCTTAGAAGGTTTTTCGCTCTTTATTCACTATCAAAGAAATAAAATGTCAATGTTGTTCTTCCCAGGGAAAAGTTTCCTGTCTTCGTTCCCCGACAACAAGGCCAAAAACATGTTGTTCCTGAGTTTATACTTTAAGGCCCTAAAGTATACTGTCAAGGCATATGAAAAAATAGAGGGAGATAAGAATAGAATAAAGACTAATAAAAAGGTAAAGGCTATTGTCGATTTCTCAACTGTCTCTGTTGAAACTCCCAGTTTTCTTGGATACTGATATCTCTCTCAATTGCTACCCATGAACGTTCTAAGTCAACCCGGTTATTTGCTGTTTGTAAAATAGTGTTAAATAAATTTAGAGCAATGCTGGTTTGATCCAAGAGACCAGGCTCTTTTTTAGGCTGCCTTGCAACTGGTACTATCATGAAGATGGAAAGTAAAGGAGGATCAGATTATGTGCTTTATTTTTAGGCTGATTATATCTATTCCACAAAGTAATGAGAATGATGTTAAAACATAAATAAATAGTCAGATCAAATTGTAGGCCTTTTCTTGTATATGAGTTAAATTTTAAAGAAAAGAAATATGCATGATATGGAGAAAAACATAAAGCTATTAGAAAAATGAGGCATCGATTTTAGAGGAATCTCACATTGTAACAAAAGACTAGGAATGATAAAAATATTAATGAAGCATATGATGTTGAAAACTATGCATCTACAGGTCTTGTATCTGTTGATAACGAATATAGAGGAAAAACTGTAAATGATTTTGAATAACGAAAACAATAATTTTCACAGTAGAGGTTGTACTAAATTGTGGTCAAGCATTCATCAATTAAACATGTGTAAGAAAGATGAAATGACAGGGAAACACATAACTCAGAGGTGACAAGATTTGGAATCTTCAATCTGCATTTCTATTAATTTAGAGTTTCTTCAAAATTATTTCGTCAATAATCTTTTTCAGAGAGATCAAAAGCCCCATTTTAGTCTTCGTTTCCTGTATTTATACAAGGTCATCCATACTTGATGGTTTACAATCTCCTACTTCCTAGGAGAAAAGTAGTTACAAAATTGCAACTTTAACCGTTGCACAATTAACTTTTGTTTGTCTATCATTTCAACAGTATGAGTTTCCAAACGATCTTCATTGCTTAGTCGAAGTCTTTCCTTCCTTTGATGCTACACATTCAATACATTTCTCAAGAAAATGGACAAAGTTTCTAGGAGGTGTTTGAAGATATTTAGTCTCAAACAGATAGAACTTTCTTTGTACCTTTGGGAACCGGTCTTCAAAACCTTGGTCAAAAAACTTGATCGCCTGCAATTTTAAACTGCGTTGTACCAACCATCTATTTATTAGGTTGACATCGATTTCTTTCAATTCTAAAATTTCAGTCTGAATCTTCTTCAAACCTTCTTTGTAGTCCAACTGCTGCTTTTCAATGTTTATCTACCCCAGTGACTCGGAGCAGTCATCTTTTTGAATCCCTAATGCTTTCTTATCCAAAGAATTGAGGATTCCTTCACAATCATCTTTGATTTCTTTGATTGTCTTCTTGTTCTCAGACATATTTGTTTCCCATACCTTGAGCATGATGTCTCCTTTTATTTGTTCTGTGACAGAGAGCTTTATATTTTTTTTCGCCTCTTTATTCCCTGAACATGCAACTGCTTTCTGGAAAGTATTCCTTGCTGCTTTAGCTTCATTTTCTAGTAAAATAATATTATCAAGAGATTCACTTACCTCTTGAAGGTAATTCTGGAAGATCCCTATTTTGGAGATCAGTCCTTACTACTCAGCTTCTATCCTTGTATGCATTTTCAGCGAGAGGGTCTGGAAATCCTTTAAATCTATAACCCGACCTTTCATCAAATTTAACCTAGCCTGTAACTGTTTTGCATGCTCCTTTTGCTGAGCAACCTGCAACTGACTTGCTTGTATCTTCTGGTTCATTTCGTCCAGGCTTGATTTGAGTAATTGAATTTCTAGCCTTTCGGTAGCCCTAGTCTGCTCCAAGCATTTACTTACCTCTTCTCTGATGTTCTTCTCAACATTCTTTAAATGATCTTGTAATTGAGCTATCATGTTATTACTCTTCTTTATCTTCGTTCTCATGTTTCCCACGGTAAAAAAGTTTGTTGTTGCCATGGCTCCCATGGAACCTGCTATCTCTGTAGCGAAATCCTCCTCCTCCAAATTCTATCCATCTATCAAGACTTTATGCCTTTTTACCATACTCCCCTCCTTCATATACATCTCTGGTTTCAGGACGACCTTCCTTTTTCTGCTGAAAAAATAATCAGAAGGAGGAATCGCATCTATGGAGATAGAGGTGAGGTCATCAACAAATAGGGCTCCTTTCTGTGGGAATCCAAAAGTGGACTGTAAGGGGGTTAAGGAAGCTATGGGACTTCCTAGCTCTGTAGACCCTTTCCCTCCTATCGCCTTAGGCATATTGACATCAAGACCAGGTGAGGAAGGGGGAGTAATCTTACTGGACTTAGGAGGTCTCTCGGACCTCCTCTCTGCTTCCGTCTCTGATTTTTTTGTCTGTAAGGCCTCTTTGTTTTGTGGGGGCCTTTCTGTATCCTATGAGACTTTTTCAGGATTGCCCTTCTTCTGTGCTTCCTGTTCGAAGCTCGGGGGAACATTTTCTTTCTCTGGAGGCTGAGTTGATGCGTCTCCTAGTAATACCCCAGGTAAACCACTTCTCCGATGTTTATGGAAGTTCAGGAAATTTTTTTGCAAGTCAGGTGACAAAGTTTGAAACCTGGCGAGTACTTTGTCATAACTTATAAATCCTCTGAACATGTCATCACAAGGGGACTGCTCTTGTTCATATGCTTTCAGATTGCAATTAACTTGGTGATTACCCACAATTTTATAGGGATCATATTTCCTGTGATCAAGATTTAGCAACTTTATCTCTCCTAAAGCGACTGCCTCAACCTTGGAATGCCCTAGATTGAGTAGTGAATATTTCCCAATCTACACAAGGAAAATTTAGGTCAGAATCTCTTTTGGGCCACTTTTAGTTCATTCTCGATGCCACCTATTACTATCTGATGAGCCACCTCCCTGCATACCAGTCTATCAGGGAGGGATTTTGGTAGTGCGTGGGGAGGGATTGAACATCTGAAAACCCTAATGTAGGAAAAAGTTTCTTCTATAAACCAATCAGCGACTGCCTTGAAATTTTCCATGACCGACTCAGAAATACGAGGAGGCTCGTAGCCATACAACATTTGGTGTACCAGAATCACCACGAAGTGGCAGATTTCGTTGAAGGAATCCTTAGCATTTTCTTCCCACAACTTAGAATAATATTCATGAATGGGTTTATTGGAGGTTGAATTCCAACTCCAATTCATCAGAGGGAAAGGGGTCATGAAGAATATGGCATCCATGATGTAGGCAGACATATAGAAGGCCACTGGTTGGCCCTTGGATTTTGTGTTTTGGTACTCTGTCACCTCCTTAGATAAATTGTCTGATAGGATTTTGTCCCAGTTGAAACTAAAACCTTCAGCTGCTTCATGAAGAAGAGGCACCCATGCCGTAGGGAAATGAGTGGGGCTTTTCTTTCCGAAGAGTTTGCAAAGCATTGTGGCTACATAGACCAGGTATTCATTCAGTGAGGCTGTGGCATATTTCCCGTGAGTATCGGCCCTAAACTTCGCTGGCACTCCCCACCAGTCTCTAATTATATCAGGGTATGTTTGCTCTGTCTCTGTGCATTCCTTTCTTTGGAATTCGACTACAAATTCAACATTATAAATATACTTAGGATTAGGGGATAACATGCACATTACTTGTATATTTTCCGGTCTGAAGGAACCGACGATGACCCCATGACTGTCCAGAATGCTCCTTGTCTTCGCGTCTGCTCTCTCCAAAGCCCAATATATCATGTCATTATATGGCATGAGCCATGGGCGTGTTGCTATTTTGTGAAGTTCGGACTCCGCTATGTCCCAGAGTTTGTTCTCAGAATCATGCGGGAAGTTCTTAATTTCGTAATCTAGATTCTCGAAGATTTGCCTCCAAGATTTGATAGAATCAATAGCGTGGGGTGAGGTATCAACTACAACATCTCCTTCTATACCTGTGCTTTTAGCAGTTCCCTCAACTTTCTTAAGTACCCTCTTAGGTGCCATAGCGTTCGCACTAGATTGAAAACCTGCTTGCAAGGAAAGAATCTATAAGCCTGGATAAACATAGCTCTCTCACGATTGTAAAAATGAGAATAAAATTCGAAATACAGAGCCTTTGTTTCCTTTAAACGAACGTACTAAGACAGGGGGTAAGAATTTAATGTCTTAATGAACAAAGATATGTTTATTGATACATAATTAAGTTCAAAATATCTTTAATCATCTATTGCAGATATTCTCATATATCGATGATTTCAAAATGGAGTTTCGAAATGACTGTTTTATGAAACACCGAATTGCGAAACATGAAAAGGAGTTTAATGATTGTTAATCATGTTTTAGAACGACTTAATTAAAGTTTTAGAATTTGTTTTAGAGTTTATGATTTCGCATTTCGGAGTTTCGGGGATCACGCACCCAAGAGATATTTCATATGCAACCCCCAAATTGCGAAATTGCAATAAGCTTAACTTTGGTGTTTGATCGTTGTGTTAACTTTAATTAATCAAGATTTAGGAGTTAATTTTTGGTTTTCGGAAATCGAGAATTGGGATTTCAAGGATCTATATCTCGAAACCGCTTTGTTAACAGGAAACTCGAACTGCGATAGATTTATGATTCATTAATTATGATTAGGGGTTTACTTTATCGTGCTTAGAGGGAACTTTATGAAGAACGCGCTAGGACTCGTAACATTCGCTCTTATTATTACTTTGCAATGAAACCTCTTTCGGGATTTCGGCATCGGGCTTTTGGAGTTGTTGGCTTCAGAATTGACAACTCTATGAAACGTCGAATCCAAATTAAAAGAAAACTTGTTTTTTTTAGTTAAGGGCGTCTCCATACTAGAAAAATCCGAAGTTTTAGGTTATAGATAAAATGTTTAAATCTTGTTTCAACAGAATGCATTTGTACAGGTGATATTTGGCAGATCTTCATTTTATATCAACGCAATGAGTTAAGGGCCAGATTCAGCCAGAATATGCACCAAGTGTTTTATATCTGCAGAGGAGAAGATATCGTGTCACACTCATGCGTCCAAAAAATCGACAGTGAAGTATTTTGGTAGGGTTTTCAAAGGGCACAAAGACAATTAGTGTTTGAAGTAAAAAAATTGTGTTTGGTTATCAACAACAATCTCTCCGAAGCACGAGTCTTGATGAATAGGTGGCACAAAGTTTCCAAGTGTTAAGAACATGAGTATCTGCTCAGTTTTCAGGTCGATAGCATTAAGAAAATTGTTTTGAGAAGCATCAAAGAGGGTTAATGGATTCTATTTTGCCATGTTGGCTTATAAAATTCAAAAGATGCCAAGTCTTTAATTATAACCGATCTAATGCTAAATGGAATAAAGACAATGCCTAGATTTAATTGACCTATTAGAGAGTAAGTATGATCCGATCTCGTGGTTGCTAGAGAAGATGAATGATCAAATGGGCCAGTGTGTCAATCTAGAGGAAATTCCATAGAAGATAACTATATAGTTTATGCTATGACATTTGTTTTGTGCGTGAAAGTATGTTGCTACCTACCTGGCATTTTATATATTCTTGGATTTCGGGAGGACCAAAATAAGACAAGAAGAGCTTCAATTGAA
>JASDQU010735568.1:225360-236343 GCA_032191745.1 Picea mariana | reverse complement strand
ATGAATGGTTAACCTGATGTCAAGTCTCAAAGAGTGTGACCAACTAGAGGGAGCTTCCAACTTCACCCCTTGGAAATTCAGGTTGCAAATGCTAATGGAAGAGATGGATCTTTGGAGCATAGATGAAGGGGATTGTTGTTCCTACCAATCCCCAACAGTTGCCTTGGTATGAGAAGAAATTTGGTAAGGCAAAAAGGATCATCTTGGATTTCCTAAATGATCACTTGATTCCTCATATAACGGGAAAATTGGCAAGGAGATGTATGAGTCATTGACTTCTCTGTATCAGTGTCAATGTTTATCGAAAGTTGCCCCTAAAGAAGAAAATCACCCATGCTTGCATGAGTAATATAGAGACAGTGCCCAGTTACCTTATGGAGATCACCAATCTTAAAGATCAACTCTTTGTGATCAATATGAAGTTCAATGATGAGGAGTCAAGGCCCATTCCACTAAAAGGTTTATAACCACCATGCAAAGTTTTTATGGAGGGTGTTTGTGCTTGAGAACACCTATCAACTTTTGAGAAGCTTTGGGATGCATTCATCCATGAAGAAACAAGGCATGAGGCAATGGCAGCCAAAATTGATGAAGTTGAAGACCTAGCTCTCACCGGGAAGGTGAAGTAAGACAATAATAAAGGAGCACCTGGGAGGGGAAAGAAGGAAGAGACATGTTCTTCAAATCATAGAACAAAGGACTTGAGTAGTGTGACATGATTTAGGTACCACAAGAAGGAATGCTATACCAATCAAAGTCCAAAGACGAAGTAAGGAAAGGGTAAAGCAGCAACAAACGCAGTTTGCAAGGAGTGCATGAGCTTCAAGGAGAGTGGATGAGTTAGTATCCAAGCTTGAAACTACTTTCTCTATGGTTTCATGCCTCTCTACCAATATTACTTATGGTCTTGGTTGGTATGTGAAGAATGGAGCGTCTCAGCATATGACCTTCAACAAAAAGATCTTCAACGAGTTTCAAGAACAAGATGCTAGCATACAAGTGGAGTTGGGTGACAATGCCACATATTAGTGATTGGAATGGACTCCATCAATTTCAGGATGCCTTCGCATGATGTTCTTGAATTGCATGATGTTATTTTCGACATGAGAAGAAATTGAAGTTTCTTCCCCATGAGGGTTCTCCTTAAAAATACAATTGTATTGTGTATGAATGTTCTGTGTATGATTTTCTATTTATTATTCTATTAGATGCTTGATAAGGATTGGCATCTCTGATGGAGAACATGGGTTGGTACTCGTGATATTTGTATATCATTAATGAACCAAATGCTCAAAATATCATAAAATAACAAAAGTACACACCATGTACAGAATGTCAACGTGGAGCACAACTCCAAGATAGATAAGTTGCACAATAACTCCTTAAAGAATAGGGGAACCCCCTCCAAATAAACAAATACCATTCATACTTCACAATTCACCTCCCCTCAATTACGAATACATGATCTCTTATATATAGCTATTCACACTTGCACATGAGGCCCCTTTATCACTAGGCCGACCCTATTACATATGTATTTACACATTACATGTACATTTAGGCCCATATATGCCCCCCTGGGGTCATATCATATACATTTATCCATATATATGTTGATGATTGCAGCGTCGTGAGACATCCTCCAGGATACGTTCTCCTTTGTGAGAGAGTTGAGTCGACCTGTGAGAGAGCCCAGTGTTGGGCATGCCCTTATGATAGGGCATTGTTGTCCTCTGAGTGAGAGTTGAGTCGTCCCCCAATGTTGGGTATGCCCATGTGATGGGCGTATCGTTCTCCTCTGTGTGAGAGTTGAGACGATGTGTGCCCTTGTGTGGGGTGAGGGTGCCCATGTGATGGGTGTGTCGTTCCTCTCTAGACTGAGATGAGACGATGTGTGCCCTTGTGTGGGGTGAGGATGCCCATGTGATGGGTGTGCGTCAGACTCTAGACTGAGTTGTTATGATGTGTGGTCTCCTACCTTTGTACTCCTATGGACTCAGTTGAGTCAGGCTTGAGATGGTACTCCAGATGATTCTCATGTGGACTGAGTTGAGATAGAGATCTATCGAGTAGGATGTCCTTGTGGCTGAGCATAGGCGCACGTGTCCCTAGTGGTTGAGCACTAGTGGACGTGTGAGATCCCTTGCTATACTGTCAAAGAGTGAGACCTTGGTAAAACCCTAATTGTGTTGTAAAGGGTACAAGTCGACCCCACCATGTAAAGATAATTAATATTGTGTAATTATTAATTATATTTATAATATTATTGAGTTATTGAGGTCGGCCCTATTGTGCCAATAGACACACCTTTTGTTGTGTCGATTATTGTATAAATAAAACTGGATCCCCATTGTGGATCACACTCATTATTGTGTCATCTCATGATTTTAGAAGTTGTGGTCTGAAATTATGAGAACAGCACCCTCTTGTGTGCTAGGTTTGGTGGTGGAATGGTGGATCTTCTCTTGACAGTATAGCAAAGGATTGTTGGGTTTTTCCCTTGATTGAGAATGGTTTTCCCAGGATATTTCTGGTGTCTTTTGTGCATGGTTATTCTTCTTGTGATCTTGGTTTTACTGTAGCTAATGTATTGCTGCTACAGTGTTTATGGTTTAGATAATGCTAAAATTGAAATTAAAATACCTGCATCAGCTCAACCATATCAAAACTTAACAATATATGCCCCCTTGGGTCATAACATCTACGGACCACATGTGAATGTTAGCTATTGAGAAAGCGATCTCTTCGAGTCCATGTAGTAGGACAAGACTTTTAAAGTGCAAAAAGGTCAAGCAACACATGGGCCTTGTGTTGTAACTTGTGATCATGGTCAAATGGAGAAGTTGAATATAACATAGTCGTCGTTGCCTATGTTACACCAAGTTTGTAGTGCATGGGGATGAGTACCTAGTGCATATGTATAGAGACACCTCCCAAATTTGAGGTGATTGCAAGATACGTCTAGGGTAGGACATAGGGGACCTTGCCCCAAATTTATAAATATTAAAAATATATCAAGGTTTAAACTTTTAAACTTTTAAAAGTAATCATTAATAATACATACTATATATGAATGATGATACATATCAATGACTATTTAGTGTCAAATCCAAAGAAAACACAGTGCAAATCCACTACTTGTTAAATTTGGCAGCATCGACAGTCATTCTCCAAAGAGAGGTCATGTGGGCCACCCTGAGGCTAGCCAGGGAGATTTGGAGAATCAACCAGTCTTGTGAGGTATTGACAAAAGCCAGGGGGGATGTACAACCTCTGTGAGTCAAACCAAAAGTCAGGAAGAACGAGATGTCATATGATCTTGTGAGTCTAGACAAGGCAAAGAAAGAAGTCTTGTAAGTCTAAGACAAAAGTAAAGATGTAAGTCTAATGCAAAATTCAGGGGGAACGTACAACCTCTGTGAGCATAGACAATCTAGTGCAAAAGCCAGGGGGAACATACAACCTCTCTGAGCATAGACAGGCTAGTGCAAAAGTCAAGGGGAACGTACAACCTCTGTGAGCCTAGTCAAGCCTTGTAAGCCATGAGAAAAATTCAAGGCATCTAGCAAAAGTTAGGTTGAATGTACAATTCCTATGAGCTAGAGACAAACAATCTTCCTTAAGCAAATAATGTAAATGTATTGATCTAGTGCGTTGGCATGTGTAACATTATCCACCATGAAAAGAAGTTCGAGTTGCCTAACTCAGTTGTAAAAGTTGAATTGCATGTTAGTATGAGTTGTCAAACTCAAGTTGTAAAAGACAAGTTGTATGTAGTCAAAGTCAAGTTGACAAGTCGAGTTGCATGTAGCATGTCAAGGTTGCATGTCAAGGTGTATGTCGAGTTGCATGTTGAGGTGGCATGCAATAGCCAAGTCGAGTCTCAAGTCAAGTTCCTAATTCGAGTTGAGTCTAGTTGTATAGACATGCATACTCCTTCTAATTAAAGAACCCTGTCCTCTCCTCTCCACGCCTTTATATACGGAGCTCGACCTCCTCTTCAAAAAAACATTGTTATGCAACATTGAGTGTAGGAGTCAGGGCAGTAAAGGAGTCGAATAGTACTGGGTATCTCAGCAGTAAAGGATAGCAAACATTGTTGTGTATCTCAACAGTAAAGGACAGCAAACATTGTTGTGTATCTCAACAATAAAGGACAGCGAATAGTGTTGTTTATATCAGCGGTAAAAGTCAGTGAAGTCTTGTTGTTTGTTGGTCTATCAATCAGGTACTTTTCATGGTGGATTATTGTAATTGATCTTACATATTATTTGAAATAAAGGAAGATTGTTTGTTGGGGTTTTTCTCCTTGTATAGGGTTTCCCCGGGGTAAATTCTTGTGTATGTGTGAGATTCTATTTGAGTACCTCTTCTACTTTTGTTCATCATTTCAAATATACATTTTGTTGGTTAATAAATCAAATTATGTTTAAAGCACTGAAGAAACTAAAGAAATAATCCGCATATTGAATCAAGCTCAATAATTTAACACTATTGTTATAAGTTTTTAGTTACCAAACCACTGCCCAACAAAAACAAAAAGGTGACCCACCCACCTAGCACTAGCAAATGAGCATTATGATTTCTTTTTTTGTTTGTTTACGGTTTATAGAATGTAGGAGAGTTGGTAGGACCAATTAGAAAAGGGTGGGAAACTAGTAATTAGGTTTTACGAGTTTTCGTTTAAAAATTTGTCCTTGAAAAGGGGCACCACAGGTATGTGCTTTTGCACCTCCCTTGAGGGCATAACATACCTCTGGGCATACCAAAACAAAAGGGACACCAATTTTGGGTACTTTGGTATACCCACTAGCATACCTTGAAGTACCCGATGTACCTGACACATCCTCAAAGTCCTTGTCTGGGAAATGTACCCAACCCTTCGAGAAAAATGTGTACCAGTGTTACACAGGTAATTGCTGCTAGGCACTGACAACTATACAATGCAGCAATTGAAGGTTTACTTACCAGCCATGTGTAAGCCCCTAGGGCTTGTCTCCAAGATCAACATGGACGTTGTTCACCTTATACCACTTTTCCTTAATTCTAGAAGCATCAATCTGTATAGTTCTATGCGGTGACACTAATACCTTGATAAGACCTAGGAAAAAGTTTGTTCAAACAATAATTATGCCCACACAGTCTGCGATACACTAAAGGTAAAATGAACAAGCTTCGCAGCCAGAGATATGCGATTTCCATTTTTAAAGATATGCCAAGTAAGTCTAATTGGCATAGCAGTGTAACATGAAGTTGTAGCTTCTGCTTCTACTTCAACTTCACATGACACGGCATCATTTTTGGTTTTCTTTTGCTTTTTATTTCAACTTTATGGTTGTTTTTCCAAATGCTATCATGGACTGAGAAATAGCCAAGCAACGGTGTTTCCCGACAATTTCTATTTCTTAACCATTGCTTGGAGAAAGAGTAGCAGTTTCTAGTAACATGGATCCAGACAATTCTCTACCATAGATTTTGGGCAATAACAAGTCTTGGAATCAAGGACCAAGGTGTTACACATTATTTTCGTCACGTCGATGGCATTGATGATGTGTGCCTATATCTTGTCAATTGAATGATTATTGTCACAATCCCTAAAAAAATTGGAAGAACCTTTCTTGGAAAGATGCATAACTTGAAGAAATCCTTCAAAAACTATGTTTTTCAAACTTGTCACATATTGTCTTCTAGCAAGGCACGACAATATAACTTGTCATGTGTTGCATCACTGCCAGGAGCGACAATGTCACTTGTTGCATTGTTTTAAGGGCGCAACAACCTTTTGATACGTGGAAAGAGAAGAATTTCGTGAAGTTTCTAGAATGAGAAGCTTCCAGGATAAGTTGTCCTCCGATCAATTTGGATCTCACCCGTATTCCTGATCTAGTGGGATCCTAACCTACTCATCCTAACCTCTTCTTCACTCTATATAATGGAGGCATCTTTCATGAGGAAGAGCTTAATGTTTAATGGCTAATGGCTTATGAAGACTTATCAAACTAATGAATGGTAATTAGAATGGAAGAATAGTTGAATAGCCAAATAGAGAACCACTAGTGGTAGATAGCTTTTTACTCTGAAAGATTGAGTGCTCATCTACTAATGATACAATCCATGGAAGCTATGTGGGTATTGGAGCAATGAACTCTCAGAGGGGCTTCACAATACCAAGGCTCAGGTTGTAAATCTCTTTTGTTATTAATAATACAGTTATATATTTCTTTCCCACAAAAATGTTATTCACTCATTTTTGGTACATGTCTCCTTGGTCATATGTATAAGTTTCATCAAATATATTGTTGTTGCTTTCTTTGTTAGCTTGTTTCTTTTATAGATCTACAAGTTTCAAGATCAAGTCGGGAGAGCTGCAACTAGCGAAGACGACCGTTAGTAAAAAGGTACAAATCCCTCACTAGATGGTATTTTGATAGTCAAACTTAGAGGAAGTTTTATATTTTGTTTTGTTTTGTTCTAGTTTCAGGTGCCCGAACTAGGGAGATTGGTTTGTGTCCGCACTCACTAATTTATCCACAACAAAATTGGCAACCATACTGGGGAGCATAGTTTATTTTCGAGCTAAGAGCATAGTTTATTTTCTATTTCAAGCTCGTTAAAAAATGAAACCGATCACCGAGCATAGTTTTTTTCCTGTTTCAAGCTCGTTAAAAAATGAAACAATCTTCTCTCCCGTTGAGTCGAGTCTTCCGTTACAACTCGTAGTTGAACCTTCATTCCATCCACCTCGATCAGTTGATCATTTTTCTTACTCCCTCTCTAGTCAACATTTTTCCATTTAGTAACCAGGATTCTATTGGGTATAGAAATTGGTAATAGGAGAAGAGTCGGTGGATGAAACGAAGCTTGGGGGGCATGTATCCAGCTTCTAGTTATCATGTTGGAGTTAATCCGCTAGCTTCTCAAGCTGGGGGCAAAGTACCAACCACCCACCTTTGGACTTTACATTGGGAAGTGTCGAGCACAATTAGTTTTCGGTTTTAAGCTCATAAAAACAATGAAACCAGTTCTGAGCATAGTTTTCCTAGTTTCAAGCTCGCGAAAAATGAAACCTACCCAAGCATAGTTTTACTTTGTTTCAAGCTTGTGTAAAAATGAAACCAATCTCGAGCTTAGTCTTTGTTCTTTCTTGTGCTCGCAAATACATGAGAATAGGTTACCGAGTATACATTTATCACTTTTTCGGACTCGTAAAAGCTATACGAAAAAGGAACTTTTGGAGTTTTCTTTAAGCTCTTTTCGACTCATTAAAAATGAAAAGATTGTCGAGCGATCTTGTTGTCTTTCACGCTCATTAAAGTGAGTTAAAAAGCATGTCTGTTGAGCGGTATTTTATCTCTTTTTCGGTCTCATCAAACTATTTACGAAAAATGAAATTTTGGAGTTTTCTTTAAGCTCTTTTCGACTCCTTAAAAATGAAAAGATTGTCGAGCGATCTTGTTGTTTTTCACGCTCGTTAAAGTGAGTTAGAAAGCACGTCTGTTGAGAGGTAGTTTATCTCTTTTTCGGTCTCATAAGACTATTTACAAAAAAGGAACACCCTATCTATTATGGTTAGGAGAGTTCTCTCTTGAATTGTTTTATACTTTTTCAGGCTTGGGAGACTAATTTTACGAAAAATGACTTTTTTGGAGTTTTCTTTGAGTGTTTTTCAAACTCTCTAAACATGAAAAACCACCAAGTTTACTTTCTTTGGACTCGTAAAACTTACATTGAAAGACACATATGGGACGGAACCACTCCTTCCTATGGTTCGTTAAAAATACTCCGAGGGACTCATCCGAAGGATAAGCTTTTAGTACAAGCATATGTTATCCTCCTCAAGCTTATGTAAAAATAAGGAGGTACTCGCCAGACATAGTGGGGGAAAATTGGGAAGGGAATATGTATTAAATCTGTGTTAATTTTTGGCAGCTAGTCGCTCTTGAACATGACACCCTTTCACGTTTTGTGTCAAGGTTGGGAAATCCGTTTGTCTCTGAGTCTTTCGAATTCCATGTGTCGTCGTACTCTTTCGACTCCTTCGAAGAGAACATTTGGTTGTCGTTACACTTTGGTGATCATCACATTATGTTTGGGTCCTTGCCTCGTCGAGTCAACGTTGTTGAGACAGTTGTCGTGTCATCCATATGTTCAAGAGAAGTCCATAAAGAGAGACCTTCAATCGCGTCGGTCAGTTCTGCATTTCTTGAGCCTTCTTTTGCGTCGACCCATTTTGCAATCCTTTAAGCCTTCAATCTCATTGGCTATCCCTGAGTCGGTCCTAAAAATTACTCTGTATTATCACTACAAATCTTGCACATGTTTTGTGTTGTTGATGGGGGATACATCAAGGCCCTCCTGCGACGAGTCACTTCCTGTCGACACCAAATCATTATCCAAAAAGTTGATTTAGAAGCTACATTAGTACCTTGGAACCTGCATGCCCTAATTGCAGGTATCTTCGCTTTTGACAGGGGTTTTTCATCACTAACCTCTGATCTTAAGATTTCTTTGAATGTTCAACTCATCAATTCACATTCAAATAATTGTACTTAAAAGTATCTTGAGAATCATTAACATCAATGGTGATTTCTCTCGCACTTGTTAAGGGTATATATCAATAATCGGTAATCAAGTGGTTTCTGCCATATTCGACTCCAAGACATCTATTCACATGGTGAGAATCATACTACGAATTGGGTAGGAGGTGAAGACCCTGGGGGATTCTCTTTTGATTTCAATTTCCTAGGTTGCGATGGAAAGTATTCAGAGTAATGTTGTCACATAGATCCACATTGTATTGATTTGTGGCTATGTTCTTCTCACAATTCATAGATCTACAGTGTATATTCTAGTGGCTATGAGTTCATTAAGTCATGGCGATATGGATCCACAATGTATTCTTGGTGGCCATATCATTAGTTAATGATAATCATGGATCTGCAATGTATTGGTCAGCAGCTATCCTTAAAGTCTTTTGTATTCTGAGTATGGGGATGCCTACCTCAGAGATGATATTGTAATTGGATACTATAATTCCTTGTTTGTTGTTGACAAGTTTCCGACCGATGTGTTCCTTGTCTCCATACCCATACGGCAAAGTATTTCAGCTATCACTCTGTTTCTAACTTCATACTTTGGGGGGCATTCTGTTACACATTATTTTCGTCACGTCGATGACATTGATGATGTGTGCCTATATCTTGTTATTTAAAGGATTATTGTCACAGTCCCTAAAAAATTTGGAAGAACCTTTCTTGGAAAGATGCAGAACTTGAAGAAATCCTTCAAAAACTATGTTTTTCAAACTTATTGCATGTTGTCTTCTAGCAAGGCGCAACAATATAACTTGTCGCGTGTTGCATCACTGTCAGGAGCGGCAATGTCGCTTGTTGCATTGTTTTAAGGGCACGACAACCTTTTGATACGTGGAAAGAGAATAATTTCGCAAAGTTTCTAGAATGAGAAGCTTCCAGGATGAGTTGTCCTTCGATCGGTTTGGATCTCACCCGTATTGTTAGAATTAGGGAAGAAAAACAAAAAAAATACTATCTTTTAAAATCTGTTAGTGAGAACTGTAAAGATCTTACATAAATCTAGACTTAGAACAAATAAGTAATCTGAACTGTAGTGTTTTATATAAGTGCTAGAATTCATTCTGATCATAGGCAGTTGTTAGATAATCTCTTTCTAAATAGATCACAGATCTAAGCAGTAGTTTTACCAAGATCTAGACAGACTGATCTAGGTAAAAGACAAACAGTTCTAAACAATAAAATCAGATCTAGACAGTAGATAAACAGATCTAAGCAATAAACAGATCTAGATAATTAGATGACAGATTTAATCAATGGATTTGATATAGATCAGATCTAAACAAGAACAAACAGATCTAAATCATGATAAACTTCAAAATCAAAGAACAACTTATAGATCTAAACAATAATAAATTGAACAAGTCACTTACCTTGAAGTCTTACCTCTGATCACTGAAGGAGATCATGCCACACACAAGAGATGTAATGCCGCTGAGAATATGCTCAGAAAAGGTTTAGAATCATAGATCTACCTCAAGGGTTAGATCTCTTGCCAGGAGAATGAACAGACTGATTTGCCACCAAGATTAAGTCATCACACACATGAGACTAAGAACAAACCCTCATGTACACTGAAATTCCAAGGACTCAAACCCCCATCAAAGAAGAGATAGCAGGGGTTAGATGAGCAGCTTAGAGGGGGCACGGCTCAAAGAATAGGGGTCAAGTCTGTACTAGATAGGCCACGACTCATTGTAAGGGGCCAGATCTGTGCTAGAGAGGCCACGGCTCAATGTAAGGATCAGATATGTGCTAGAGAAGGGTGACGGCAGCTTCAACTTTAATCACAGTGAGTCACAGCAAAAGAAACAGCCCTTCAACAAAGCTCTGACAGCCTTGTCACATCCCTAAACAAAAAGCAGGCTGTAATAACCAGGAGACTGAAAAAACTGAAGGGCCGAACTATCATAAGGAACCAGCTACTGTTGCAAAGGAGGGCCGCAGCAAACAAGAGGAGATCCGCTCAATTTTGGAAGAGAACAAAAGGTATGTATGAGGAAGAGGGTAAGTTCTTTATTTATACTTTAGGCTAGGGTAGGCTAATAAAAAATAATAATTAAAAATAACATATTTAATTAATATAAATATTAATTAAACATGTTATAATTAAAACATTTAATATTTTCACATTAACCCCTAAAGCAAAAATACAAAACCCCAAATAAACACAAGCAAGGGTGAAAGAGGGTTTAGGTGGGGTTACTTGGTGGCAATACTTGTCCATTCATTTTCAAGGTGACCTTTTTAACTTTCTCATCATTGCATATGGGATACATCCCTCATGTGGTCATGCCCACCTTCAAAGAGGGTCATACACCAACAAACACCTGATCAAAGACCAGGTGGCCCCAAAACATCTCTGGGGTCTTATCCACCAAGGTACAAGACC
>JASDQU010735568.1:120241-143693 GCA_032191745.1 Picea mariana | reverse complement strand
TCTATGAAATTCATTTACCTACAGCAAGATAAAACTCATCTACAGCAAACAAGATCTAAAACATGTACTTGAAAAATAAACACAAGGAAAGAGTGTACTAGTTGGCAATGGGGGCCCTCCACTGCTTCCCTGGTACACTTGATTAACTTCAGCTACGAAAGGACTCCAACAGCATGCAAATCACCATGAGCATTCAAATGAACAAAAACACAGATCTGATCTTCAAGAGTGCAAATTCTCAAGTTTCTTCATTCATCCAAAGGTGTCTTACTAGCTCAAACTTAAGAGTATTTATACAAGAGTTTAAAACCATAAATGCTAAAATGTCTCCTAAATATCATAAGTAGATCCAAAATATCCTAGGAGGGTCGAATGCCTCCTCTAGATCCTCAAAACATGGTCAAAATCCCACGAAATCAAAAACTGTCCTAGATTTAATGCTGAAACAGGGCAATTTCTGTTGAACTGGCCCTGTTTGACCAGCGTTGACCGGGCATCTAGCAGTCTCAGATTTCGAATATGATAGCTTATTCACCATCCTTGTACATCTGGGAACGCAACCCAAGTGTTGTATTTCGCCCAGGTATCCTGCAAGTATACAAACGACGAAGCTATTACGGGATTTGGTGAAATCCTGTAATTTCTGCTAAATTTCCAATTTTAATGCAAAAATTTAGAAAATTCAATTCTGAAGTTAAAGGATGACAAATATACCTTAGATAGGCTGTTTCATGGGAAATGTGGAATAAAATGAAGGAAAAATGGGCAATAAAGAAGCAAAAGTATGATTTAAGGAAGCACAAAAAATGGACTCAACATCTGGTTACTAGAACAAGTTGTCATCATAGTCTTCTCCCTCCTATTGGGAGAACCCTCTAGCCCTGAGTCTCACTTTGTATCTATCAATGCTTAATTTCTCACGTACATTTTTCTTCATCACAACTTCCTTCCATTCCTTCTGCTTGACTGCTTCTAGTGGGTTCAAACTTGGTTCAATTTGTCATTCTGACTTTTCTTTCTTTCTTGGAATCTTCATGTTCTTCCTCATGTTTCTCTTCAATGTTGGAGTCCATAGAATCTTCTATAGATTGCATGCCCTTCTTTCTTGAAGGCTCCAACCTTCCACCATAGGAACATAAATGTAGATGGACAACCAAGGATATTCAAGGCTTCTTTTCGAAGAAGACTTCTTCTAGAGTCAAACTGAACACGTGATGCTTATCATGGTTGTTACTTAAATTTAAATAAGGAATTATTAACATCATACCCTATTAAAGCTTTAATTGGAAAAGAAATAGGCTTTTCATTTCCCCAATCTTCTTTCTTCATCAAGACAACTAAAACTACGTACCATGCAATGACGATACAAGTCACAAATCTTTTCTAAAATTTGGGCTATCGAATGCAAGTATATAGGTTATGGTTTTTTCAATAATTTCAAACTCTTAACTCAAATTGACATAGAAAACTTTAAGTTGCAAAAAAGAGACCAAAAATGTATTGTGTTTTTCAAGGATATAATGATTAATTTTGTACCAAGAATCACTTTACACATACTTATTTAAATAAGGAATTGTTATGGTCATACCCTATTAAAAGCTTTATCTGGAAAAGAAATAGGCTTTTCATTTTCCCATTCTTTTGCATTCATCAAGACAACTAAAACTATATACCATGCGATGAAGATATAAATCACAAATCTTTTCTAAAATTTAGGTTATCTAATGAAGGTGTAGAGGTTATGGTTTTCTCAATATTTTCAAACTCTTGACTCAAATTTACTTAAAAGACTTTAAGTTGTGAAAAATGTATTGTGTTTTTCAAGGATACAATGGTTAAATTTTGTAACAACAATCAAATTACACATACTTGTTTAAATAAGGAATTATTAAGATCATACCCTATTAAAGCTTTATTTGGAAAAGAAATAGGTTTTTCGTTTTCTCATTCTTCTTCCTTGATTAACATAACTAAAACTACATACCATGCGATGAAGATATAAACCGCAATTTGTTTCTAATAGTTAGGCTATCTATTACACGTGTAGAGGTTATAGTTTTCTCAATATTTCCAAACTCTTAACTCAAATTCACTTTAAAAACTTTAAGTTGCGAAAAAGAGACTATAAATGTATTGTGTGTTTTCAAGGATACAATGGTTAAATTTTGTAACAACAAACACCTTACACATACAATAATGAATTATTAAGATCATACCATATTAAAGTTTTATTTGGAAAAGAAATAAGCTTTGCATTTTCCATTCTTCTTCCTTCATCAAGATAACTAAAACTAGATACCATGCAAAAAGATATAAATCACTAATCTTTTTTAAAAATTGTGTTATGTAATGTATGTGTAGAGGTTGTGATATTCTCAATATTTATTGTTTTCTAATTTTAATTTCAATTTAACCGCTTCCACCACCGATTTATTAATAGGTTTTGTTTTTTTTGCAAATTTAAAACCAATTTATGCATAAAAAAATTTCCTAAAATTAAGTAGCCGTTTCCTTTTAGATGGGTAATATTGATGTATAGTTTCTTTCCTAAAATTAAGTAGCCTTTTCCTTTTAAATGGGTAATTTGAGTTTCTTTCCTAAAATTAAGTAGCCTTTCCATTTTAGAATTGATGTATAGTTTCTTTCCTAAAATTAAGTAGCCTTTTCCCTTTAGATGGGTAATTTGAATATGGTTTGAATTCATGTGGATCACATACAAAAATATATTTAGAATGGATAGTTCCACCCATTAAATTAACCTTTGAGAATAAGTTTTAATATACATTATAGAAATGTATAATAAAATTTGTAAATGTTAAAAGATCAATTATATTAATAAATAATAATTAATATCTACAATTTGAGTGGGTCTAATGGTTAAGAATATGTGTTTTCTCTTCGGTAGTCACAATTTTAAATTCAAAGGGCGTACAATATGTACATCTACCTAAACTTTAGAAGTCAAATCAATGGGGTAAGGGGTCTTTTATCCCATAAACAAAAGATCTCATACACCAATTTAATGTATTGCTTAACCGTAACCTTAAAATTAAATTATTATTATTATTATTATTATTATTATTTTATATAAATAATAAGTTAATAGTAATTAAAAAGGAAGAAGGTATTTATTTATTTTTTCAAAAAGAGAAGATATTAAATTTTTTTCCAAAACTTATGGGAAGCAAATTTAAAGGGAAAAGGTATATATTTTTTTCCAAAACTTATTATTATTATTTTATTTTATAATAAATAATAAGTTAATAGTAATTCAAAAAGGGAGAAGGTATTTATTTTTATTTTATTTTATAATAAATAATAAGTTAATAGTAATTCAAAAAGGGAGAAGGTATTTATTTATTTATTTTAAAATAGAGGTAAGAATATCCTGACTTGTCCTACCCAAGCCGCTACAACATAAGAGAATACCTGCAAGGAAGAAGAGAGTTACCATAAATATTTGTCGACAAAGAACAGAGCATGGGATTTACACGTGAATTGTTCAGCGTTGAGTAGACCCTAAGTTGTCCAGCGTTAGAGCAATAGGATTTACACACACAAAATTGTGCCCTAACAATGGATTTGTGCCCTTATCTGCGAGTAACAAAGAGATATTTTTAATTATTCTTAAGTTTTTGATACCCTACAGAAGATAAATCCCTATATTACAAATTCGGCATTCCATTAGAACAGAGGCTTTTTTTCTTTTAAATAAATGTCATAAGCATTTAAAATTTCAGTCTCGATAATACTTAGAAGTTTTCAAAGTTTTTAAAATAAACTTTATCAGTTCGTCTTCTGAAAATGGAATTTCCTCTCGAAAAATTTAGTTGTCACATTTTTTTGTACTTTGAAGGTAAAAGTTCAGATGCAATTAATGAATAGAAACCTATAGGTTGTAGGCAAGGGGGTTGAACCAGAACCCACACAGTCAAATAAACTAGTTGGTTGGCAGAGTAGAGTTGACAGAGCCAAATCAATTTTTGAAACAAGTTGTTTGGGTCAAAAGCATTTAAGACTAAGTGTTTTTTGGAAACTTCAACTAGTCGGGTTCAAAATCACCGATATAGTAAATATGTCAAGTCACATAAATGCGTCAAGGGAATTAGAACAATAGTTAGCAGAAGTAGGTATGAAGGTTGAAGAAGATGATGCAAAATCTATTTTATTAAATAGTTTGTCGTCAAAATACAATGGTGTAGTATTTACTTTAAGTCTACCCTCACAATCATTAGATGATATGGTATCATTTTTAATAGCTCAAGAAAAATGAGTGAAACTTCAACTATTCAGGTTCAAATGACTGATACAAAAAATGTCACGTCTCATAAATGAATTATCTCGAGATCAGGGATCTGCTGGAACTGTTGTTCCATGAGGAAGGAGAATCAACTGCTGAGCAACCAGGTAAAAATTCTAGCATTCTCGTCTTCTTGCACATGCATATTCTAGAAAATTAATTCCAAATACCTTATCTTCTACTGCTATGATAGTTTTCCTTGAATCATGTGAAGGACGGGCCATGACTACAAATTATGGAGCCTTCATCAACTTCCATATTAAACCTTACCTTTTCAGATTGAATTCTTTGGTTCTCAATTTGACCCCAAGATTGGCAATCTTGTGAGACTACTTTATTACTCCAAGGATTGTGACTAATTTGGTTAGCTTTTCAGATTGAATTGTTTGGTTCTCAATTTAACCCCAAGATTGGCAATCTTGTGAGACTACTTTATTAATCCCGGGATTGTAACTAATTTGGTTCTCTTTCAACTTATTCAGTAATCCATTGATAATGTTTGTTTTGTCCATTAGTAGTTGGTTGTAAATATTTCAATCTACCTTTGGCAATACTCACAATAAGTGTGAACTCTTCTTCAATTTCCAATCTTCTAATTCCCTCTATGTTGCAAATCATCAGGACTTGAATTAGTCTTTGTTTCATTATTAGAGGCGTATCCTGGGCCTTTATAATTACAATTTTCCTTTCAGAATGTAGGATGACTCCACTTGCTTCTCGTTCTCCCTAAAAAAAATTTGGCTTCATAAACTTCGATAGAAAGGTAGCAGAGCTTGGCAAGTGATTTCTATCAGTTTCCTTGAAATCTTTGATAGGAATTATATTATATAATAGGAATACCACTGGATATGTAAATGATATTTCTAAGATAATGGAGAAAATCATAAAATTGTAGTGTTTACAAGAGAGCTAACTATGTAAATGATACGTCGTAGCTCATAATTGAAGATAAATGTATAGAGGTCAATCCTAAATAGTTATTGGTTACATGGTATGTCCATATGAAGGCTTTGAAGAATCAAGGCAATGTCAGGGCTAAACCAAATAATGTATGTACCCAAAAAAAATTAATGGGTAGAGTAGTCTATTGCATACAAGCTTTTTCCTTAGATCCTTGAATGTTGGTTACAGATAGAGGAGTACCTTTTTCTAACCCAACTTTCAGCTAATAAAATTTATAGTATATAATATATATAGAATTCAACTTATATATAGTTTAGAGCTATATATGTAATCTACTATTTTAAACCTAGAAATGTATACATTTTTTTCCGAGAAGAAAAAAACTTTATATTTCATTATAAAAATATACCTATCCAATAGAATAGGACTTCTCAGTTCCAATCTTTTCATCCTTTTCCCACAGATACTATCAAAACATACTTATGTTCAAAAAACAGTTCCTACATTTCCTCTTTCTTACATTTTCATCTTCCAATGAAAACCTTTTGATACAAAAAGATCAGACTCCAGAGCTATCTAGCTGAAAATTAAAGATCAAAGGACATGTCATGGACCAACTGATTGTTCATAAATTCCTGGTAGAAAAAAGCCCCAACTTTGAGTTCCAAAGCCTCCTTCGATAGTTGATTTGCCTTTTGGTTCAACTCCATGTATACTTGAGCACAAGAGTACCATTCCAACTCACCCAACAGCTCCCAAATTCTCCTCATTAATGGTTGTAACCTTGATACCTGAATTTGAACTTTACCTCTAACCTAATCCACCACCACTTGCGAGTCGCCAAAAATCTGTAACTTTCTCAAACTTAAAAAAGTGTCAAGGAACAATAATTCCCAGATTGTTGTTAATTATGCCTTCATATTTGATCCCCTGCCTGGAGTGTATCAAATTTTGAAATCGTGCTATGTTGTTATATACAAAACCATCGCAACTTCATAGAAAGGGGGATGGCCTTGGTTAGCCCCATCGAAAAAACCCAAGGGGGTTTCTTCCATTAGCTCTGACATCATGGCAATACACTATCTTTTCTTTTCTATATCTTTCTTAAAATTAATCACCATCTAAGAGATCAAGTCTACCACCACCTCCATTGGAATACACTCACTTTGAAAAATGATAAGGTTGAATCTCACTCACCAAATAAAGTACAAAACAAAATATGGAAGAGAAACACATTATGGGATCGCCGATTCTTTGCTCCAGACATCCAACCATTCCTCTAGGCTCTCATCGAAAGGAACTTGTGGGATTTTCAGCTTCAACGCGACTTGCTTCCAGACCTGACTGGAAAACTAGTACTGAAAGAAAAGATAAATGCTTGATTCACATTATAGGTAGCATAAGGAGCAATGGTTCAGACCGTTCCAACCTCTTTTTCACAAAATATTCCATGTTAGGATTTTCTACTCCATTTCTAACCAAAACAAAACTTTCATATTTTCTAGCGCTTTCCATTTCCAAAAATCTCTCCACCACCATTTAATAACTTCTTCAGTTGACTCTCTGCCAAAGCCTAATAGCTCATCTCGACTATGTAAGACCCAATTTTTTTATTTTTTTGCCCAACAAATAGTGTCTGAGTCATCCTCTTCTAGGCATATAAATCATAATTTTAGAGAGGTCAAAAATTTTGACCATTTAGCTGCCAAGTCCTTTTCTAGATTCAGGTCTGTCGTTGTTTTCTAGATAGTTCTACCCATGACATCCACTCCTTGATTTGTTGCATCCTTCAGGGTGAAAGCATTTTGAGCATGGAGTCTTTTAACCAATCCTTCTAATAGTTTGAAGTTATTTGACGAACCTTCCCAGGGGTCTTCCCCAATTTGAACACTTCTTCCATTTTCTATGTGCCATTTAGACTAAGCTCCAATCAATGGAAAAACATCTACCATTACTTTCCATCCAGTTGAATTTACTAACACTGACTTCCTTGGACTCCTAAACCATTCTTCAATGGATTTCCCTGTCAAATACTTGGATATGATAACTCTACCCCACAACATCTTGTTTGACATGAGCCTCCATAGGCTTTTGGCTGCCAAAGCTTTATTGACCAAAACAATGTTGAGTTCTGGTGTACCTTGGGAAGTGGTCACCTTGTGGTTTTGGGTCTCTAACCACAAGAGGGAAATATGTGTGCCTATGTACCTTGTACTTTATGTTTAATTCCACATTGACTTTCTCCTAAGTCAAAAAGGTGGAATTTGTCACTTAAGGCAAAAGCGACAATTAATTCACTAAGTGGATGAATTGAGGGACATAAAGTGAACTTAGGAAACTTAACCCAAAGTGAGTTTCTAAGTGAGATTCTTTTGAGATGATCTCACCCATTGATTAGAGATGGCTTGGAGTCATCTAGGCCATTCATTTGTAGGTTTCCTTATGGATTGTTCAAGAGGAGCGCATAGGGCACTTGGAGGCTCATTCACTCATTTGTTCACTTGGAGAGTTTGGAGAGGAGCATTGAGAGGAGAATGGAAGCATTGTGTGAGGGAAGCTTGAGTGCCACCATTCATGGAGGACGCAAGGAGGCTTAGACCCTCATTATTTTGTGATCAGAGTTCTTGCTTGGTGGAGGGCGCACTCTTGGAGGATGGTGCAAGCTTAGCAGGCACTATCATTACTTGAGCTATTGCAGATCCGAGAGATTCAGTGTTGAGGAAGTATACAACTATTTGTTTGTGTGCAAGGGTTTCTTCATTGGTCAAGGGAGGATCAAGGGTGCATCAGTTTAGTGGAGGAAGCAACTAACAAGAGAGGGCGCACTTGCTTGGGCGCTTTCTTCTTGGAAACTTCTAGCAAAGCTTGAGAGGAGCTTGCTACTTGTACACATTCCATTGTATTTATTTACTTGTTGCATCCCATGCTTGAGACATCACATATATACACTTTCATTCTAAACTAGTTTTCCCTGGGGGGGTTTTATCCAAGGTCATGTTGACAAAAAATACTTGTGTTCATTTTTCATGTATGCTTACTGCTTAGATCAACGTTAGGAGCTTGTTAAGATCCTAGAGGAGTGTTATATGTTTTGAGCTTTGCATGTGCTAACATTGGGTTACTAAAACTACTTACAAGGGCACCTTAAAAGAGCATATAACCATCAATTGACGACAGAATTTTTGGCAAAAATAAACAGACCTATTTGTTGTCCTAAAAAAACAACAACAAATTTGTATAACTAACCTTGGATCCCAACAAGAGGTCATAAGACAAGCCTGTTGGGAAACCCTCATAGTTCCTAAAAAATCCACAAACAAGTTATGAATTCCCCAACCTCCTAAATCTTGTGGTCTTACAAGCCTTGACCATTTGACCATAGTGATTTTTTCCTCCTTATTCTTTCATGACCATAAGAATCTGAAACAAGATTTGTGAATTTTTGTTAAGATTCCTTTTGGAATCTTTGCAATTGTGGCCCAATAAACTAGAATATTGTAGATAACATATTTGATTAAAACTAGTCCTCCACCTCGTGAGAGAAACCGATTCACCCACTTCTCAATTCTTGCTTGAACTTTTAATGAAAGCCAAGACCAATATGCATAACCATATGAGTTAGGTTTTAAAACAAATCCCAAATACTTGATTTCAACATCCAAGTTTGAGGCCTTGAATGGAAAAAGGAGTTCAAGCTGCTCCTTTGCCTCTAATAGTACTTCCATCTAATTAAATCTGATGGATGATTTCCTGCTATTTAACTCTGTCTCGGTTGTTGAATAGAAAAGGTCCAAGATTTCTATTAAGGATTGATTTTCTCTAATAGTACTTGCACCAAAGAGCATTACAAAATCTACAAAAAGCAAGTGAGAAATAAACTCTGACACTGTGATCTTTAGCCATGAGTGTAAGTCTTTGTTTCGAGCCTCTTGAATGAGTCGGCTCAGACCTTAAGCCACTATAAGAAAGACAAAGGGAATCCTTGATGGAGCTCTCCCGAGGAACGAAAAAACTTTGAAGGGCACCATTAATAAGCATAGTGAAAGATGTTGATTCAATACACCCTGTAATCCAATTCACTGTGATCAAATTCATGCCCATTTTAATCAGAGCAAGACTAAGAAAGGTCCACTTTACCTTGTCATAGGCTTTAGAGATGAGGGGATTTTTTGAACTTTTATAGAATGAAAAGCTACTTGAGCTAGTGACACAACGTCATCGATTTGACGTTTGAATAAAAAACAGAAGTGTTCCTTTGAGATGGTATCGTTTAGAATAGGTTTGATTCTATTCACGATAATCTTGGAAATTTACTTGTAGACGAGGTTATAGAAAGAGATTGGGCAGAAATCATCGAAAGTAGATGGCTCAGAGTTCTTTGGTATAAGGGCCAAGAAGATTTTTAGGAGAGGGCCATAGATCCTTCCAGAATCTTGTGATTCCAGTATCACTTTCAATAAATCCTCCTTAAGGAGATCATAAAAACCCAAATAGAATTCCACAGACATATCGTCTCGACCAAGACTTTTAGCTTTTTGGAAACTAGACAGAGTGTGAGAGATTTTTTACTCGAAAACCTTCTCTAGCAAAACCTTGTTCATATCCTCCATGATTTTATTAGGAAAAAGGTCAACCACTTGAAGTATTTCTTCAATGGGATAGCCCGAATTTTCTTTAAACATGGAGCTAAAAAAATCAACTGTTGCATCTAACATTTCCTCATGTGAGGACACCAAAACTTCGTTAATATCTTTGATATCACTGATTGTATTTCGAGCCTTCCTGTTTTGAGCATATCTATGGAAGAATTTTGTATTACTGTCCCCCTCTTTCAACTACACGACCCTACTTTTGGGCCTCCATCTCTTTTCTTCCAACAGTAAAAGATCGTGTTTCCTTTTTAAACATACTCCCAACTTCGTCTCTTCATCGTGGCTAAGGGAATCCATTGGTTTTTCCGTCAAGAGAAAATTTAGGGCCTTCTCAGTATCATTAAGGCTTGGTTGGGAACGATTTTGAAGTTCTTTGGCCCAAAATTTGGATAATTTGCCAATATTTACTAAATTTTTTAAGAACTGCCTCATATAAGAGGAGATTTCAACTCTTGTTAATGGGACCCAAGCATTTGAAACTAGCGAGTGAAACTCCTCTTCTTTCAACTATGAATCATTGAATTTTAAAGGGAAGGATATTGCTTTATCCAGTTTAACAATTTTCAAGAAGATTGGCATTTAGTCCAAGAAACCACCCTTAGAGACCCCCGATGAAATGCCCCAAGAATTTAGCACCAAATTTTCAGAGATGAGAAAATGATAGAGTATTTTAGCGATTAGGTCCTTTCCTTTCTGCTCCTTTCGCTGGGTTTGAGAAATCTTATGTGGAGGCACATCCACAAGTGCATTCTTGGTTATCCAATTTGAAAAAAAAAACTTCTTGTTAATCCTTTCTTGCATGATCCTCCCAAATTTCCTAAGAGGAGACTATGAATTTTAGGTCTCCCCCCAATACAATATTGCCTCCTTATAGGACTCCTGAAGAAGCTAGCCCTTCTCAGAAGGGGATATCATCAACATATGGCCCGTATAAGTTAACTACTTTAAATTAGAACTTAATAACATAATCCCTCAATTCCACAACCAACCCCAAAGCAATTGGTGTCGAGAAAGTGCAATTAAGGCTAGTCCTCCATGCTGTAAGGAGACCCCCGGAGAGGCCTTTCAAATTCAATGAGAAGAAATACAAATCCCTCAGCCAAGATATGAAAAACCCCTCTGCTTTGTCCCCAACACACATAGTTTCCTGGAGGATAATTAAATCTGGCTTTTGCAAAAGCACTAGCTGTTTGTGTTAAAATATTGTAACTTTGAAGAATATTCTAATTATATTTGAGTTATTATTTTATAGATCAAATCCCTTTTTGCAGATTGATCAAGTCGGGTCTTGTATAAGATCAAATACCCTTTTGTGGATTGGTCAAACTGTATTTGTATAGTGGTATTTGTAAAGTCAGTGCCTAGTAATTATAAAGTGGTCCTAGCCACTTCTAGGAGAAGTCGTCTCAACCAAGTGAAGAGACATATCCCTAGCGCCATCTCACACTTGTATTTATATGTGAGGTTGGTGTCTCATTTACACACTCTCACTCACTCATCTAGTGCACATATCTTAAAGGCAGTTGCAGTTGCAGGAGGAAGGAGAAGAGAGGTGCATGATCAGTCTTGGTCTTTCTTTGGTGTTTTGGTCTTAGTCTTGGCATTGTATTGACAATCTATTTTTGAGGAAGTTTTTGCTAGGTTTTTTCCCCCATGAGGGTTTCCCAAGATAAAATGTTGTGTACCTTTTGATTGTGTTTCTTTCAGTGATCCTCTTTACAATGTTGTTTTGAAAATGCATTGAATGCTCGAGTAATTTGGAAATAACCTAATAACAACGGTAAAAACTTAACATGGTATCAAAGCTTGATTGAATAGAGAATCTTTCACTGGGTATCTAGACGTCACTATTGTCGTACAAGAAAATTAGGGATTTTTACTGAAGAGGAATTTTTTACCAAAAACCATCTTGGGAAGTGCACCATGAGCCAACACATCTTTTGGCAGCTTCAGCGAACTTTTTCAATGGCTAGATTCTCTAGAAATTCAAACCCTAGTTTTGACTGGTACCGAAAAACCAGAACCAATGCCAGAAGTACCAGTCCAAAATTGCACAAGTCAAGTTTCAAAGGGTAAAACTTGGAATTTTTTGAAACAATCTGCTCCAACAAACTCGCCTTCGACCAGCGCATCTCCTGGTAAGTTCAGTTTCATTTTCTCAGCACTTTCATTTTCTGGTCATTTTCTTATCTCGAGGTCAAGATGTCTACAAGCACCAACCTTGTTGACAAGTTAGAAGGTGTCGAAAATTTTCATGCCCGGAAGTACATAATTGGATTCATTCTTGAAGAGAATGAGCTTGCAAAATTCATAAAAAAAATGTACCAGAGCCTGAAAAAAATGCAGCCAAAGAGAAGTACAAGAAGGAAATGATTAAGGATAAAAGGATAACTACAGACTCTATTAAACACCACTTGATCCCTCAAGTGTCTTCTAAGAATATTCCAAAATATATGTTTGATGCCCTAACCAGAATGTATGAAGGAAGGAACATCACTCGAAAGATGAACTTGAGAACCCAACTCAAGAATACAAAGATGCAAAAAGGAGAAACAGTTCAAGACTATTTCTCTAGGGTTTCTCAATTCAAGGAACAATTAGAGGAATTTGGAGACAACTTATATGAAGATGAACTCATCATGACAACTCTTAATGGTCTCACAAGACCTTGGGAAACCTTCATCCAAACTATTTGTGCAAGAAAAGAGAAACTCCAATTTGACAGTTTATGGGAAGAATGTGTTCAAGAAGAAGCAAGAGTGGCCAACCGAGAAGTCATCCTATTAAGAGATGAAGATCAAGCCCTAGATGCTCATGCTAAGGGTGGAAAGGGAAAGTCTCATTTTCAAAAGGAGACTCACTTTCATAAAGAGTCTCACTCTCCGAAGAGATTCCGGAAATATCATAAAGGTCAAAGAAGGCAAAAAGATTTAGGGAAGAATACAAGAAGAGAAATAACAAAAGACATCATTCCCATGCAGCTGAAGATGATGAGCCACCCAACAAGTTAGCTAAAGAAGATATTGCAAAATATGTTTTGTTTTCCTCTCTCTTAGGATCTATGACACCTGGAGAGGATACTTGGCTCATAGATAGTGGTGCCTCTAAGTACATGACATGTCAGAAGTGGTTATGAATGCAGCTATGTGAGACATTCTCTAGCTTAAAAATCTCTGAGGTGTGGATCATTGCAGCTATGTGAAGCCTTTCTCTCGGCTTACAAACCTGAGAGAAAGGCCCTAACAAGGGTATGTGGTTCTTTCCTGAGACAGAGCTAGGAACGTAGAGATGACCTCCTCTATTCAGAGAGTTGAGAATAACTCTAGATGATTATCCAGTGGGAAAGGAGATCTATTGAGTTAGGACGTGCCTGTGGCTGAGCACAAGGTGAATGTGTGAAATCCCAAAGTGTTGGGTGCATCATCATGAGAACAGAAATGAAGATGATGTATTAGCCTCCTCTGAGCAGCAGAGTTGACGAGAAGACTCTAGATGATTCTCCTATTTGTGGCAGTGGGAAAGAAGATCTGTAGAGTGGATGTTCTTGTAGACGAGCACAGGTGAACGTTTGAAGATCTGGTTCTTCTGTGTAATGCAATGAATTAGAGCTATGACATCCCTATGGATGTACCCCTAGTGGATGAGCACTAGTGGGTGTATCAAATCCTTTGCTATATACTGTTCAAGAATCAGACCTACATGTAACCCTAATTCTTATGTAAAGGCTACAGGTCGGCCCTACCTTAATGTGTCTAATAATAAATGCAAAAGATAATTAATATTGTTAATATTAATTATAGTAATAATAATAAATATAAAGTGATTAAGAGAGGTCGACCCTGTTGAGCCAATAGATGTCTTTGTTGATTGGACAAGTCTAATATAAGTAAGGGATGATTCCCCATTGTGGAATCATATCTTCCTTGTGTGTTTGGAAATTACAACAAATACATCTACTTGGGAAAAGGTGTGCACCTCTCTTGGGCGCTAGTCTTCTAGGGCTTAAGAACCCTCTTGTGTGCTAGGTCATTCTTGGTGGTGAAAGGTCTTTCTCTTGAAGAATATAGCAAAGGATTTGGCTGGGTTTTCTTCCCTTGTTGAGAAGGGTTTCCCGGGATATTTCTTATCTTCTTGTGATCTTGGTTGCTGCAACATTCTTGTTTATGGTTAAGACATGATAAAATGAAATGAACTACATGATTAACCTAACTTATTGAAAAATAAACAAGAAGAACACTCTCTCTAGACTTATAGAGAAGGACTCCACCCTAGAAAGTTTCATGAGAGATGATTATTAGTACCCAATCAAAGGAATGGGAAAAGCCACCTACAAACTTGATTTAGGAACTTCGATGAGAATGAAGGATGTACTCCATGTACCAGGTTTGAAAGAGAACTTACTTTCTATTTCAGCCCTAGATAAGAAAGGTTTTAGGGTTGCATTCATAGATGGTGAAGTTCTTATGTGGGCTAAAGGAAAAACTATAGAAGATGCAGTTGTTATTGAAATAGGAGAAGTTGGTTTGTACAAGTTAAAGGGTCACTCAGATGTAGCTTTGACTCACTCTGTTGAAATTCCTTGTGAACTTTGGCATAGAAGACTAGCTCACATCAACTACAAAGCCTTACCATATGTAAGAAAGGTAGTTATAGGTTTACCAGAACTAAAGGTTGATCATGAAGGTATATGCAAGGGATGTGCACAAGGAAAGTGTTAGAAATAAACGAATCTGCTCGTTTTTCCATAGACAATATAGCAATATTGTCACCCAACCATAGGCACAAAGGCCACCCCGAGAACCTTAACCTTGACAGACAAAATAATTCCGGTAGCATGCCAATAGCCAACCAAGGCTAGCGCACCTTTCTCCAAGGGTAGCGCACCAAGAAAGAATAACCAGAAACTAAGTAGAAAGTCCAAACCATAACCAAGAGAAAGTCCAATCCATAACCAAGAATGCCAGTTGCAGCAACTGCAACTGCACTCCCTCTCCAAACTTGTGCACCACTAGTCCTTATGCAGTTGTGAGAGTGAGAGTGACAAATGAGCTCTAGCACCCTCTATTTATACTACTCTATCTCACTTTACTTGGCCAAGTTCTCCTTCTAGAGGCTAATAACTCAATATTAAATATTCTCTTGAGCTGACTTGTCTCCTAGGGTTACTATCCTACATTTTAGGGTTTCTCTTGCTTCCCGAAATATTCTAGTCTTGTCAAATGTTACACGTGGAGTTTAATACCTCCCACGACTACCATAATATCAACACTCCCTCCTAGCTAGGGAGGTATTAAAGGTAATGGTCTTGAGCACAAACAAACCATTCAATCGATAGCATCATCATAGCCACACAGGCTATCTCATGATCACGTAGATCAACTCACGAGCAACATCATCACTATCAGTGTCATCTGATAGCATCAACTACATCATCTCTCGAAGCCATACTCCATCTAAGTAATCAGGAATGATGTTGAATAAGTCACTCCACAAAGTGATGCAAGAACTATTCTTCTGATCCAGACATATGTCCTAGAAGAATAGTTGTTCAAACAGATGTTGAAAACCACAGCATGGGCTACAAGGACTATTCTTCTAATCCGGACATACGTCCTAGAAGAATGATTGTCCTAGACCATTTTCCCTTCAGCCACTATTGTGAACTCAGGGAAAATGTATGTCATGTACCAATCTCTCCACTCTGGTCACTACTGTGAACTCAAGGAGACAGGCCATTCTTCTAATCCAGACATATGTCCTAAAAGAAGAATTGTCCATGGTACATCAACAATTTGTCAACTTGGACCATTCTCCATAGGGAGAATGTCTCTCCACCGGTAATCAGTCTTGCATGAACCATTCTCTGCCTGGAGAATGTTTGTCCATCAACACACTGACTATCCATCTAGTTGGAAATCATCTCCAACACTAGTGGTAATCTCCATGGAAATCAAAACAATGTCATTCAATCAAACACAATTGTGTCTATCCATAGTAGTACACAACTACTACCCAATGGTACACAACCACACCTAGTAGCACACAACTACTAACCAGTGACACACAATCACTACCAGTGGATCACATCCACCACAGTGGCATACAACTATTGTCCAAAGACATACAGTCTCCACAACAATCATATCATATGATATCAACCCACATAAACAATATCATGATATAGACTGAGTCATCTAGGCCATTCTTCCACTCACATCTATGAGATCTGGAAGAGCATATTCCCTCAGAAAGTAAAACATCATCCATGAGATATCTTGACTATTCTTCCCAAGCATAGAAGAATAACTATCCCTGATTTCTGAGCCTGGACCATTCACCTAACTTGGCCATTCTTTCTGTACTAATCATAGTGCAACCTGAAGAGAATGAGTCTGCCTTAGGGAATTCCTGTCCTTGATTGTTGAACCTGGACCATTCACCTAACTGGGCCATTCCTCCAGCACTAGTCATAGTGCAACCTGGAGAGAATGAGTTTGCCCTAGGGAATGACTGTTCAGACCATTTCTTATGGAAATGATTTTCCTGCACCAACCTCCAAAATGGACCATTCGTCGAAACTGCTCACAACTGGGAACTTCAAAAGAATGACTTCCCAATGAGGCGAACCATTCTACTGGACCACTACTCAGAGTGACTGCCAAGAAGAATGATTTTCCTAGCCCATTCTCCCACACTGGCCACAAGGGGAATCATTTTCTATGGTACATCAACAAACTATCAAACCATTTTCATTACAAAAATGACTGTTCGATATGGACCATTTTCCGAGCTGGAAAATGCTTGTCCGTCATAAATCTTGGGCCACTTTTCAAACTGGAAGATGACTGCCCAACCTGGACCATTTTTCGAACTGGAAATGACTGCCCATAAATCAATAACAAATCGGTGCTCCCTCCCACCTTGGGAGTAATCTCTTCCTTTTTCAATAAGGAAGTCGTCTACACGAGCCCCAACTTGTCCCTTAAGTATGCAATCTTTTCATTTTGGATAGAGGCTTTACTAAAATATTTGTTATCTGCTCATCTGTGGAGATATACTGGAGAACCACTTCTCCCCTCTGGACTTTATCAGGACGAATATAATGCTTGATCTTAATGTGCTCCAACCTGTCATGGAACATCGAGTTCTTTGAAAGCTTCACATAGCTCTGATCATCAAAATATATCTTGATCGAATTCAACACCTGATCTGACAATCCAGAAACCAGCTTACAGAGCCACATTGCTTCGTACAAGCATCACAAACTGTAATATACTTTGCTTCTACAGTGTTAAGTGCAACAAACTTATGTTTCCTGCTAGCCCATAACATTGTGGCAAAGCTCAAACTGAAACATATCCAAGTGGCACTTCTTTTGTGATCTGCACTCCCTGCCCAATCTGAATTGATAAATCCATGCAGTTGTATATCAGAACTCAAACGTCCCACAGGGAAAATATCTGGTTGAGTATTCTCCAAATACATTAACGAGCCAATCAATTGTCGATACAAATATGGGTCTACTGGATCAAAGTCTCTTAACTTCTTCAGATCTGTCATCATGGGAGTTTGCCATGGATTTGCAATACATCATCCCGGACTTCTGAAGAACCATTCCAATATACTTCCTTTGTCATAGGAAGCTTTCACCACACTTATGTTGTACATGAGAGGCTCTGCACCATGTTTGCTTGAATCCATACAAGGTCTTCTTCCATTTGAATACAAGGGTCTCTTTCTGGTATACCTCAAAACATTGAGGTTGCTCTGCATACACTTCTTCTTCAATTACTTTGTTGAGAAGAACAATATTTACATTCATCTGATGTAAACTCCAACCCATGGATATTGCAGGAGATACAATGGCTCAAGTAGCGGTATATTTGGTTACTTGAACAAGCTGTCATCGTAGTCTTCTCCCTCTTATTGGGAGAACCCTCTAGCCCTGAGTCTTGCTTTGTATCTATCAATGCTTAATTTCTCACATACATTTTTCTTCATCACAGCTTCCTTCCATTCCTTCTGCTTGACTACTTCTCGTGGGTTCAAACTTGGTTCAATTTGTCGTTCTGACTTTTTTATCTTTCTTGGAATATTCATGTTCTTCCTCGTGTTTCTCTTCAATGTTGGAGTCCATGGAATCTTCTATTGATTACATGCCCTTCTTTCCTGAAGGCTCCAACCTTCTGCCATAGGAACGTAAACGTAGATGGACAACCAAGGATATTCAAGGCTTCTTTTCAAAGAAGACTTCTTCTAGAGTCAAACTAAACACGTGTTGCTTATCATGGTTGTTACTTAATTTTAAATAAGGAATTATTAAGATCATACCCTATTAAAGTTTTAATTGGAAAAGAAATAGGTTTTTCATTTCCCCATTCTTCTTCCTTCATCAGACAACTAAAACTACATACCATGCAATGACGATACAAGTCACAAATCTTTTCTAAAATTTGGGCTATCTAATGCAAGTATATAGGTTATGGTTTTCTCAATATTTTCAAACTCTTAACTCAAATTGACATAGAAAACTTTAAGTTGCAAAAAAGAGACCAAAAATGTATTGTGTTTTTCAAGGATATAATGATTAATTTTGTACCAAGAATCACCTTACACATACTTGTTTAAATAAGGAATTGTTATGGTCATACCTTGTTAAAGCTTTATCTAGAAAATAAATATGCTTTTCATTTTCCCATTCTTTTTCATTCATCAAGACAACTAAAACTACATACCATGCGATGAATATATAAATCACAAATCTTTTCTAAAATTTGGGCTATCTAATGAAGGTGTAGAGGTTATGGTTTTCTCAATATTCTCAAACTCTTAACTCAAATTCACTTAAAAAACTTTAAGTTGTGAAAAATGTATCGTGTTTTTCAAGGATACAATGGTTAAATTTTGTAACAACAATCAACTTACACATACTTGTTTAAATAAGGAATTATTAAGATCATACCCTATTAAAGCTTTATTTGGAAAAGAAATAGGTTTTTCATTTTCCCATTCTTCTTCCTTGATTAAGATAACTAAAACTACATACCATGCGATGAAGATATAAATCACAATTCGTTTCTAATAGTTAGGCTATCTATTACATGTGTAGAGATTATAGTTTTCTCAATATTTTCAAACTCTTAACTCAAATTCACTTTAAAAACTTTAAGTTGCGAAAAAGAGACTATAAATGTATTGTGTGTTTTCAAGGATACAATGGTTAAATTTTGTAACAACAATCACCTTACACATACAACAAGGCTGTGTGGCAGCGTAGTCCCTGCCAACGAGGTTAGAAAGCAAATTGTGGAAAATGGGGTAGAATTGTAAGTGACGGAAGTGTTCGGTGCAAAATGTATATCATGGAAATGTTGTGTGCAACATGTATATCACGGAACATAGGGCAAAAGTAAATGACGCTTGGCATGTAGAGCACCATTTATTTTTTGAAAGTATATAACAAACATTTATTTTTTGAAAGTATATAACAAACATTTATTTTTTGAAAGTATATAACAAACTACAAATTTGTTGACAGTGGAAGAAAAAAATTGGAAATTTAAATGCATTTGTCATATGGACTAGTGAAAGATAAAAATGTATGAAGACATAAAATTAAAAGGAGATAAGAAAGCAATTTTATTTGAAATATGTAAAAAAATAAAAGTTTGTTACAAGCTACTGGAAATTTTGAAATGTATACGACGGAAATGTTGTGTGCAACATGTATATCATAGAACATGGGGCATAAGTAAATGACGCTTGTTATGTAGAACACCATTTATTTTGAAATACATAAAAAACTAAAAGTTTGTTACATATAAAAATTTAAATGCATTTGTGAACATGGGGTATAAGTAAATGATGCTTGGCATGTAGAGCACCATTTATTTTGAAATATATAAAAAAATAAAAGTATGTTACATATACAAATTTAAATGCATTTGTCATACATACTGGTGAAAGATAAAAATGTATGAAGACATAAATTTAAAAGGAGATAAGAAAACATTTTTATTTTAAGTATGTCAAAAAATAAAAGTTTGTTGCATACTACTGGAAATTTTGAAATATACAAAAAGAATTAAAGTCTATTACATATAAATCGGAAGTTCAATGCGTTTTTCATGTAGACTGGGATTGGGGCTCTCGCAGACCATTAAAGAAATATGTACAAGAAACAGGATTGTAGAAAGAAGATAGAGTGCAATACCTACAAAAACAATATATGGAAAGGTATAAGTGTTTGCCTACACATCTCTATTTAAGAAAGTGGAATAACTGGGTTGATCAACAAAGCAGGACGTGATCAGTAGACTTACAGTGAGGGTACATACAAGCCCTTTGGCTATTTTCTTGTGGCTACCGTTTCATTGATGTTGCCGACAGTTGCGGTTTCAATGATGTCGTCGATGGCTGCTGGAATCCTGGCAACTTCCTGTTGCCTTTCGTCAGCGGCCTGCTTCAATTTCTTTTCGAGCCATTCTTTAATGTAGCTTCTCATTGGGGCAACGTTGATCTCATTCTGGATTTTTATATTGAAAAGATCATTTTCTAATTCCCAGAAGTCCATAGAAAGATTACAGAGAGCCTGATGAATTTCCTCATTCTGTACTGAATTTTTGACTAGCCAGTCGTGGACGTGAGCTTGATCAAATTGAAGGATGTTGTAAAACTTTTCCAGAGACAAGGCCTTAAACATAGAAACATGTTTATCGAACTCTTGCCTGGTTAAAGGCAAGGAGTTTGCGATTGATTCGGGGTCTTGGAAGTCGTTGGTTTTCCCAGCTAAGTCTATATTTGACAGCCTTGTGAATAATTTATCTTTCTTTGATATGGCTTGTTCACATGACTGAACAATGAGATGCAAGTTCTTCACTTTTTCTTTCCAACATGCATTCAATTGACCGATCCATTTTTTGGATGGAAGATCTTGTTCTCTTCTTTTGTTTATGTCGTATTGTTGACAATGGTGCGAAAAGGAAGGAGCATTTTTAAAAAGAAATTTTCTTCATCTTTTAACTTGGCCTGCAAATGTTCAAGCAAACTCTATGCCCTGGTTCCAAGGGAAGTGATGGTTTTTGATCTTTTCCATGCCTCGGTATCCAATTCCATTCTTTTTTTTATATTATTCTCCACATATCCTCTACAGGATGTGAGCAGGGTGGAGGATGCTTTTACGTTGGCTGTAGGGGTGGCAGGCATGGATATTGCCAAAGGATTGACAAGCAATGGCATAGGAATGAAAGTGTCTTCCAATTCCTTGACCCGGTCCTTCAGTCTGGAATTCTCGGTCTCGATGCCTCCAATGGAATCATGAAGTGCTTCTCCGCTTGTGGTGTGAAGTTGACAAAATTGGGACGGCCGTATGTTGGCAAGGTCAACCTCTGAACGAGATTTTCCTTTCTTATTTTTAACATTTTTTTTCTCAATTATCAATTTTTTGGACTGGCTATCAAAAACAACACTCTGGAACATGAAGGATTCATCTTCGTCAAAATTTTTGGTAACGGATATTTGCATTGGATAGTTATGGTGGCTGGCGTCTTCGGGTTGATCAAGTAAGTGGAGCATGCTATCCAGATCAGTGTCAAGTTCCATGTTCTCACTCTGAATTTCCGGCTCTTCCGCCTGCCCCACATTTTTTTTTCTCTTCTTCTCTACTGGAAGCTTCTGAGAACTATCAATTTTAGAGTGAGGAGGGTTGTTATCTCCTCCTCCATTTGAAGAACTCTGAGTTTCTTTGTTGTTGTGGTGGTTCGTTGGAGCGATGCTCTGGGATGTCATACTTTTTGTAGTGTTATTTGTCGATTGAACACTCTTGTCACCGGGGCCTTTCCCCTGTTGCGTGTACAATTTAGTGCAGCTTTTTACTGTGTCTACGTCGTCAGCCTCATAGGTAGGAGCGTTGCTGCCACTGTCTCTATTTTCGAGCAGGTTTTTTTTTTAAAAACAATCGCAGAGGCCAAGTGTCTGTAAATGTTGCTGAAAAATATTATAGGGGTCGAACCCTCTTATGATTTCAGCATATCTCAGGTTGGAGATGCTAGAATGTGCTATGAATTCGTCAATTTTGTTGACATTTTTCAACATGAACTCCCCTACTTTCCAAGGAAGAGGAATGCACTATTTTTCTTTCTTCTTTTGCAACAGATGGAACCAGTAGTTGTATTGTTGTGCTACTTCTGCAACAAACATTGTGTCTGTAATGTGACATGGAAGGAGAGCAGGTTTTTCCATGGAGTCAAAAATTCTTATGATAGTGTAATTATCCAAATGTTCGACTGTCCTCTTCTTATCCAAAAAACCGGTTGCTTGTTCAAATATGCGAGGAGCATCTTCTCCTAATAACAGAACTTTGAAAACAAACATGAAGCCATTAAAAACCTCATAAAAACAATGGGAAGCCTTGTGCTACCACAAGGCCTTGTACCATAACGTTACTGGGTGGAATTCGTAGTTGAAATTCTTGGACAGAGACAGTTGTGGAAACCGGTAGGAATGCACTATTGCAAAAACTAAATAGGACGACATATAAAATTTATTTTCCCTTTTGAAGCTTGACAATTGGAAATTTCAAAAATGGCTTATTCGTTGACTGTGAAATAAAAAATATAAAGAGCCATCTGGGAAATAGTTGATGTGGACTCCTGTCCCGTTATTCTTGTAAACAGCCAGGCAATTTCGCGAAATGGATTTCTAAATGAACTAACATGCATGCTTGTAATATCTTCAGGAACTAGAAGCAGGTTTTCCAAAAAATGGGGCAAGAGGTCCAACCCGTTATTATTCTTTGCTAGGAACTGGTTGCAATCTTCTCCTTTGAACGTCAATGTTGGCTCCGACAATATTAGCATCTGGTGGAAGACCTGAGGTGACAAAGAAACAGAAGAGCGGTCCCGCAGTGGAATAATTCTTTTGTTTAAAATAAATTTATCGGCACACCAAGAGACCAGGTCCTTACAGTCAAAAACCTCAGAGACACGGCCTACATAAGAAATCCTAGAGGTCCAAATTACTTGGTTCTCTGCGGCAGAGGTTGAGAAATAAGAATATGCCCTGGACCACTGGAAGTTCTAGTCCTCACACCCAAATATGTTCACTGTATCTCCACAAAACTGATGCCGAGCTGATGCCATAGGTTTATGAGAACATTGGTTTGCTCCAGATGATGGTTTAAATGAACAGTTAGAGCTGATAATGTAACTCTCTGCTAAATCTTGGTTAAATTCTTATGAATGGGAAAGCCCCTCGAGCCTTTTGTTGATTAATGACAATCTGTATGGGTGGTGCATGATGAACTATTAGCAGTAAAGCTTACTTATTGCATATTTAGAAATGTGAAGGTGGCAGGTACGGCAAAGAGCAATTAAGGATTGGAGGTTTCGTGAACGTGCGAAGGCCACGACGTGCGAACGACATTTCATGATTTTGAAATCAACACTCGGAAGGGATAATATAACCCCCCCACAAATCTTGGTTTAATGCACATCAATAGGAGATCTCCTCGAGCCTTTCGCCCATCAATGACAATCTATATTGTTCCTGCATGATGACCTGTTAGAATTAAATGTCAGTAATTTCATATTTAGAAACA
>JASDQU010735568.1:96013-120132 GCA_032191745.1 Picea mariana | reverse complement strand
CGGAGACGATGGAGAGCAAGGAAAGAATGGAAAGATCTAAAAATCGGTTAGACAGGATTAAAAAAAGGGTTACGGGGATACTCAGGACAGGCGAGTGTTCCACGGACAAATTTTGTGTATCGGAATTTTTTACTGCAAAATGTGTAAAACGGAAGAGATCTTGATGGGGCAGTTCAACGGTTGGTTTGTATATTTGTGGAATTCTAACAAAGTCGCTAAGTATGGAATAGGGAAATTGCTAATTGCATGCCTAGAAATAAGATCTTATATATCATTGGCAATTGGTAATTGCAAAGGAGCAAGAGCACAGGAAACAACGACTTGGAACTAAATATTTCTTCAACCCGCCAAACCGATGATGTGCCAAAGAAATTTGAAGAAATGGCGAAGTATGGAAAGTGGACAAACGAGCTTCAAAATGGGGTGACAATAGTTCCATAAAAGACGCGAGGACCCGATGGTTAAATTGTATTTCTCGGAAGTTTCCAATGCAAAATGTATACCACAAAAGAGGGCATGATAGGTGGACCGTAATATGGAAGAGGGTATGATCTAAGTCCGGTTGTAAATTTGTATATCGTGGAAGTGACAGTACTGTTCGCAGGCCATGGAACAATAGAAATCCAATCTAGAGCCTGCCTACCGGGAATTCGTGGTTGGAGAAGTGTCTATGTATGGAATGGGGAAGTGGTTGGTCTGTGTCATGATAAAAGAGCACGAGTGCAAGTGTGAACCCGCAAGACCACCCACGCGCGCAGCCATACATTTTCAAAAAAATGAATAAGTGACGAAAAAGATAAAGTTCAAGGAAAAGAGAAATGGATATTTGGCCAAGTATAGAAGACGGAAAACAAGGACCGATATATTCACATCTGTAACAAATATCCAATTTCCATGGCAAGATATATACTTGGAAAGAATTGCGAAGTTGGCGGGAACAGAAAACAGCAACCAGGAATATGATCCGTGAGTTTACTTGGTTCTTGCTTGTATGCTTCGTCTGTCAATTTTTATATGGCGAACTCTGAGGCATTTTATTAGCCAGCTAGCCCGCAAGTCCGGCTATCAATTTGTATAGTGTGGAACTATGGGTGTTGTTTGCAGGACACAGAACTATAGAGGAAATGCTTTGCCCTTTAATATAACTTATGTGGCGCAAATGTGGTATGGCTCATTTTAGCACTTTTCCATCTATAAACAAAGGCAATCTTGAGCCTGCCAGCCCTGGAGCCCGTCTGTCGATTTGTATATCGCGGAGCTCCGAATGTTGTTTGGAGGTCACAGAAAAGTAGAAGTGCAATGTTGACCTAGCCAGCGCGCAATTCCACCTGTCAATTTGTATATCGCAGAACTCTGGGTGCTAGTTGTAGGACACGAAACAATAGAGGGTCAATTTAAAGAAAGGGGAAGCGCTCGTTGGAAACGGGTGAATTCGCCAAGCCGCGCAACAAGGCATTTTCGGGAAAAAAACGATTAAGTAACCAGGAAGAGAAACTACAGGGAATAAAAGAGTAGGAAAATAGAAAGGCGGAAGGCAGTTTTCGTAAGCACGAATTGGTTTCAAAGAAGCCCCATTGTTGCAAAACCATCATTTTCTACTAATTATCAGCAAATGCATTGTTGAAGATTAGATTTTATTGAAACCTGTGCGTGTAAGTATGTTCTTGATACATTCTTCCATGACTGTAACATATTAACTTAACTATTAAACTTAATTTTCTACTAATTTCCAACAAATGCTTTGTTCAAGATTAGATTTTACTGAAACGTGTGGGTGTAATTTTGTTCTTGATACATTCTTCCATGACTGCAACATATTAAATTAAGTATTAAACTTCTTGCATTATGGGTTGTTAGCAGTAAAACTTAATAATTGCATGTTTAGAAACAAGAATAATGATTTTGTTGCAGGATTGTACATTGGTATTTCTATGTTCTATTTGCATTACGAATAGAATTGAACATTGGTTTGAAACTGTGTAATCCATTTTTTGTTTGCATAAAAGGCTGGTGGATTGACACATTACACTGTCATATAATTGTTAGATGTTCCATCTTAGAAAAAATAACCTAAGTAAACACAATATCGAATAAGTATGAGAGCACCGAACCATGCCAATGAGAACAGACGTTAAATCCAGAAAAGAAGCAACAACGAAGAGTCCAAGGCAATTTTTTTTAATAGCAAATCCATTTAAAAATAATAATAAAAACAATGAGTATTGTACATCTATCCTTAGAAATTGGACCCAGTTCTTTGAGCCAAAACATTGAACGTATCTTCCACAAACACAGGCACAAGATTCGCAGTATGCAAGATCCTCACAGTTTTCTCCTCGATGAATCATCATGTGTTGAAATTGATAGTTTTCAGAAGCTTCTCGTGAAGAAGAAGATGAAAAACGTTATAGGGCAAATGGAATAGCCCTTAACTGAAACCACCTCTGCATAGTTGAAAAAAATTCAGGAGCATAGGTTGCACGTGCAATTTCAGAAGCCCAAATTAGTTCATTCTGGGTGGAAGGAGATGACTAGTAGAAAAATGCCTTACAGCAGTGAGAGTTTTGGACCTAATTCCCGAAGATTTTAATTGTATATCCAAAGAACAGAACACTAGTCCCGCAAGTGAATAATTTTTTGGCTTGAAATATATCTCTGGGAGCATCAACATACCATTACTTTACAGTGAAACTCTTCCACCCAGAACAGACTAATTTGGAACTCTGGAATTCCTACTCTCACGCTGCAAAGTGGCTATTGTGTTTAGCGTCGATTTCTTTTCTGAAACTCCTTTTGGTGTTGTCAGGACCGCCATCACCGATCCAGGAAGTTCTATTCATTATGGTTGATTTCAATTTGGGCGCAAGAGTGGGAAGAGTCTTTGCATTGCCATCATCCATTGCCATATCATTTCCCATCAGGTCATCTTCTTATGGATCGAAATTCATGACATCAACCTCTGCGCCAGCCATAAATGTAACTGGGTTGGTTCTCTGAGAAGGCAAGGTTGCCTTGGAATTATTTGGCTTTAAATATATCTCTCGGTGTACCAAGGGACCATATCCTTTTTTGCTCTTGGGCGGAGGGAGATGAGTAGTAAGAATATGCCCTAGAATAGTGGAACCTCTGGCCATTATGCCCCAATGTGTTTACTGTATCTGGACAGAATTTCTGCCACAACTTAACAATAATTTATGTTTTCTCGAGATGATGTTTGAAATGAAAATCGGGGAGGGATAATATAACCCTCCGAAAATTATGGTTTAATGCGTATCAATGGAATATCTCCTCGAGCCTTTCGTTGATCAATGACAATCTTGAGGGTTCGTGCAGAATGATTTGTCACCATCACAGCTCACTAATTGCATAATTAGAAAAAAGTGCGAAGGTCATGGTGACGATGAAGAGAGATTAAGAATTATAAATTTCTTAAAAGCGCCAACCTGTCAGCGCACAAAAAACAAATTGCATCGTGTTTGAAATGAATACTTGGAAAGGATAACATACTTGTGCGCAAATCTTAGTTTAATTCGTAGTAATGACAAATCTTCTCCGGACTTTCGGACATTAATGACAATCTTAACGGTTTCTGCAGGATAAACTACTAGCATTAAAGCTTAATTATTGCATATCTGGAAACAAGTACGAAGGCAGCGGTGATGGCAAATTGCAATGAAGCATTGTACATTTCGTGCACCGGCCAACCCGCGAAACCAATTCCAAGAAATACCTAAGTATGGAAAGAGGTCGGGTGGGTTACAAAAGAAAAAGGGCAGAAGATATCCCCAGGAGACATGAAGGGTCGATGGTCATATTGCATCTCAATGACAGATATCGGTCGTCAATTTGTATGTCATAGAATTTCAGCCGCTATTTCTGCATAGGGGAACAATGAAAGCGCAATGGAAAGAGGGAAATTTGTTTATTGTTGAACCTCGGGTTCTGTATATAAAAGCATGAGACATTGGAGAAAAGGACCAGGTAAACAAAAAGCGAAAGCATACGAGATGAAGGGGGGTCTGTTTGCAAATTTGTAAATCGCGGAAGTTTGGGTGCTAGTTGCACGTGGCGGAACAAAGGAAACGCAATGTTAAACCCGCCTATGCAGGAACCCGCGTTTCAAAAAGGAAAAGCGGAGAGAAAAGAGAAACTAGAAATTTTCAGAAAAATGAGTAATACACACTAAATATGTACTATAAAGTATGAACATGAGATGTTATAGAGCATGTACGGATCCCACATTCCATACTTAGCCACTTTTTGCATCGCGGGTTCTCAGATTGGTGGGCTCTAAATTGGGCATTCATTGTTCTGTGGCCTACAAATAGCATTTAGAATTCCGTGATATACAAATTGGCCAGCGGACCTGCGGGGTGGCTCACTCAAAATTGCACTCCTTTTGTTTCATGTCATACAAACAGTACTCGGAGTTCCGCGATATACAATTGACAGACAGACTCCAGCGCTGGCAGCCTCGAGAGTGCGATTGTTTATGGATGCTAATCCCTATTAACTATTGGACATTATCTAAAGACATTATTTTGAATACTAAATTATTAGTATTAAATATTGATATTGTACAATTTAATTAGACAAGGAGGTTTGTACAATATGAAACGGGGAAGTGGTTGGTCGGTCGGGCTGGTGATATAAAAGTAAGTGAAATTTGAATACGTGAATCCGCCAACTTCCTTACCAAGAAATTTTTCGAAAAAAATGAGTAAGACATAAAATCTACTTTTAGAAAGTACGGACATGAGATTTTATAGTGTTGATATTATGGTATCTACGGGAGGTATTTACCTCCACGTGTAAACCTGGTGAGAGTAGAATATTACGGGAAGCAATAAGAAACCCTAATGAGTTGGCTAATAACCCTAGAAGACATGTCGGCTCAAGAGGATAATTTTTATTAGGTTATTAGCCTCCAAGAGAAGAAGTCATCCAAAAGAAATAATATATATTGAACAGACAGATACCCAGAATGAGAAGTCGGCCCAGGCAGTTAGCTAGAATTAGTATAAATACAGGAGGCCAGTCTTCATTCTGGCAGGCATTCTAAGAATTGCAGAGCAGCATTTGTGTGCACTGCAGTTTCCCAGTTGGTGCGCAAGTATGGAGAAGATTTGTCGTTGCAGTTGTTGCAGCTAGCAATTACGCTTTGGCTTGGACTATCTCTTGGTTATGGTTTGGACTATCTAATCAGCTCTTGTTTGGTGCGTTATCCTTGGGGAAAGGTGTGCTACCCTTTGTTTGGCTATCAATCCTAGGGTTTTCTTCCGGGGTGATTCTCTGTCAAGGTTAAGGTGCTCGAAGGGTGGCTTCGACCTATGGTTGGGTGACAATAGTGATATTGTCAATGGTAAAACGAGAACATCCATTATATTCTAACAGGTTATGGGGCCCACACCTCCTTCATTCAGTCTAACCGCTGGAACGAAGCATAGCCATAAGGATATTAATCTCTTTGAAGAACTGTTGCTAGGGTTTCTAGCAGGAGCAGTCACTAAAGCATTGTCACTAGGGTTACTAGCAGGTGTAGTTGCAGAAACCATAATCCTCTCGTCGAGGCACCTTAAACGAAGGGATTGACCTAATTTCCGGATAATCCAGTGTACCCTAGCCTAACACATCTCCTGGTACTCTCAGCAAGCCAAGACGTCAAGTTTGAGTTTTTGGTCAAATCTAGGGTTGACCAAGTCAAAGCATCCATGACTTACTCTATCAAGTCAGAAAACAAGTTAGATGGAGCTTCTAACTTCAAAGCATGGAAGACAAGGATTGACCTCATCCTTGCCAAGAATAAAGTGTCGAATATCGTGAAAGGCAAGATCGTGGAACCAGAGTTTGAAGAAGGAACCGCAGAATGTTGCAGTTATGGAGAAGTTCAAAGACGGTGACATCAATGCCATGAGTATCATAGTGGACTCTATAAAAGATCACTTGATACCCTACATATCCCATCTTGACTCATCGAAGAAGATGTATGATTCCCTAACTATTATCACTCCAGGAAACTCTCCTAGGCTGTAAGTCAGAGATGCCTGGTAACTCAATCTTTTTGTAAACTATTTTCTTAATAATTGATGTGGTTTTTTGGATCAAGATGAATATCTAGGGGTTGGACTGTGTCTTTAAGACTATCTAGTAATATCAAATATCACAAGGCCTTCTAAGAATGCAATCAGACAAGGGTTGATCAAATAGAACAGAAGATAGTTATTGAACCAGATTATACTCATATAAAACAATAAGCACAATGGGTTTAAAAACTAAGGCAATAACTTATGATTCTTAACTTAATCAATCAATTAGTGAGATGACAGTCACATGTAGATTGAATAAGCATCAATAAAGAAATCATCCACTCATAAGATATCATAGAAAAGAAAAGAAAAGGTCTGAAAACACAGATGAAGGAAGCTTGCAATGTCTCATATATTAAGAATGAGTCTCATTTACAGTAGCAGCATATAGAACCCAAAATCAAACTTAGTTCCTCTTCTACCTTTAGCTTTATAGCTTTACAATGTAGTTCTGAGATCCTGAAAACATGGATCAAATATGCTAAAGATAGTAAATCAAAATTTAGTTGCAAAAGATGTGGGATGATCCCCAGAAATGAGGTCAGTCCCTGATTTCATGGTCTTTCTCTCTTGTTGAGTGTTGGTGTAGTTCAGGATAGCCTCCCAAGGTTGAATGATTACTCTCCCAAAAGATACAAATTCGAATTTGTTGAGGTAGGCAGAAAATCCAATCTGTTTCCACCAAAATAGTTGCCAAAACCAACTTGGTCACCTTTTCTAATCCTTATATACCAAAAATGAATCTTGAAACTGAATACATAATTCATCATCTATCCATCATGAGTGTTTTCAAAAGATTTGGATCAGAAAAACCTCGATCTGTGCAAAATTTAGCTTTCTCTGTCTAGTTATAGGTTTCGGTGGTTAACGATATTCGGATTTAAGCACCTTATCTACCGAAAGAACTCCTTCTCGGTGGTTAATGAGCACTCACAGGCTCGCCTAAACCACCGAAAGGTGAAACACTTTCAGAAATCAAAATTTCAAAATTTCAATTACCTGTATTACTGCAAACGACTTCACAGCTTCTTGGGAGAGGCCCCTTTCTCTCTGACTGGACTTGTAACTTCATCATGATGTGTTTCCACTGGTATTTCTCCCTCCATGGAGCTTGCAATTTTGGCAAGGGTTTCCAACCCTAGTGGCCTGATTGTTGGGACTGTATGTTCCTTCAGTTGTAGCCTAAGACAACAGCTGATTTATCTTGTTGGATTTAGATACAGTAGGTTCAACAGAGGACTTTCCTATCTCTGGAGGTTCCTTCTCCCCTGGAGGGATAGGAGTAGGAAGATCAGGGTATTGTTCACTCTCTGTTAGTTGGTGCTCTGTTTTTGGATCTGAGTCAGAATAAGGTAAATTAAGAAGATTACCCTCTGTAGGTGCATCTTCTGCCTTGTTTAAAGCCAAATTTCTCTCTTAGATTCGATGACAAGATGTCATAAGTAACTGCATCATAAATATCTTGCATAGTTTTCAAAGCCCCCTTTGCTAGATCAGGTGTCTCTTCATGTACCAAAAGACCTGTCAGTGCTATCATTCTTGATAGCAGAAGAGGCAGCTTATTTATTTGGAAATTGACAAGAACATAATTATCTAGTAGACTCTCATTTACATCCCGAAACAATCTTTCAACCTATAGCCTGCCTTCGTTATCTAGCAATGATTTTAGTATTTTCTCCACATTGTAGTAGCATTCGACAACAGCATAGCACATATACTCATCTCTCAAAATTATGTCCCACAATTCCATTTGTGTTCCTCTGCACTCCACAGTTAGACAAATGGTTCAGATTTCCTTGAATGAATTCTCCCGGGTTAGGTTGGATTTCTTGTACTTTCTTAAAGGTTATCTCTGAATCTCCAATTTCCAACTTGGGCAAGGCTTGCATTTCCAAATCAATGAGTGCAGGTTGTCTGCCTTTATCAACACACACCACACCAGGCCTGGCTTGGGGTATAGTTGAGCATCTTAACAACCCATCCATCCTTGCAAAGAAGGGTCAAGAAGAAAATCCGGAGCCAGGATTGCCTATGCTCGCAGCCTCGGACCTGTATCTCTTCTTCATAGACTCAATTTTGTTTTTTCATTGTGACTGTGTCTTGTGAGATTCAGTTTCAGAACTACAAGTGGAAACCTGCTTTGCCACATCCTCACAGTCATTTCCTTTGAGCTTGGATTTGATGGCTTATACATTATGGTCCGATAAAAATCTCCATTAAAATACACCTCCAATGATTAAATCAATATATAAATCAATATTGCAATGCCTTTTCAAATCAATACGCACTGCTATAGACTAGACAAACTTCTTCCTTGAATAGCCATAAGAGAACATCTGACAGATCTTTCCTTACATCTGTCAACTGCTGAAAGCTGAGCTATCTTCATTCTTAGGGCACCTGTGCATCGATATGTTCGTGGATTTTCCTCGTGGCCTGATACCTGGCAATGGAGCTCCTTAAACGCCTGTACAAGCATAAATAAAACTCAATCCCTTGACATCTGTCAACTGCTTGCATTTGGCTTATGGCTCGGATTATCTGTTAGTTAATGGATATGGATTGTCAAATTGACTTGACCTGTCGACTCGGCAATGCATGTTGAAACTGCGTGTTAACTCTTGGTTTGACTCTCGTTATTGACTCATAGCTTATGAATTTAGGAAACTCATAGCTTGAATTTAGTATAATGATCGATGGCTTATGTAAGAAATGCACATGTGACTTGGATTTTTAAAACTCTATGCTTGGACAGTATGCAGTAATTCTAGGCAATACGTAGTTTAGGCATAACCTAGGCATAGAACATTTAAAAGCACATACCTCATATTTTTAGTATTATGAGATTTATTCAAATATAAAATATATTTGAAGACTAGGACTTACTAATTTATGATTTTTTGCATAGCAAGTTAAGGGAGAAAAACCAAAGGATTGTTGGGAAAATATTGTCAATCGTGAGCTGATGAGGAACCGAGAATAAGACACTAGCCAAGATATTGAGGAAAGCAATAAATCAAATGAAGAGTTGATAAAAATGCTCATCAAAATACCGGTGCTTTTTTTATCGCTAACACTAACAAACCTCTTTTCAGTCAAAAACATTGGACAAGTAATGAGTCTGAAGAATGAGCTCTGTGACATGAAGATGAATGATGATGAAAACATAACATCATACTTTGTGAAGATCTCTCAGTTAAGAGATCAACTACAAGCTATTGAAGAGATCATTTCAGAGAAGGAATTGGTAAACATAGTACTCGATGGTCTTCCAAAGACATGGGATGCATTTGCTGCAAGCATGAACAGAAGGAAGGAGTATCCTACATTTGAAGAACTTTGGACTTGTTGTGCTCAAGAAGAATCTAGGATCAGTGCAAAAGATAAACCCCAAAAGAAGTACAATGATCAAGCCTTCACAGCAAGATTCAAGAATTTCAGGAACAAAAAGAAGTTTGGTTCAAGGAGGAAGCCAAATCAAGAGAAAGATATTTCAGAAATACAATGCTTCAACTGTCAAAAGTATGGTCACTACAAGAATCATTGTCTCGAGCTAAAGAAAAGGACGGAGAAACATGAAGCATCAATTGTCGAAGAAAAAGAACCTACAAAGAAGACTAAGCAAGATGAAAGAGACTTCTTCTAAAGGTAACAATACTCTTCTTAGTTCTTATACATATCTTGTTTGCATAGTCTCTATACATATCTTGTATATCTATCTCTTAGAAGATAATATGTTCCAATAAGAACTATATCTATGGAAGAACAACAAGATAAGGATTGTTATCATTATACAAGTCAGATAATACACATGAAAGGATAAAATATATCAAACAAATCATGTGGAAGCTATTACAAGATAAGCCAAAATCAGAATCAATCTTGAAGAAACCTAGAAGAAGCAAAGACAGAAAGAAGTCAGCAATCAACGGGAAATTGGAGAAAGACTTATGACACTTTGCAGAAGACAATAAGGATGCAGACGGAAACATGGACTCTCCTAGATGGAGGGAATCGATTATATATCACTAAAAAGAAGAGCATGCATTCATACATGAAGCAAGGATTATGAGGGAGATAATCCTATGATCCATTAAAGATGATGAAGTATATATCCATGGTAGCATCCATGAAAAGCAGTATGTGTTCAGTTTGACCTTAGAAGAAGTGTTCTTTGAAGAGAAGCCTTAAAGTAGCCCTGGTTGTCCATCCACATCCGTGATCCTATGATTAAAGAAAGAAATGGAATCTTTAGGGCGTGGAATCTATAAGAAACTCCATGGACCCAAGAGCTAAAGAAAAACACGAGGAAGAACATGAAGATTCCAAGAAAGAAAGAGAAGCCAGAACAACCAGTCATTGTATCAAGAATCACAAGATTACCATCCTGATATGAACTCACTAAAAGAAACCAAGCAAAGGAACTGAAAGTTGTGATGAAGAACAGTGTATATGAATGCAATCATTGCAAGATTTAGAACTAGAGGTTCTCCCAGATGGAGGAAGAAGACTATGATGACCATTTGTTCCAGTAAACCAGACATACCTCTACATGAGTCATTGTATCATCCGCAATATCCATGGGTTGAATTTTTACATAAGATAAATGCAAAGACTGTTCTCCTGAGCAATTGAACAAAGAGCGTATGAAGAGAAAACCTCAAGACTTTGAGGCTTACCAGAAAGAGACCCTTGTATGCAAATGGAAGAAGATAACTTGGTGGAGAACCTCCAATGCACAACAGAAGCATGGTGATTATTCTCTATAATAGAGATATTGTATCAGAATGATTACTTAGAAGATCAGAATGATGGATTGCCAATCCATGATAAAGATCTCATGATGACGGAAGAAGTGCCACATGGATGTGTTCCAGTTTGACCCTTGCCATGATGTTGTGAGCTAGCAGGAACCAAGAGGAATCCAACAATGATATACTTTATTGATGAAGAGCTATATAAAGCCTTCAGAGAAAACCAGTGTTCCAAACCGAAGTACATTTGAAATCAAGCATTACATTATCCGTGATGAAGTCCAGAAAGGAGAAAGTGGTTCTCAAATACATATCTCCACAGATGAACAGATAAGCAAACATTTTGGTAAAGCTTCTATCCAAGATGAAAAGAGTTTGCATACTCAAGTTGGAGCTCGTGGAGACGACTCCCTTATTGAAAAAGGAAGAGATGACTCCCAGGTTGGGAGGGAGCACTGATATGCATTGATTTATGGACGGTCACTTTTCAGTTCAAAAAATGGTCCAAGATGAGCAGTTCCCTTTCCAGTTCGGAAAGTGGTTTGAGATTTCTGACGAACAGACATTTTCCAATTTGGAAAATGGTCCAGATCGAATGGTCATTTTCATAATGAAAATGGTTCAATGGATTGTTGATATACCATAAACAATGACTTCCCATTATGGTTGACATGGGGAGTGGTCTAGGGTAGTCTCTATTCTTGAGGGTTACTCAAGAAGACTGGCCTGCCTTACCGGACAGCGATTTCCCGTTGTGGTTAACATGGGGAATGGTCTGTTTTGAAGGTTGGTGCAAGACAATCATTTCCTTTGGAAATGGTCCAGACAGTCATTCCTTAGGGCGGATTCATTCTCTCTAGGTTGCACTTTGTTTAGTGTCGGGGGAATGGCCCGGGGTGGGGAATGGTTCAGGTTTAGCAATTAGGGACAAGCATTCCTTAGGGAAGACTCATTCTCTCCAGGTTACACTTTGTTTAGTGTCGGAGGAATGGCCCAGGATGGGGAATGGTCCAAGCTCAGAAATCAAGACTGTTATTCTTCCTTGCTTGAGAATAATAGTCCAGATAGCTTATCATTGATGTGTTACCTTTTGAGGGAAAATGCTCTTCCGAGATCTCACAGATGTGAGTGGAAGAATGGCCAGATGATTCAATTTATATCATAACATTGTTTCTGTGCAGGTTGATATCATATGATTGTTATGAAGACTGTATGTCTCTAGACAGTAGACGTATACTACTGTGGTGGATGTGTTCCATTGTTTGTGAATATACATTACTGATCAAGTACTTGTGTGCTACTTGGTGTGGTAGTGTACCACTAGATTATAGTTATATACTACTATGGATAGACATGGTTGTGTTCTATTTTTGTTCTGATTGCCTTGAAGACTATCGACAGTTTTGGAAATTATTATTAGCTAGATTGATGATCAAAGGACAGAGATTTTCTAGACGGAATATGGTTCAGAACATTTACTCTTCTAGGACATATGTCCAGATTAGAAGAACAGCTCTTGTGTAACTCTATGGTGTGAGTGACTTATCCAGCATCATGTCTAATTACTCAAATGGAGTATGGTTTCGAAAGATGATACGGCTGATAACACTGATGGTGATGATGGTGCTCATGATATAGTCATGAGATAGTCTATACAACTATGTTGATGCTATCGGGTGAATGGTATGTTTGTGCTTAAGACCATTACCTGTAATACCTCCCTAGCTAGGAGGGAGTGTTGATATTATGGTAGTTGTGGGAGGTATTTACCTCCATGTGTAAACCTGACGAGAATAGAATATTCTGGGAAGCAAGAAGAAACCCTAATGAGTTGGCTAATAACCCTAGAAGACATGTCAGCTCAAGAGGATAATTTGTATTAGGTTATTAGCCTCCAAGAGAAGAAGTCAGCCAAAAGAAATAATATATACTGAATAGACAGATACCCAGAATGAGAAGTCAGCCTAGGCAGTTAGCTAGAATTAGTATAAATACAGGAGGCCAGTCCTCATTCTGGCAGGCATTATCAGAATTGAAAACTAGCACTTATGCGCACTGCAGTTGCCCAGTTGGTGTGCAAGTTTGGAGAAGAGTTGTCGTTGCAACTGCTGCAGCTAGCAGTTATGCTTTGGCTTGGACTATCTCTTGGTTATGGTTTGGACTATCTGATCTGCTCTTTTTTGGTGCGCTATCCTTGGGGAAAGGTGTGCTACCCTTTGTTTGTCTATCTAGCCTAGGGTTTTCTTCCGGAGTGATTCTCTGTCAAAGTTAAGGTGCTCGGAGGGTGGCTTCGGCCTATGGTTGGGTGACAATAGTGATATTGTCAATGGTAAAATGAGCTTCTAACATATAGAGCATGTACTATTCCCACATTCCATACTTAAGCCAATCTTTAGATCGTGGGTACTCGAGCTGGCGAGCTCAAAACTGGGCCTCTATTGTTCCGTTAGCTACAAATAGCACCCAAGAGTTCCGCGATATACAAATTGAAAGGCACACTTACGGGTTGGCTCCCTACACATTGAATTTCTATTGTTCCGTGTCGTTCAAACAACACTCAAATTTCCACCATATACAAATTCACAGATGGACTCCAGGGATGGCGGGCTCAACCTTGCGATTGTTTATGAATGGTGATCCCTATGAACTATGTAACACTACCAAAAAACATTATTTATTTTTTTGTAAGTGAGTGTTAAATCTTGTATTACTAAGAGAAACTATAGTACAAAAAGGGAAAGGGGAGTCCCTTGATCTGCCAAAAAGGAAACCAGAGCAAGGATCCCAGAGTTGCGCTGACTAAGATAGCAGGGAGGTAAGCTGGGTCACCCTCATGGGAAACCAACCTAGTCCTCCTCCAACCAGTTTATAAACTTAAACGAAAACATATACATAAAGGACATAACCATAGAAAGGGGTAGCTCCTACACTGAAACCGACTTGACCAGGGCCTGAACTTGCACTAGTCCAGGATGATGGGAGTACTTTCGTCTCCATCCTTTCCTGCCTCATTCTCCTTCCTCTCGACCACCGTGTGTGTCTTCCTAATACAAGTTGGTGTTCCCTTTCGGTCTGTTGGAGTGATGTCCATGTGGTGTACATAGTGTAGATAAAGGTGGAATTGACCTGCCATTTGTTCCATTTTTTCCCTCTAGCTCCTCTGCTCCTCTGCTAGTATTTTGGTACTGGCCTCCAGGTTGCTGAGGCGACTCAGAATTTCTGTGAGCACCTTCTTTTGGTCCCTGATGGCTTCCCTGCTGGTCTCTTTCCGGTCCGCGTTCATCTTTCCTATCAGCATTTTTGTGCGCTAGGCCTCCTCCACTGTTTTGTGGTAGAGGGTTGTTCTAGGTTGTGTGGCCCCTTATCTCATCTGCTTCTTGAATTAGGTCCTTCCAAGCTTTTCCCTTGCATGTGGTGTTGATTTCTCGCTCCCACCTATTTATGATCACTTTGCCCTTTGAGTTGACCTTTGTGAGAAAGGTAACCTTGGCTTCTCTGGCCGCTTGCTCTATCCTTGTGGTCCTCCGGGCACTTGTCGGAGATTCTTTCCCCTGGGGGCCTCTCATACTCTGGGTTTTCTTCATTCGCACCATCTTGGCTTGTTTGTGGTGGTTTTTGCCTTGGGTTCTCCTCCTGCTCCTATTCTCCCCTTCCTGGTATGTGAGATGGCCTCTATAATTGCTTCTCTCTGGTTTGTGGTTGTTCCTGGTGATTCTTCTCTTATGGGATTTCCCCGGCTGTGGGTTCATCCTGGCAATCATGGGTCGCTCATAAATGGGTACCTTATGTTCCTTGTTTTATTGTTTCGGTATGTGTTCTTTTGGGGGCCCTTCCATAATTTCTGTGCCAATCCTTCGTTATGCATGTTCTATAGGAATCATTACCCCTCCCCGTATCTATACTTGGGAGTGGTGTACCCATACTTGACCATGGAAGACCTCTTTGTCCTTCATTCGTTGCCATCTGTTGGTTAACGGTTATGCTTTCCCCCAAATAACCCTTGTACTTCTTTCTATTGACAGGACCGTGGTGTCGTATCTCCTCTTGTTGTGTGATCTGGATTTTCATTGTAACTCGTGTGTGATTGGTGGGCTATCGGAGTCTACCTGGATTCTACGTGCCCTTCATTTATTTCTGTGCCTCCATCCTCGATGTGGCCCTCTGTACTTTGGTTTTCATCACGGTCTTTTACCGCCAGTTGGATGCAGTCTATTCGGAACTTCCCATTCAGAATGTTGCTCCATATCGTGTCTAGTTCTGGTCCTTCCTTATCGACCCCCTCGTTAGTGATCTTGTTCGCCAGTCCATTTGCTAACCTACGTACCCAGCGCAACTCCACTGTGATCCTCGTCTGCAAGTGCTCCTAAATTTTCTGCAGAGAATGTGCCAAGCGCCAGTGCCTCTGAATTTTTCCCACTCTGGTACCGGTTTGGAGTCTCTTTATTGTATTGATAACCAGCATGGAATCTCCTTCCACTATGGCGTTTGTTATCCTTTCCCGGTTTAGAATCTTGAGGCCGATCTCCAGGGATCCTAATTCCATGACGTTGTTGGTTGAGTTTCCCAGGCTCCCAATGTACAACCAAATGATATTTCCTTCACTGTCCCTAATTACTCCTCCCAGTCCTGTCCATCCTAGGTTACCTTTTGATGCCCCATCGAAATTCAACTTGAGGGAGCCTACTAGTGGTGGTTTCCAGTTGCACTCACCTACTTGGAGTTGCAGTGGACGTCCCTAATTGAGGTTGTGTACATCTTTCAGGTGGAAGGATTATAGGATTCAGGAGTTCTGGTCTGTGAGTTGCGCTCTTCCTATCTGGTAGTTACAGCTATGCACCGTTTCTCTTGTCATGGAGATTATTGTTTCTTTGATCTTCCCCTCCGACCAGCTTTCGTTCCTGAAGATGCGTCGGTTCCTTTCCTTCCAAATTACCCATATGATCATTCCTGGGATGAGCTTCCAACAAAGATTCACCTCTTCATTTTTGTTGTAGTTCTCTTTCTAGGTATTGATGGTTGCGGAGATGTTTCCTCGAATCCTATTGGATTGTTGGAAGATACATGTCGCCCAGTCCCAGATTTTTGTTGTGTAGGTGCATTCGTCGAGGAGATGGTTCGTTGTTTCTTCCTTGGACTAATAGAAGTGACATCTAGAAGGACCTATGAATCCCATTTTCCTTAGGTTTTCCCAAGTTAGAATTCAGTTGTAGAGTATTAACCATTGGAAAAATTTTATTTTTTTCCAATGGGGGTTGTTCCAAAGCTTCTCCCATTGTTGCGTTGGATCTTCCTAGTCCTAATCTTCGATATAGTGCTGGACTTCTTTTAGGTCGAATTCCCTGCCATCGTTGTGTCCCCATCTCAACTGGTCATTTCCTTCCATGACTGCAATTTTTCTTCTCCCCAAATCCTCCTCCACCTCTTTTATTGTTGTTGCAGTTTGGTCGCTATTCTGTGGAGTAAGATTTTCACAGATTCTCCATTTGTTGCGATCTGTTTCGTGTTTCCAGTAACGGTAAACTTTGGTTTTACCTTACGCGATCATATCCTGTTGGAGTTCCTCCCTGTCTGGTTTCTCCATTCTAGGTTTCTGTTGCCAGGCGTCCTCCCAGAATCTGGAGGTTCTGTCATTCCTTACTTTCCAAAAGTTGTGAGTCTGAATCCAGACATTGTTGCACTAGGCTAGGTTCTAGATGGTTGATCCTTCTCTGGTGCAGCTGAAGCGGATTCTGTCCTGGTCGGGTATATCTGGGGCATACTTTTCCTTCCACATTTGTACCCATGGTGTAGTAGTTTCTTTGACCCAGCGCCACTAGAGTTTCACCTCGTAGGCGTCATTGGTCACTTGCGGGTCTGGTAGCCCCAGGCCTCCTTTTCTTTTGGATTTACAGACCTTCTCCCAAGCCATCAGGGCCCATTTATTCTTTGTTTCCGCTCCTCACCACAGAAAGCCCCTTTGGATGGTTCTTATTTTTTGCATTATTCCCTTGGGGGTTGGGAAGACGGAAATCATAGAGGTTGGGATTGCTTGCAATACAGACTTGGTCAAAATGAGTCTTCCGGCTAGGTTGAGGGATCAGTACGTCCAATTTTTCACCCTCTCCTGTAACATGTTTATTATTCCTTCCCAAGTTGACATTTTGTAAGCGTTGTCTGTTAGGGGGACAACCAAGTACTTAGTTGGGAGAGCTTTGCGTTCAAAGCCCAAAATGTTGGCCAAATTCCTTTGGATTGCGGGGTTGGTATTGAAGAAGAAGATCATAGATTTGGAATGGTTTATCTCTGCCCCCGAGGCTTCCCCAAACTCTTCTAGGATTTGTTTGTAGGTTTTTCCTTTCTTGACCGTGGGTATGCCATGAAGTAAGGTGTCATCTACGAACTGTTGGTGTGTGGAAGTAGGGCAATTTTCGAAAGGTTTGATACCTGTTATTTCACTTGTTGCGGTTATGCTTTTTATGCTTTGACTGAGACCTTCCATCATCAAAATGAACAAGAAGGGGGACAGCGGGTCTCCTTGTCTGATGCCTCTTGTGGGCCAAAATGGTTTGGCAGGGGCTCCATTTACTAGTAGCGAGTAGTTTGTAGTGGATACTAGACTGACTATCCAACTGATCTAGTGTTGGGTGAATCCAAAGGCTTCCAGGGTCTTGACCAAATAGTGTCAGTTGATTTTGTCATAAGCTTTTGCTAGGTCTAGTTGTATTATCATTCTCCCTCTCTTCTTAATCTTCAATGTGTGGATAAGCTCATGGGCATGGATGATATTGTCCATTATTTGTCTCCCTTCCACGAAGCCTACCTATTCTTGTGAGACCAGTGTGGGTAGGAGGGGTTTCAATCTATTTTCTATAACTTTGGAGATTATCTTATAAACCACATTACATAGCACTATAGGTCTGTAACGATCCAGGGTTTTGGCTTCATTTTCATTGGGGATTAGTGTAATCATTGTAGCATTTAGCTCTTTTAGAATGGAGGACCTTCTCGAGTCTTCCACAACCCTATAAACATCGTGTTTGACTATTTCCCAGCAGGCTTTGAAGAACTCCACTGTGAAACCATCGGGACCTGGGGCTTTCCCATTGGGCATTTCCTGGAGTACTTGGTCAATTTTCTCCTCGGCAATGGGTTTGTTTAGGTTGTTATTTTGTTCCTCGGTGACCAGGCAGGGGATATGTTGGATTATCCTTTGTATGGCCTCTGTTCTTTCTTGGTTGGGTTCCTAGGATATCTAGTGGAAGCAGTTCACCAGGGTAGTTTCGATCTCCTTGTGTGACTCTCGCTCAATTCCATCCTGGTCCTTAATCTTTGGGATTTTGTTATGGGCTCTTCTGGCCATGGTTGTTCTATGAAAAAACTTGGTGTTCCGATCTCCTTCCCTTAGCCATTTTATACGGGACTTCTATCGCCAAAGTATTTCTTCCTGTTGATAGCGAGCTTCCAATTCCTGGGTCATTTGGATCTCTTCCTGTTTTCGATCCTCTGTATAGCCTTCCGAGATGCAGGTTTCCTGGAGTTTTTTCATTTTTTCTTCTATGTTGTTTTTCTCTTGGTTTATGTTCCCAAAAGTGTCCTTGTTCCACTCCCTTAGCTTATATTTGATGTCCTTTAGTTTCTTATAGAGTTTGAACATCCTTGTCCCTTGCTCTGGTTTCTCCTCTCGCCACCACTGTTTGATTCTTTCCTTGAAGGTCGGGTGCTCGATCCAGAGTTTTTCAAATCTAAAGGGTCTATTCTTTGGTGTAGTTTAGAAGTCGACTTCCAGTTGCACTGGCCAATGATCAGATCCCCCTGATGGAAGGATGTTGCAGTCTACGGTTAGCCCCTACATAATTATAGACACTGAAACTAGGAACATGTTGAGTCTTGTTGCTACCTGATACCGGTTCATCCATTTATTGTTCCAGGTGAATTGGCCATTATTGGTTTTGAGGTCGACCATCTCCGTTGTGTCTATGAACTTTGAGAATTCTTCTGCATCCCTATCCAGTCTTCTTGTTCCTACTTTTTTCTCCACAAGTGACATGATGATGTTGAAGTCCACTACCAAGATCCATTAGAGGTTATTCGATCGGGTTTTAAGGTCTTCTAGGTCTCGTATCATTCCTCTCTTTTCCTCTAACACCTGGGGCCCATACACATTAGTGCATAGAATCACCTCTGTGTTTCCAATGATTTTCATGCGAACCGTTAGGGTGTGCCTCGTCGCTTCGGCTACTGTTAGGCTCAGTACTTGTGGGTTCCACAAGGTGAGAATACCTCCTGCAATTTGGTGGCCTCTAATATCCACCATATGGTACTTGCACCATTGTTGCTTGTTGATTTCCTCCATTTTGTCTGCAGTGCATTTTGTCTCTTGTATGAAACAGAGATCTGGTTGTTCCTGCTTTAGTCTATTTCTAAGGATTCTCTGCTTTCTCGGGTTGTTTAGGCCTCATATATTCCAAGTTATAACCTTCATTTAAACATGTGGGGGGGATTTGGGGAAGAGTTTCTTGATCTTACCCGAGTTTATCAATAGCACTCCAAGCTCCTGTAGGGCTACGTTGTTTGATTTCCTGCCTTTTTTCCTCCTCGTCTGCTTGGGTGAGAGTTGTAGTTGTCCTTCTCTGGCTTTGACTCCTAGGTGTCCTATCTTCCCGTGTGTGCACTTTAGTCCTCTAGCTTTGGCTTCCTTTTATAGGAGAAACAGGTATTGAATGTGGTCAAGTTGCTTTGTTGGTACATTGTCCACTCCATGTCTTTTCCATTGTTCCAGTATGTTTGGGAGATCTATCCCTTCCCTTTCCACAAGGTCTCTGAGATCAGGATCTTCGGTGCCTACTTCTCTTGGGGCCATTTCCGCATCTCCCTCTGCTTCTTGCATGGGGGTGTTGTCATCTCTGGTTTCTCCTTCCATGAGGGTTGTGCTACTCCCCTATTCCTTCTTGCTACTTGTTCGATTGGTAGGCTCATTTGTTCCTTGATCTCTGTCGTCTTGGGCTTTTGTCACGTCCTTTCCATCTTCGGCCCCTTTATTGGTTTTGTCCCGGCCTTCCATTTTACTTCTGGTCTCTAGGTTATTTCCTGTTGGGGTTTTACACTGCTTTTTGTTTGCTCTGCTTATGGGATTCGGTTTTATAAACCCATCCTCATCCTGTTGTGGTTTGGGGTTTTCCACCTCCTATTTTTTATTAAGACGACATTCTCTGATCAGATGTCCATGTTCATGGCATCTTTTGCATCTGAAGGGGATCTATTCATAATCTATGTTTTGGATCCATTCCTCATCCCTGAATTCCAGACTTATGGCTTCTGGGAGTGCTCCCGAAACGTCCATCTCTATGCAAATTCTTGTGTAAGATGTATATATTCCTTTTAGGGTAGCTTTTGAGGTCTTCACATATTTCCCCAATTTGTTTCCTATTGCTTCAAAAGTAGAGGGAAACAAGTAATCTAATGGTAAGGAGTAAAATCTCAACCAGACCGGCACCTGTTTGAACGTCTCTTTTTCTGGGGAGAAATTTTCCTTCCATGGTTGCATGTACAGTCCTACTGAGGTGTGGAAGTAAGGCCCTCCCTCAAAGACTCTGTCCCTGTCCTCCAAGTTCATGAATATTGTTGTGAAGAATCCTTTTGAGCCCAGGTGGAGTTCCACTTCTCTGCTTGGCTTCCAGTGATATTTAATCCAGTTGCACAACGTTCTTTTCGTGGGCCACAAACCCATGAACTTGCATATTAGTGCATGTGTCTTCATCTGGTCCCTGTAGAGTTGTGTCTGTGGATCCTCCAGTATCACCTTGGGTATCATTGTTGTTTTGGGTTTGCACGGGTTGCGCCTGTCTATCCCGTTGGTCTGTGTTGTGTCTTGCACCTCATTTTGAGTTTCTCTAGCTTCTTCTTCCATGCACTCACTTTTTCCTTGGTTTCTTTCCTATCCTTTTCATGGGTTTGATCCCAAGGTGCCTATCATTGCTTCCTCAAAAGCTATGCCTCTTGGCCCTTTCCCCCTGTCCACCACTACATGTTTGTATGAGGGGGTTCTCTTACCCCCCCCCCCTTTGGTGCTCNCCAAAGGGGGGGGGGGTAAGAGAACCCCCTTTGGTGCTCATGTTGTCCTCTGCTATGGCCACGACTGCCAAACCCTAGCTTGCAGCTGCTCCAAACCCTAGTAGTTCTCGAGAATCCGCCCCACTATAAATTTAAGATTGAAAACAAAGTCATGTTGCAATTGTGAAAACAAAGCTTGGAAACCAAGTATATCCAAAAACCATTATTTTCAAATCTAAAGTATTAATATTAAATATTGATATTGTACAGTTTAATTACATAAAATTATAAAAGGATGTGAAATATCTTATTTCAAAGTAAAACCTGCGTATTCGGAAACTTGCATTCCAAAAATTTTGTATAATATGAAACGGGCAAGAGGTCGGTCGGGTTGCTGATATAAAAATGGATGGAAATCTGAACACGTGTATCTGTCAAGTTCCGCACCTGGAAAATTTTGCAAGAAACAAGTTATACATACCAAATATGTACTTTTATAAAGTATGGGCGTGACATTTTATAGAGCATGTACGCAACCCTCATTCCATACTTGGTCACTTTTTGGATCACAGGTTCTCGGGCTGGCGGGCTCAAAATTGGGCATTTGTTGTTCTGTGCCCTACAAATAGCACCCAAAGTGTTGCGATATACAAATTGACAAGCGGATTTGCGGACTATTTCAATTTTAAGGGCCTCGTGTTGATGTCATAGCACAATTGGACTTGGGCCAGTTTATATTCGTTTCTTACAATATCAAACGAAGAAGTGGTCGGTCGGGTTGGTGATCTAAAAGTAATTGAGACCTAAAGTCGTGAATCCTCCAACTTCCACAGGTAGAATTTTTCCGAAAAATGAGTAATTCATACTAAGTATGAACTCTTACAAGGTATGGACATGAGGTTTTTATAGAGCTTGTACGAACCCCACATTTCATACTTGGCCACTTTTTCGATTGTGGGTTCTCGGTCTAGCGGGCTCAAAGTTGGGCCTCTATTGCTCTGTATCCTACAAATAGCATCCAGAGTCCCGCGATATACAAATTCACAGTCGAACTTATGGACTGGGTCGCTCAACATTATAGTTCTATTGTTCTGTGTCTTCTAAACAACATTCAGAGGAAACGAGTAATACATACTAAAGATGTACTTCTAAAAACTATGGACATGAGATTTTATAGAGCGTGTACGGATCCCTCATTCCATACTTAGCCACTATTTGGATCGCGGGTTCTCGGGCTGGCGAGTTCAAAATTGGGCCTATGTTGTTCCGTGCCCTACAAATAGCACCCACATTGCCACGATATACAAATTGACAAGTGGACTTGCCAACTGTTTGAATTTTAAGGGCCACGTGTTGATGTCATAGCACAACTAGACTTGAGCTAGTTTATATTCATTTATTACAATATCAAACGGGGAAGTGGTCGGTTGGGCTAGTGATATAAAAGTAAGTGAAATATGAAGTCATGAATCCACCAACTTCTGCACCTACAAGTTTTCCGAAAAACGAGTAATACATACTACGTATGTACTCTTATAAAGTATGGACATGAAATTTTTATAGATCATGTACGGATCCACCATTCCATACTTAGCCACTTTTTGGATCACAAGTTCTCAGGCTGGCGGGCTGAAAATTGGGCCTCTATTGTTTCGCGCCCTACAAATATCACCCACAATTTCGCAATATACAAATTGTCAAGCGGACCTGCGGGTTGGTTGGCTCAACATTGCACTTCCATTGTTCTGTGTCCTCCAAATAGCACTCAAAGTTCCGCAATATACAAATTGACAGATGGACTCTAGGGCTGGCGAGTTCAAGTTTGCCATTGTTTACGGATGGTAATCCCTATCAACTATCTAACATGATATAAAAACATTATTTTCAATACTAAATTATTAATATTAAATATAGATATTGCAAAATTTAATTAGACAAGAAAGTTTGTACAATTTTCTCGAGCCAGTGATATAAAAGTTTTCCGACAAACGAGAAATACATAGTAAACATGTACTTTTATAAAGTATGGACATGAGATTTTATAGAGTATATGCGGATCCCTCATTCCATACTTAGCCACTTTTTGAATTGTGGGTTCTCGGCCTGGCAGGCTCAAAATTGAGCCTCTATTGTTTTGTGTCCTACAAATAGCACCCAGACTTTCGCAATACACAAATTGAAAGGCGGACTTGCGGGATGGTTGGCTCAACATTGCACTTCTATTGTCCTGTGTCCTCCAAACAGCACTCGAAGTTCCACAACATACAAATCGACAGGACTCCGGGACTGGCGGGTTCAAGATTGCAATTGTTTAGGGATGGTCATCCTATCTAACTTTATCTAAAAACATTGTTTTCAAATACTAAATTATTAATATTAAATATTGATATTGTACAATTGAATTACACAAAATTATCAAAGGATGTTAAATCGCTTATTTTTTTTAAAATGAAGGAAACAAAAGAAAGTTTTTTTAAAATTCTATCACCGCAAGCATAATAGGGACCAATTTGAATGTTTAGGGCCTATTGTTGATATGATAGCACAATTTCACTTCGCACAGTATATATTCATTGATTTCAAATTATTCCAGGACATTAATTTTATCAAGTTCATCGATTAAGCAAAAATGCCAAAACAACGACCAATTTGAATTTTAAAGGCCTCTTGTTGATATGATAGCACAATTGCACTTCGCACAGTATATATTCGTTGATTTCAAATTATTCCAAGACATTAATTTTACCAAGTTCATTGATCAAGGAAATCTACTAAAACAAACCACATACTACATTTGTGTCACAACGCCATAGAAATTATCAAGCAGATTTGTGGGCCAGCTGGCTAAAAAATTCAATTATATTGTTTCGTGTCCTCCAAACAATAGTTAGAGTTTTGCGGTATACAAATTGACAGATGAAGCACACAACCAAGAACCAACCAAACTTCAAACAGGCTGCAAGCAAGTTCCCACAAGGTTCCATAGAGCATGACCCATCGACCTTTGCACCAAACAATTTGATATACAATGAAAAGTCGTCGCCGCATTCATTTTCTCTTGCATCTGGTATATGTTCCTAGTAGAAAATAACTGGGGGCATGGAATATATGAGGTTTGTTTCCATGCTTCCCATTTTTTGGACTAAACAATCTTATGCGCGTGCAATCCCAACTAGCCGAGTCCAATGAACATTCATCTGGATGTTGAAGAAATATTACAGAGACACATGAGGTATTTTCGTTTCCTGCC
>JASDQU010735568.1:84737-95963 GCA_032191745.1 Picea mariana | reverse complement strand
TATATATATATAACTTTTTTTTTTCTTTATAGACAAGTGCGAAGGTGTCAGAGATGGCATAGAGAAAGGAAAGAATGGAAAGCTCTGAAAAGCGGTCGGACGGGATTCAAAAAAGGGTTACAGGGATACTCAGGACAGCTGAGAGTCGCACGGTCAAATTTCATGTATCAAAATTTTTAAGTGCAAAATGTGTAAAACAGAAGAGATCATGATGGGGCAGTTCAATGGTCAGTTTGTATATTTGTGGAATTCTGGCAAAGTGGCTAACTATGGAATAGGGAAATTTCTAATTGCATGCCTAGAAATAAGATCTTATATATAATTGACAACTGTTAATTGCAAAGGGGCGCAGGCACAGGAAACAACGACTAGGAACTAAATATTTCTTCAACCCGCCAAACCAACGATCTGCCAAAGAAATTTGAAGAAATGGCGAAGTATGGAAAGCTGACAGATGGGCTTCAAAAGGGGGTGACAATAGTTCCACAAAATATGCGAGGACCCGACGGTTAAATTGTATTTATCGGAAGTTTTCAGTGCAAAATGTATACCACGGAAGAGGGCATTATAGGTGGACCGTAATATGGAAGAGGGCATGATAAGTGGACCGTAATATGGAAGAGGGCATGATAGGTGGCCCGTAATACGGAAGAGGGCATGATCTAAGGTCGGTTGCAAATATAAATATCGCAGAAGTGACGGTACTATTCGCAGGCCATGGAACAAGAGAAGTCCAATCTAGAGCACACCTATCGGGAATTTGCGGTCGGAGAAGTTTTTGGGTATGGAATGGGGAAGCGTTCGATCTGTGTCACGATAAAAGAGCACCAGTGCAAGTGTGAACCAGGAATACAATCTTCGAGTTTACTTGGTTCTTGCTTGTATGCTTCGTCTGTCAACTTGTATATCGCGGAACTCCGAGGCATTCTATTAACGAGCTAGCCGGCAAGTCCGGCTGTCAATTTGTATAGTGCGGAACTGTGGGAGTGGTTTGCAGGACACAAAACTATAGAGGAAATGATTTTCCTTTTAATATAGCTTATGTTCCACAAATGTGGTAGGGTCAATTTAAATAAAGGGGAGTGTTGTCGTTGGAAACACATGAATCTGGCAAGCCGCGCAACAAGGCATTTTCGGGAAAAAAACAATTAAGTAACCATGAAGAGAAACTACAGGGAATAAAAGAGTGGGAAAATAGCAAGGCGGAAGGCAGTTTTCGTAAGCACGAATTGGTTTCAAAGAAGCCTCGTTGTTGCAAAACCATCATTTTGTACTAATCGCCAACAAATGCATTGTTGAAGATTAGATTTTATTGCAATTGTACCAAGATTTATAGTAATTTCTAAAATATTAAGTGTATTGTAGTTCTTGATACATTCTTCCATGTCTGTAACATATTAACTTAACTACTAAACTTCATTTTCTACGAGTTGTCGGCAAATGCTTTGTTGAAGATTAGATTTTATTGGAACGTGTGGGTGTAACTGTGTTCTTGATACATTGTTCCATGACTGTAACATATTAGCTCGAGTATTAAACTTCTTGCATTATGGGTTGTTAGCATTAAAACTTAATAACAATTTTGCTGCAACATTGTACACTAGTATTGCTATGTTCTATCTGCATTACGAATAGAATTGAACATTGGTTTGGAACTGTGTAATCCATTTTTTGTTTGCATAAAAGGCTGGTGGATTGACACAGTACATTGTCATATAATTGTTAGATGTTCCATCTTAGAAAAAACCTAAGTAAACACAATATTGAAGAAGTACAAGAGCACTAAACCATGCCAATGAGAACATGCGTTAAATCTAGAAAAGAAGCAGCAAGGAAGAGTCGAAGGAAAAAATTTTAATAGCAAATCCATGTAAAAAAATAAGAAAAACACCCAGTATTGTACATCTATCCTTAGAAATTGCACCCAGTTCTTTGGGCCAAAAAATTGAATGTATATGCGACAAACACAGTCACGAGATTCGCAGTATGCAAGATCCTCGCAGTTTTCTCCTCGATGAATCATCCTGTGCTAAAATTGATAGTTTTCAAAAGCTTCCCTTGAGGAAGAAGAGGAAAAACATTGCAGGGAAAATTGAATAGCCCTTAGCTGAAACCGCCTCTGCATAGTCCAAAAACATTCAGTAGCACAGGTTGCGTGTGCAATTCTAGAGGCCCAAATTAGTCCATTATGGGCGAAAGGAGATGACTAGTAGAAAAATGCCTTGCAGCAGTGAGAGTTTTGGACCTGATTCCCGAAGATGTTAATCAATAATTTTTTGGCTTGAAATATATCTCTGGGAGCATCAACATATCATTTCTTTACAGTGACACTCTTCCGCCCAGAATGGACTAATTTGGAATTCTAGAATTCCTACTTTCGTGCTGCAAAGTGGCTATTGCGTTTACCGTCGGTTTCTTTTCTGAAACTCCTTTTGGTGTTGTTAGGACCGCCATCATCGAGCCGGGAAGTTCCTTCTGTTATGGTTGATTTCAATTTGGGCGCAGGAGTGGGAAGATTTTGTGCATTGCCATCATCCATTGTCATATCATCGGCCATCAGATCATCTTCTTCCAGCGCGGAATTCATGACATCAACTTGTGTGTCAGCCATGAATGCAACTGGGCAGGTTTTCTGAGCAGGAAGGGTTTCCTTGGAATTATTTGGCTTGAAATATATCTCTCAGTGTACCAAGGGACCATCTACTTTTTTGCTCCTGGGCGGAGGGACATGAGTAGTAAGAATATGCCCTGGAATAATGGAACCTCTGGCCATTATGGCCTAATGTGTTTACTGTGGCTGGAAAGAACTGATGCCACAAGTTATTAAGAATTTTCGTTTGCTCGAGACGATGTTTGAAATGAAAATCGAGGAGGGATAATATAACCCTCCGCAAATTATGGTTTAATGCATATCAATGGAATATCTTCTCGATCCTTTCGTTGATCAATGACAGTCTCCAGGGTTCATGCAGAACGAGTTGTCACCATCACAGCTCACTAATTGCATAATTAGAAAAAAGTGTGAATGTCGTGGTGACGACGAATAGAGATTAAGAATTAGAAATTTCTTAAAAGCGCCAACCCGCCGGCACACAAAAAACAGATTGCATCGTGTTTGAAATGAATACTTGGAAAGGATAACATACTTGTGCACAAATCTTAGTTTAATTCGTAGTAATGAAAAATCTTCTACGGACTTCCGGACATTAATAACAATCTTAACGATTCCTACAGGATGAACTACTAGCATTAAAGCTTAATTATTTCATATTTGGAAACAAGTACGAAGGCATCGGTGATGGCGAATTGTGGCTAGGCACTAGCTAACCCGGGAAACTGATTCCAAGAAATACCTAAGTATGGAAAGCGGTCGGGCGGGTTACAATAGAAAAATGGCAAAAGATATACCCAAGAGATGTGAAGGGTCGATGGTCATATTGCATCTCAATGATAGATATCGGCCGTCAATTTGTATGTAATGAAATTTCAGCTGCTTTTTGTGCACAAGGGAACAGCGAGAGCGCAATGGTGAGAGGGCAATTTGTATATTGTTGAACCTGGGGTTATGTATATAAAAGCATGAGACATTTGGAAAAACAACCAAGAAAACACAAAGCAAAAGTATACGAGATGAAGGGGGGTTTGTTTGAAAATTTGTAAATCGGGAAAGTCTGGGTGCTAGTTGCAGGTGGCGGAACAATGGAAATGCAATGTTAAAGCCTCTTATGCAAGAACCTGCGTTTCAAAAAAGAAAAGCATAGAGAAAAGAGAAACTAGAAAATTTCGAAAAAATGAGTAATACACACTAAATATGTACTTAGACACTTTTTGAATCGCGGGTTATCGGACGGGTGGGCTCTAAATTGGGCATCCATTGTTCCCTAGCCTACAAGTAGCATTCAGAATTCTGCAATATACAAATTGGCCAGCGGACTTGCGGGGTGGCTCGTTCAAAATTGCACTCCTTTCGTTTCTTTTCATACAAACAGTACTCGGAGTTTTGCGATATAAAAATTGACAGACGGACTCCAGGGTTGGCGGCCTCGAGTGTGCGATTGTCTACGGATGTTAATCCCTATTAACTATTGGACATTATATAAAGACATTATTTTGAATACTAAATTATTAATATTAAATATTGATATTGTACAATTTAATTAGACAAGGAGGTCTGTACAATATAAAACAGGGAAGCGGTCGGTCAGTTGGGCTGTTGATATAAAAGTAACTGAAATCTAAATACGTGAATCCACCAACTTCCTTACCAAGAAATTTTCCGAAAAGAACGAGCAATACATAAAATCTATTTTTATAAAGTACGAACATGAGATTTTATAGAGCATGTATTGTTCCCGCATTCCATATTTAAGCCAATCTTTGGATCACGAGTACTTGGGCTGGCGGGCTCAAAATTGGGCATCTATTGTTCCGTTAGCTACAAATAGCAACCAAGATTTCCGCGATATACAAATTGACATGTGGTCTTGCGGGCTGGGTCGCTCAACATTGCATTTCTATTGTTCTATGTCGTTCAAATAGCACTCGGAGTTCCGCCATATACAAATTCACATATGGACTCCAGGGCTTGCGGGCCCAACCTTGTGAGTGTTTATGAATGGTGATCCCTATGAACTATGTAACACTACCAATGGCCTCACGAGCTGGCGGGCTCAAAATTGGGGCTTTCTTGTTTCGTGCCCTGCAAATAGCACCCACAGTTCCGTGATATACAAATTGACAAGCGGATTTGTGGACTATTTCAATTTTAAGGGCCTCGTGTTGATGTAATAGCATAATTGGGCTTGGGCCAGTTTACATTTGTTTCTTACAATATCAAACGGAGAAGCGGTCGGTCGGGCTGGTCATCTAAAAGTAATTGAAACCTCAAGTCGTGAATCCGCCAACTTTCGCAGGTAGAAGTTTTCCGAAAAATGACTAACACATACTAAGTATGAACTCTTACAAGGTATGGACACGAGGTTCTTATAGAATTTGTACGGATCCGACATTTCATACTTGGCCACTTTTTCGATTGCGGGTTCTCGGTCTGGTGGGCTCAAATCTAGGACTCTATTGCTACATATGCTACAAATAGCACCCAGAGTCTCGCGATATACAAATTCATAGCCGAAGCTGCGGACTGGGTCGCTCAACATTGCAGTGCTATTGTTCTGTGTCTTCTAAACAAGATTCGGAGGAAACAAGTAGTACATAGTAAAGATGTACTTCTAAAAACTATGGACATGAGATTTTATAGAGCATGTACGGATCCCTCATTCCATACTTAGCCACTATTTGGACGACGGGTTCTTAGGATGTTGGGTTCAAAATTGGCCCTCTGTTGTTTTGTGTCCTACAAATAGCACCCACATTTCCATGATATACAAATTGACAAGCAGACTTGCCATCTATTTGAATTTTAAGGGCCTCGTATTCATGTCATAGCACAATTGGGCTTGGGCTAGTTTATATTCGTTTATTACAATATCAAACGGGGAAGCGATCGGTCGAGCTGGTGATATAAAAGTAAGTGAAATCTGAAGTCGTGAATCCGCCAACTTCTGCACCTACAAGTTTTCTGAAAAACAAGTAATACATACTAAGTATGTACTCTTATAAACTATGGACATGAAATTTTTATAGAGCATGTATGGATCCGCCATTCCATATTTAGCCACTTTTTTGGATTGGGGGCTCTCGGGCTAGTGGGATAAAAATTGGACCTCTATTGTTCCACTCTCTACAAATAGCACCCACAATTCCGCGATATACAAGTTCACAAGCAGACCTGCGGGCTAGCTGGCTCAACATTGCACTTTCATTGTTTCGTGTCCTCCAAATAACACTCGGAGTTCCGCGATATACAGTTTGACAGATGGACTCGAGGGTTGGCGGGTTCAAGTTTTCCATTGATTACGAACGGCAATCCCTGTCAACTATTTAACATATCTAAAAACATTATTTTCAATACTAAATTATTAATATTAAATATTGATATTGCACAATTTAATTACACAAGAAAGTTTGTACAATCTAGTCGGGTGAGCGATATTAAAGTTTTCCGGCAAACGAGCAATACATAGTAAACATGTACTTTTATAAAGTATGGACATAACATTTTATAGAGCATATGTGGATCCCTCATTCCATACTTAGACACTTTTTGGATGGCGGGTTCTCGACCTAGCGGGCTAAAAATTGAGCCTCTATTGTTCCGTGTCCTACAAATAGCAATCATATTTCTGTGATATACAAATTGATAGGCAGACTTGCAGGCTGGTTGGCTCAACATTGCAGTTTTATTGTCCCATAGCGATTCCGTATTAATTCCATATTTAGCCACTTTTTTAGATCGGGGGCTCTAGGGCTGGTGGGCTTAAAATTGGGCCTCTATTGTTCTGTTCTCTACAAATAGCACCCACAATTCCGCGATATACAAATTGACAAGCAGACCTGCGGGCTGGCTGGCCCAACATTGCACTTTCATTGTTCTGTGTCCTCCAAATAGTACTCGGAGTTCCGCGATATACAGATTGACAGATGGACTCGAGGGCTGGCGGGTTCAAGTTTGCCATTGTTTATGGATGGCAATCACTATCAACTATCTAACATATCTAAAAACACTATTTTCAATACTAAACTATTAATATTAAATATTGATATTGTAGAATTTAATTAGATGAGAAAGCTTGTACAATCTGGTCGGGCGAGTGATATAAAAGTTTTCCGACAAACGAGAAATACATAGTAAACATGTACCTTTATAAAGTATGGACATGAGATTTTATAGACCATATGTGGATCCCTCATTCCATACTTAGGCACTTTTTGGATCGCGGGTTCTCGGCCCAGGGGGCTGAAAATTGAGCCTCTATTGTTTTGTCTCCTACAAATAGCACCCAGACTTCCACCATATACAAATTGACAGACGGACTTGCGAGCTGGTTGGCTCAACATTGCACTTTTATTGTCCCGTACTGATTTTGTATTAATTCCCTATTTAGCCACTTTTTTGGATCGGGTGGTCTCGGGCTGGTGGGCTGAAAATTGGGCCTCTATTGTTACATGCTCTACAAATAGCATCCACAATTCCGCAATATACAAATTGACAAGCGGACCTGTGGCCTGGCTAGCTCAACAGTGCACTTTCACTGTTCTGTGTCCTCCAAATAACACTCGGAGTTCCGTGATATACAGATTGACAGATGGACTTGAGGGCTGGTGGGTTCAAGTTTGCCATTGTTTATAGATGGTAATCCCTATCAACTATCTAACAAATTTCAAAACATTATTTTCAATACTAAATTATTAATATTAAATATTGATATTGCAGAATTTAATTAGACGAGAAAGTTTGTAGAATCTGGTCGGGCGAGTGATATAAAAGTTTTCTGACAAACGAGCAATACATAGTAAACATGTACTTTTATAAAGTATAATATGTGGATCCCTCATTCCATACTTAGGCACTTTTTGGATCGCGGATTCTCGGCCTGGCGAGCCGAAAATTGAGCGTATATTGTTCTGTGTCCTACAAATATCACTCAAACTTCTGTGATATACAAATTGACAGGCGGACTTGCGGACTTCTTGGCTCGACATTGCACTTTTATTGACCGGTGTCCTCCAAACAACACTGCGGACTTGCGGGCTGGCTGGGTCAACATTGCACTTTCATTGTTTCATCTCCTTCAAATAGCACTCAGAGTTCTACGATATACAGATTGGCAGATGGACTTGAGGGCTGGCGGGTTCAAGTTTGCCATTGTTTATGGATGGTAATCCCTATCAACTATCTAACATATCTAAAAACATTATTTTCAATACTAAATTATTAATATTAAATATTGATATTGCAGAATTTAATTAGACGAGAAAGTTTGTACAATTTGTTCAGGCGAGTGATATAAAAGTTTGTACAGTAAACATGTACTTTTATAAAGTATAATATGTGGATCACTCATTCCATACTTAGGCACTTTTTGGATCACGGGTTCTCGGCCTGGCGGGCTGAAAATTGAGCCTCTATTGTTATGTGTCCTACAAATAGCACCCAGACTTCCGCGATATACAAATTGACAGGAGGACTTGCGAACTGCTTGGCTCAACATTGCAGTTTTATTGTCTGGTGTCCTCCAAACAGCACTCAGATTTCCGCGACATACAAATCGACAGGACTCCACGACTGGCGGGTTCAAGATTGCAATTGTTTAGGGATGGTCATCCTATCTAACTTTATCTACAAACATTATTTTCAAATACTAAATTATTAATATTAAATATTGATATTGTACAAGTGAATTACATTAAATTATTAAAGGATGTTAAATCGCTTATTTTTTTAAAAAGTGAAGGAAACAAAAGAAATTTTTTTTTTAAATTCCATCACCGCAAGCATAACAAGGACCAATTTGAATTTTAAGGGCCTCTTGTTCATATGATAGCACAATTTCACTCCGCACAGTATATATTCGTTGATTTCAAATTATTCCAGGACATTAATTTTACCAAGTTCATCGACTAAGCAAAAATGCCAAAACAACGACCAATTTGAATTTTAAGGGCCTCTTGTTGATATGATAGCACAATTGCACTTTACACACTATATATTCGTTGATTTCAAATTATTCCAGGATAATAATTTGACCAAGTTCATCGATCAAGGAAATCTGCTAAAACAAGCCACATACTACATTTGCGTCACAACACCATAGAAATTATCAGGCAGATCTGCGGGCCAACTGGCTAAAACATTCAATTATATTGTTTCGTGTCCTCTAAAGAACAGTTCAAGTTCCGTGGTATACAAATTGACAGACAAAGCACATAACCAAGAACCAACCAAAATTCAAACAGGCCACAAGCAAGTTCCCAAAAGGTTCCATAGAGCAGAACCCATCGACCTTTGCACCAAACTATTTGATATACAAAGAAAATACGTTGTCGCATTTGTTTTCTCTTGCATCTGGTATATGTTCCTAGTAGAAAATAACCGAGACATGGGATATATGGGGTTTGATGCCATGCTAATCTTATGCGCGTGCAATCCGAACTAGCCAAGTCTGACGAACATTCATCTGGATGTTGAAAAAATATTACAGAGACACATGAGGTATTTTCATTTCGTGCCAAAGTTTGATATATATTCTCCTTCTTCAGCCGATATGCAAAATTGCATTGTCCTCATTTAAGGTGAATTTGCTATGTATCTGAAGCTCCCACAGCATGTAGACACTGCTTGCCTTTTTCTGTAGATACGTTTCATACGACAACTCTGCCAACTTAGGAAGCACATTTTGTAATAGAGGCTTCCTAACTGTACAATGCACGGTTGTGTTACCCATGGTTCGAATAACAGCATTGACGCAATGTCCATATATATATAGACATTTTTCATCGCATCGCAAACAATAAATCGTATCATCACTTATCAAAGCAGAGGCAGAAGCAGGGGAGTTACATTTCGTACATACAGGTTCAAAGGGGGTCGAGTACACATTGGCTGCAACTAAAACACCTTCAACCTGGGAACGCGAGCATAGGAATTAATACATTGAACAATATAATACACAACTGCACCCCCCCCTCCCCTTACAAAAAAAAATAAAAATTAAACAGGTAGCAGGAATTTGTTAAAGGCTATTTCTATAAGAAAAGTAAGGATGATTTTGTGGATGTATACGCACAACAATTGTAGAGCTAGCTAGTTTCTTCAGATCCTCTACTATATCTGCTCGCAGCTTTGTTACAAATGTTGCTTGGGTTGTCTGAAAGATCCTTTCTCTAACATCCCTCTTCTTTGTTATATTTTTGAACAACATAAGTGGAATCCGTCCTTTATGCAATTGTTGTTCCATTGACGAAAACAAATATGAATACGTATCGAACAATTGTAGCTGCAACATGGAACAATGCAATATTTGTGTAAGTTATCTGAGATACATGCACATGCGAAAGTAAAGGACAAAATTGAATATGAAAAGTGGTACCATTGCCTTGTCCCTGTCTGACTCTCCATCCTTTATATGGAGAACATGTTGCGACCCAAGTTTTCTCGCCAGTGTGATAGTTGCCCCAATCATTCCAATAGGGTAAATATTAGTGCTCTGTGCAAGCTGGCTGATAGTCAAATCCGGGGCGAAACGATATTCTGAACAAACAGCGGGAATTTTTTCCACAATGCTTGTTTCGTTGAGCGAAATAATCTGATCGCAATCACCACGGTCATATACTATTTTGGGCAATATATTAAAATTTGTAATGGATATCCCATTACGCGGAAATATCTTTTATGCATGTTTCTGGACAAGTTGTGGAGGAACAGTCAGTGTCACTGTCATCATGGCCTCCTTGTCTATCATTTCAGCACGCATAATGGATCTACTTTTGTTTGCCTTGTCCAAGTAAGTGCTATAGAGGACCATTATGTCCCCGACGAACACTTGTCCAGTTCGGCGGCTGTTCAAGCCCTCTATTGAAAGTACTTTGGATGTCACAACTTTAGACCTAGTGACATTTTTTGAACAGGAAAACTAAAGTGAATGGTAGTGTGCAATTTTATTTTTTTGGTATTCTTATTTCACTGCCATAAATATACAAGTACACACATAGCTTTGATGAACTATGGAGCCAGAGTTTCGCAACCACACTTCTTATTCTGCGGAACATGCAGCACATTCGACGTCTCGCTTGTACTTGTTGATACTTCCTGGGAGTTGCAAACCATGTATTGCAGATGACATTAGCATATCCACCATGCCATAGATGAATATATACCCGAGGATATTTGTTTAGTAAACATAGTAAGAGCAGAGCGTATGCATCTTTTCCTTTTGCCTTGTCAGTCTGTTGATGTCTGGGATGACTGACTGCTCATGGCCATGTCACTAGTCCAACTTTTTCTTATGCAAGCATGTGCAGATGAACATCATGTTGGAAGATTGATTGTTTTCATTGATGTCAACCCTAGTCATGGGTTTTGGACCGCAAGATTGATAAAGGTATTTGGACATGAAGGAAAATGCACATGCATATACAACACCCATGAATGGATAGTATACATCATGCTGTTTCTGGTGGTATGTGGCACATAACATGGATCCTCATGGTTGAGGAGCAATGAATTTTTGAAGATGACAAAGTGAATTGAAAAAGGAAGTACATGTAGGCCCTAAAAATAATTAAAGAAAATAATTACAAAATAAGAAAGTGTCAGGTCGGCCCTAA
>JASDQU010735568.1:28087-84687 GCA_032191745.1 Picea mariana | reverse complement strand
AGAAAGTGTCAGGTCGGCCCTAATGTTAAAAGGAAGTGACATAAATGGTATAAATAAATATCATTATACATTCATTTGATAAAAGTCAAATTTCAGAGGGAAGAAGAAGTAAAAGAAGGCCGGATTTCAAGGGAGGATGAAGTCTTTTGGTGATGTGTTCTAAGGTATGTTATTTGCAGGTCATCTTACCATTTTTTCTATAACTTTTTTTCTAGAACGATTCAGATACTGAAATCGCTATGGTATTAAGAAGACATATCAAGGTACCTCTGGTAAAAAGTTCAGCTCTTGATTCGCTATCAGTATCAACACATCACACTAAGCAAATGAATTAGAAAACAAAAGGGATAATAGAAAATGGAAAAAGTAGAAATAGGGAGGGCAGAAAGGCCCATTACTGGCAAGTCTTCATTTTCAATTCTAATATTATATGCCCCCACCCATTTTGTATATTTAATTTACTAACACACTTGGTATAACTTTTAGAATATTGTACCACAGAACCCTCTATTGTTGCACAGAACAATTCATCTCTCTGTCCAAGCAACCTGTTTTTTCCAAGGCAACAATGTCGAATATGTAATAGACATGAAGCCAACTTAGTATGAAGACATACATCTAAAAGAAAGAGAAACATGTCTATTTACCCACCAAAGAGTCCATCGTCCTGTCCAGCCATTTTGTTTGTTTAAATGCAGCAATGCAACGAAAACACAATGGACATGAACTAGCTTAGTATGCAGGAAGGCATGTATTGAAGATAACTTATAATGAAGACAGACATGTAAAAGAAAGAGAAAGAGGGTTATTTACCCACGAAAGAGCCCATCCTCATCTCCAGCTATCCTATTTGTTTAAATGTAGCAATGCAGGGACAACACAATGGAAATGAAGTAGGTTAGTATGCAGGAAGGCATGTAACGAAGATAACTTACCATGTAGGAACGCACACAACATGTACATATAATAAACTAGGTGAACACATATACAGACCATAAATGAAATACAAAACAACGCAATATGAAATAACAATACAAACATGCACCTTTCTATATCCTCTTCAATTGATGCAGTGAAGACTTCCATGTTTTCTCCAGTTATTCTATTTGTTTGGATGTGGGAATGCACAAAATACAATGAACATCAATGGAAGCTGGTATTCACCAGAGAACAAGCAATATGTACATACAGTAAAACAGACTCAACGAACAGTCTAGAAGATAGGCAGAAACATGAACCTTTGCACTTCTCTATCCATGGTTGTAAACGCCTAAAAAAAAATTCCCTGCCCAAAATATATTACAAGGCACAAAATATCACGCAATTGCATGGTCGTAGTTAAATGTTTTCTGGTTTTCCGTGGTAATTTATTCAAATATGCTTCCACCGATGGAAATAAATGTTATTTATCCTCTACACAGATTGTTGTGCCCACAATACAAGTTTTCATTTTTTCGTGGCAAACTACCCAAATATGCTTCCAGACATCCAAATATAAACTTGTAGAATCTTTGTTGCACATATCATATCTTAAGCACAACACAAATTGTAGTGTGCACACACCAGTCTATGTAGAGGATAAAGAATATGTAATGTCATATCCGCACATCTGACCATACATGGTTTATAAATGTAGCCTGCATATGGTTTATTCCAACAAAAAAACATCGGATATTGCAATTTCACAATCCTCAAACATTTTTGCATGCGACTATTTTCTTTCATGGCAGCACTTAAGCACCAACAAAATCTCACAGAATAACAGATATCAGCCTCGTTAGACAGGGAAAATAGCACAACTACATGTCAACTCCTGGGCGCAGGAGTTGAACACCGTAAAGCGCCTCAAAAAAACAATAATAATCCAAAAAAAAAAACAAAAAAAAAGCTCCAACCACCGCCGTTGGACCCCAACCCTACAAGGCCAAATCAAACAAAATAAAATAGCAAGCACCAAACCAGTGAGAAAGCGCGAACAGGTCGAACTACACCCCTAGGGCCCCAAAGTGCAAACCCGAGGCAAACAAACAGAACCAAGAACCCACGAACCAACGAACCAGCAAGAACCTTCTAGCCAGTAAACAACATATATATCTCCAACGATTATGAAATCGCAGCCCAAGCACAGAAGGAACCAAAAACATACAAGGAGCATGCCACTACAAATAAGCAAATATTCTTACTTGCAAATTGCAAACACTGAACATCAAACAAGGAATACAAAATGAAACTTTAGCATCGAAACTTACTCTAAAATGATGAAATGCAAAAGCGTAGGTCGAATCGCGAACGAAACAACAACAACCAACAACCGAAAAACCAGCGAAGAAGAAGCACTTACCGAACCAGTAAACAATTTATGCAGCTTCAACTAGTACAAAATTGCATTGCAAAGGCAGAAGAAGGATGAAACATACAATGGCTATTGAACTGGCGGTGGACAAACAAGACTCTGCAAATTCACTGTAACTGTATAGAAAATTTTGATGAAAAATGTACTCCAAGAACTGTATTTACATAAACATTTAAGGTTGTCAGGTTGTCTAAGGACCTCGCGGTATGCAAACATTTAAGTTGTCAGGGCTATTGGAGGACATCGCGTCATCTAAACATTTAAGTTGTCAGGCCTATTGAGTCATCTCAGAATAAGTGTCAATACATTTCAACAAAAATACATCCGACAAAGACGCTATAAACTTTGGAATTCTCAATCACTATAAAGCTTGGATATCAAAACATTTCAGTATGCTTAGTACATATCAAAACTTACAGATATATTTAGCTACCAGAAAATGCTAATACAAACATTCGAACTAATGCTAGCATTAATCCACCTTCAATCAATATAGAGGAAAAATATATGATTAAAAAAGATTGTATACGAGAAAACGTTTGGATATGTTGCCATATAAAACATTGGGAATAGCGAAGCCGGCAATAAGACCTCCAATCTCTTATCCAATCAGATCAATACATATATGGTACATTTTATTATATAAAAATATATGCTTTTAATTCCATAGCTCCAACAATAGGTATTGTGCAAATATTTCGGGTCAAAGGACAAACTAATATGTAGTCAACGAATTATCGATCGCTATAGTCCCTCTATGCCTATATCCAGCTAGTAGAAAATGCTAATACAAACATTCGAACTAATGCTAGCATTAACCCACCTTCAAGCAATATAGAGGAAAAATATATGATTAAAAAAGATTGTATACGAGAAAAAGTTTGGATATGTTGCCATATAAAACATTGGGAATAGCGAAGCCGACAATAAGACCTCCAATCTCTTATCCAATCAGATCAATACATATATGGTACTTTTTATTATATAAAAATATATGCTTTTAATTCCATATCTCCAACAATAGGTATTGTGCAAATATTTCGGGTCAAAGGACAAACTAATATGTAGTCAACGAATTATCGATCACTATAGTCCCACTATGCCTATATCCAGCTAGCAGAAAATACTAATACAAACATTCGAACTAATGCTAGCATTAATCCACCTTCAAGCAATATAGAGGAAAAATATATGATTAAAAAAGACTGTATACGAGAAACAGTTTGGATATGTTGCCATATAAAACATTGGGAAGAGCGAAGCCGACAATAAGACCTCCAATCTCTTATCCAACCAGATCAGTACATATATGGTACTTTTTATTATATAAAAATATATGCTTTTAATTCCATAGCTCCAACAACAGGTATTGTGCAAATATTTCGGGTCAAAGGACAAACTAATATGTAGTCAATGAATTATCGATCGTTATAGTCCCTCTATGCCTACGCAGGGAGTAATAAGCTTTACATAACAATGTAAAATTAAAGTTCATGGCTCCATACATATTGAAAACAAAAATTATGGTAATTGTTCTCTATCCCACGAAGAAAAGGTGAGAAGCAAAGAGGACATTAGAAGTAAATTTGAACTCTTGGTTGAAAATTGAGATTGGAAATAATTGAAGTGTTATTTAATGATTTAATTATGTTATAAGGTGTTTATATTATGAGAAAGTATTTCATATCTTTTTTTTAATTACCTAGAATAAGGTATCTCTTTTGTCTATAGAACTAATCAAATCATGTTGTTATAGAACAAATTACATTTTAAGTGAATTATATGATAAAATGAATTAGATGTCGTGTAATTAATTACAAGTAAACCCCAGTTTTAAGATACTAGATCCCTCAAACCCAATTCCACGATGTCATTCAGAGTTGGAATATATACTAGTGTTTAAATCCTAAATCAAGAAACCCACAAAGCCCTTTACCATTCACATGCCTCTAATCTATGTAATCTCTATGACTCGGGGAGCTACATGAGTGCACTGGACATGAACGCCTAGCCTAGAACACCCTTAGCCCCTATGAACTAATGCATCATGGAGACTATATAAAACCCCTCCACATTTGTCACCTCCTTGTTAGTAGTGGGATCAGAGGTCACGTCCATGAGCTCATGCAACTCCTAAAGCACCTTTTTTTTATAAAAATTCTAGAACTATTCTATTAGAAATACAACATTGGTACAATAAAAAAAACTGAGATGAGTTGTGAGATGTTCATCCAGGGAAGTTGATAGAAACAACCTAGAAACTGAGGCCTACCCAAGCTGGGAAAATAGGTTAATAAAAATTGACAGACTTGCCTACCCTTGAAGGGAAACCAAGATTTTAAAAAAGCAATTAAAGTTATTAACAATGCATATATTGTCATGAAAGTTGAAACTAAACTGGAATGTAAAACTTGAAAATAAACAAGAGATTGGGAATTAAAGAAGCTTTCCATGAACACTTGGAGGGTCGTTCAGAAGGATTTCTTCCACGATGGGGAAACCGGTGAATTCATTGATACTAGATGAGCTGGTGTTGTCTGAGCTTGCCTCCTTGATAGGCAGACATGCGCTCTTGATGGAGGATGAAGGGGGAGGTAGGCCCTTGTGTTGTACTTTATACTTGGGAGGGGAAGCCATCTAAGAACCATGCTTGTTGGATTAGGCTATGGCAAAGAGCTTGCATTTGTCGTCAGGAAGAGCCAGGTTGTTGGGATGGACCTGTGGAGAAGGAGAGTGAGCTCTAAGAGAGAGAGGCGAGTTGGAAGGGCTCACGATGAACATGCCCAGGAGACTGAGGAGGGAGCATGCTAGGATATTTTTCATGACCCAATAGTTGTTGTGGTGCCTGGTAGTACGTTGAGTAGCAAGGAGAGAGCCAGTTAATTCCTCCTCCCAATAATATAACAACTATCGAAGAGAATTCAGAACTATGTAGTCATAATCCTCCTGACTAACCATGGTGGGCGTTGAATTCGCTTTAGATGCATGACCTCCATGGCCACCACTTCCCATCTTGGGGGTAGCGTGCATTTGATGAGGCATCGACGAGAGTCGAAGCCTTTTGTACATGAGATGGAGAGTAAGCCACAACCACCTGCAAATTGTGGATTCACCACTAACTTTTATGGCAGGCAGGAGCCAGTCAGGGGGGTCTCGATTAGCACAACAAACTCTGAGGAGCAGAGCCACGAACTAGAGTTTGAGCAAGTGAGGATCAGAATGGAAGTTTATGGAATGAGAATGGAATGTTCCTTGGGATTTCAATGCCTACATTCTCTGCATGCATGTGATCTTAGCCATTGTACCTTGTCCCTGCAGGTTCCAAGATGGAGCGGGTGGTGAAGTTAATTCCCAGCACCTCGAGGTAAGCGTGGATTTATTGTGTATGTGAGGAGGGAGAAGAAGTGACCATGTGTCCATCAGTTCACACGCTCGAGAGGCTCATGGTGGCAGCCAAGTGGAGCGTGGAGACACCCATATCCGAGTAACTCCTAAAGCACCTTCATCATAATGGAAAATTAAAATAATATATAGTAAGGACCAAGAAGAAGGGCATTGGGAGAGCTCTTTATATAAAACATGTGGGTTGTTGTTGGTGTCAGAAGTCACTCCTGGATTGCTTGCAGGAGCAGAGCCTGACACCCATCAGTTTTTATGTCACAATTTGTTTAAAAGGGATGATCAAATGGAGGTAAACTCAAGACAACATCGTTTCAACTCTGAAACTAGGCTGGGTATGCATGAACGAGTGAGGTCTTGATAAACTTCAAACAGTGAGTTGCAATAAAGGGTGAGTAGGGGGAAGACTTGCATGAGAAGAGTGCGAAGGTCTGTCATAAACATCAGGTTTGTAACAGACTGGAGAAGAAAGCATCTGAACACAAGATCCTTTTACATTCAAACACAGGAGACCAGAGAATACAATAATGTCACAACAAATCCTTTATCATAACATAACTGCAATAATCCACGCGAATCATTCGACCATGAACTCTCTGGTATGAGACGAAAACATAGATGGAAAAAGGAGGGCTATTTGTCATAAAACAAGAAATCTCAAACACAGAGGCATAACCAGGAAACCAGAATGGTTGTTAAAACTTTACAGTCGGGAGCTTCGCTCTACCATCGATAGATACAAAAATGGCGAAAACGCCTTCATATACTCAAAACAACAACAACAGCGGAACCAAGATACTGCATTGAAAGCTTTGCGTCTGCATGGCTTCTGACAGTCAACATCTGAAAGATCGTGCAAATTATGTCAGACGTAATCCAACTCCTGACAGTTCCAGCGGAGAATCGACGTGCCTTTAATTCATTGTCGGGCTTTCCCATTATGGCGGAGGCGATGTCTAACCACCACTAACCGCTTCAATAACTGCTTCATCGGGATCGAGGACGACCCAGCCAACTCGGCACTTCTGCAACGCGAAGGGCCTCCTGCGCTGCCACCTGGAATAACTAAATGGCTTGAAGAATAGGTGTGGAAGCCAGCGCGGAAGATGGGGCGCAGTAACGGAGTGATGGGGCCAAAACTGCGTGGGGAAGGAAAGAAGCGATGAGGTGTAAGAGAAGTGGCGGGGGGGAAGACATGTGGCGGGAAACGATACATGGAAGGAGCGGGATACAAGACATAATGGGTGCACTTGCAGTGGGAGGCGGACGTGAAATGAGGCGGGACACCTGGCAGGCAGTGGATGGATGGTGAAATGGGAAAGGGACCATGTGAACTAGAGAAGGGGAGAGTGACAGATGTTGGAAGATGAGGAAAGGGTAAAAGGGCGCGAGCCTCATCGCGCGGCCAGGAAGAGAACAGATGGCAAGAGGGAGGATGGTCCACAAGCTGACATGACGGGAAGGGGGGCCCACATTAGTTAATCACCGGATGACAGAGGGTGCCCAGATGGCCTGTGCACCGTTGATCCAGGCGCTTGAACTGCAGCCATCGGAGAGATGCACCTTCGATTTCGGACCCCCCCCCCCCTCCGCTTAAAGATAGAAAGGCGGGGGGGGTCTGGAATCACCTCGCGCGTCGTTGATCCAGGCGTTGTGATCTTGACCGTCAAAGAGGTGCGCCTCGGATTTCGGACCCCCCCCTCCGCTTAAAGGTAGAAAGGCGGTGGGGGTCTGGAATCCCACCTGCGCCGTTGATCTGGGCGTTGTGATCCTTGCCGTCCAGACTTGGTTTTCATTTAATCATGGGCGCATTAGCACCTTGAACTTAGGATGAGTGGGTTTTAACCCATTCTTTTGCATTCTAACCCCCTTACAAGAAATATCGCTAACATTTGGCTCCATGGGGGATAGAGTCGTCCCTGTGATGCTCTAAGAACTCTTTTGCAGATTCAGTTCCTTTGTTGTTGGGCTATGGAGTCATTTATTAGTCCGAAAAACAAAAATAGGAACAATATTTACAAAAACAAAACAAAAAGAGCCGAATGTGGCTCACAGAAAACATTTCTTTAGGAAATGCCCATTTACTGGGCCATTGAAAACTTCTTTGCCTTCCAGATCCTGCAACCTGTAAGTGTTATTCGAAAATAATTCAAGGATCTTGAAAGGCTCGAACCAGAGGGCATCAAATTTACTGTGTTTACCCTTTTCCTGCCTGGGTGCATCCCATTTGAGCACCAGATCACCCTGCTCGAATTCTTTCTTTTTGCTCTTTCTATCAAAAGCCTGCTTGATCTTCTGCTGATGATTGTAGGCCTTATCCATGACCTGCTCTCTGATCTGCTGCACTTCCACCATCTGATGAATCCTTCTGATCACATGGTTAGGTTCTCCTTCAAATCCCTGGAGGAGATTTTCCACAGGTAAGGCAAGCTGAGTGGGGAAAACGACCTCTACTCCATAAACAAGTTGGAAGGGTGAGAGGCCCAGGGATTTCTTGGTTGTCACCCGATCAGCCCTGAGAGAAAATTTGAGCTTTGAGTCCCAGGCCCTTTTATTGTCCTCCAGTAGCTTCTTAATGAGCTTGATCAGACTTTTATTGGAGGACTCTGCCAATCCGTTTCCTTGAGGATAATAGGGAGTAGAGTGAATCAGTGAAATCTCGAATTGTTCATAGAACTTGACTAGAGGCTCAGACCGAAAAGGGGAGGCATTTTCAGTGACAATCCTGTTAGGGCAGCGAAATCTAGCTATAATATCTTCCAGGAAGCTGATAATCACTTTGTGAGAAGTGCTTCTGGTAGAGACAGCTTCTATCCATTTGGTGAATTAATCGGTCGCAGTCAAAATCCATCGGTGTTGGCCACTTGAGGGAGGATTAATTTCCCCGATGAAGTCCAATCCCCACTGTTGAAAGGGTGCTGAGACTACCACAGGTTTTAATGGCAGGGACTTGAGCTGCTGCTTTCCTGAGAATTTCTGGCATTTAATGCAAGCTCTGATTTCCCTGCAGACATCAGGAAATAAGGTGGGCCAGTAATACCCAGCCCGGAGGATCTTGTGAGCTGTGGTCTTCCAAAAATGATGACCTCCACAGAGACCGCTATGAAAGTCGAACATAACCTTCTGGGCTTGCTGCTGGTCCAGGCACCTTAGTAATACGCCCAGAGGGTCCTTCCAATACAAGGTTTGGTCAATGAGGCAATATCTGTCCGCTTTGAGCTTTAAAGCTCTTGCCTTGCTTTTTTCCATCCCATCAAGAGGCCTCAATTCTTGTAGAAAGTACAAGATATCCTTGTACCAGGTGCATGCTGCTAATGGTAAGATACCCTGGGAGTGCTGGTTGGATGGCTCAGCCTGTTCATTAATAAAGTTAATTCCTAAGACTTTGCAATTGGACTCGGACAGCAGCTTGGCCAGACCCTGCCCCTTTACCAGCTTGGTGGGCTTAATCTCCAAATCAAATGCTAGGATCTTGGCGATCCATTTACCTCTTCTCCCGTCTATGTCAGGCTGTATAAGAATGTCCTTCACAGAGGCTGAAGGGACATATGCAATGACCTTTGAATGCAAGACGTAGACTCTGAAAGCCTTGAGGGCTTTCTCCAAGGCATAGGCCTGCTTCTCCATGATCTCGTACCGGAGCTCTGCATCTCTTAATGCCTTGCTATAGAAAGCAATAGGTTGTTCTTGTCCTCGATCATTTTTCTGCAACAGAAATGCCGCTACTGTATCACATGAAGCAAAAGAAAATATCAGAAAGTCTTTGGAATAATCGGGACTAATTAGCACAGGTGCTTCAGTCAATGCCTTCTTTATTTGGACAAAAGACTCTCTGGGTTCAGAAGTCCATTTTACTTCATTTCCCTTTCTGAGAATGGCTGTGATGTGTTTCACCAGTTCAACAAAATTTGAAACAAATCTCCTCAGAAAATTTATCTTCCCCAAAAAGGCTTGGACTTCCTTCTTAGAACTGGGAAGTGACAGGGTCTGAAGAGCTTCTATCCTGCCAGGATCAATTCTCACTCCCTCTGCTGACACTATATGGCCTAATAGCTTTCCCTCGCTCCTAGCAAACAATGATTTTCTAGGGTTTAAGGATAGGCCATACCTCCGACACTTCTGGAAAACCTTCTTCAAGTGGTCGCGGTGCTCTTTATCAGTCTTGGAAAAGACTGTTATGTCATCTAGATAAATCACCACAAACTTATCTTTTTCCCCGATGAAGTCTATGTCCATGGCTCGCTGAAATGTCGCTCCTTCATTCATCAGTCCGAAAGGCATTTTGGCATACATGAATGTGCCCCAAGGAGTGGTGAATGTTGTCTTTTCTCGGTCCTCAGGCATGACTGATATCTGACTGTATCTAGAGAAACCATCAATCATGGATATTCTGGATGCACCGGTGACCTTCTGCAATATATGCTCCATGTTGGGCAGGGGATAATTATCTTTCCTTGAGCTCATGTTCAGGTTTCTGAAATCGACACAAAGTCTGATTTCGCCACTTTTCTTTCTTACTGGGACCAAATTGGCCATCCAGTCAGAATATCTCAAGGGGACAATGATCTGGGCATCCAGCAGCTTCTTCACTTCCCTCTCCATGACAGGTAGCAGCATGGGATTTATCTGTCTTAGCTTCTGCTTAAATGGCCTAGCCTCTTCTTTCAGTGGGATCTTGTGCTCAATGACTGATGTGTCATACGTCTTGAGGTATTCGTAGGTCCATGCAAACACATCAGCCAACTCCCTCAGCAATTCAGTATATTCAGCCCTCTGCTCCTCGGTTAAACTCCTTGACAACTTGACAAACTTGGGCTCCTCTGGTGTGCCTATGTTGCACTCAGCTGTATCATCATCGTCACCCGAAACTCTACCCTTTACCACCACATCGTTCCCATCAAATAACCTTTCTAATGGGATTAGTCCTTTTGGTATGTGATTACTTGGCAGCTAGATAATCTGGTGGTCAGCAACTTTATTCAACAACTCTCCAGGGTGATGATCAGGTTCTCCTTCAATGTCAGGATCCTCATCTATGTGCAATGCAGAAAAGTCATCAATGGATTGAAGAAACCTTTCGATTTCCTGATCATCCTCAAATACCTTCCAATGCTTGACGTTGTCTGGTACAGAGGGTCTGTATTTTATTTCAACATCGAATCCACCAGTGGGCAGCGCAGGAACTTCGAGCAAAGTAGCCGAGAAGGCTAAAAAATCGGCTGAAGCATTTTCTTCCCTGGGAATGAAAGAGATGTTAAAAGCCAGGAAGAAATTGTCAACTAGGTCCCATACCATGTTCCTGTAATTCTTGAGTCGAGGATGCTTGGCCTGATAAATGTTTTTGACCTGCTGGACAATTAGTTCTGCATCTCCAAACACAACTATCTCCCTTATTTCCATCTCTTGTGCAGCCCTTATACCCAGAACAAGAGCTTCATATTCTGCCACATTGTTGGTGACTTCGAATTCCAGCTTGTATGACAGGGATATGGTCTCTTGACAAGGGGACACGAATACTACACCGACCCCTGCACCCATACTAGAGGAAGCTCCATCAAAGAACATCTTCCAAACAGAGGTGGTTGGAGGAGGAATCTCCTGATTGAGAATGGGCTACTTTCTGATCTGCAAAGGGGCCTCAGGAGTCTCAGTGACCTGTAACAAACTAGACCCTAAGTCAGTGTCAAGTGCAAAGATGGGGTGATTAGTGGGGTTTGCTTCATCACTGACTATATAGGCTAGGTGGGCTTCTCTGTACAATCTCCTATGTTCTCCCCCAAAGACTGGAATGGTGGCATATGTGAGATCCATCTGTAATGTCCCTCCAAGTCTCTTAATCCAAGACCTTGACAACAGCATGCCAAACTTGGGGGGAACATCAGCTACCATAATATCCATGACCATACTCTTCATGGGTAGCTGAAACAAAGAGACTACCAAGTCCTTGATGACTCCTAAACATTGCACTCTCATGGAGTCAAAAGAATAGAGGTCATGATAGGCTCGGGTGACCTCTAGTCCTAATTCTTCCATGACAGTTTTGGGCATGAGGTTGTGAGAGGCCCCTGAATCCATCAAGCAATTGTGTAGCACTTTATCATGTATGTTTAGGGATGTGTAGAAAGGAGGGGATGAAACATCTATATCTTCTACCATAGGGCCTAGGACAACTGCTGGCCTTTCATCTTGGAGGTTTATGAAGTCTGTGGGAGAGCATGAGGCTTCAAACTTCAAAAGGTCAGAGAAGCATTTTTTGAATTCTTCATGTTTGATTAGCTCGGTGAGGGGCAAAGGGATCCTGATCTTTTGAATCTCATGCTCGAAATTAAAGGAATATGTAAGCTTTGGAATTTCTCTAATTTCAGGAACATGATTTTGGACAATGGGAGAGACGGGTGGGACCTTTTTACCTCTATGACTGTCTGCTACCTCATTAGCAGGCTTCTCTTCTCTAGTGGACTACTCTGGAACATCAGGTATTGCTGCCCTTTTGTCGGATCTCAGGTTATACCTGCCTCGGCCACCGCTAGCCTTGTCTCTCTTGCTTAATTCGTTTAGCTGACTGTCCATGAGAGACTCCTCGTATGCTGCTCAAGTCAGATGAGGGAAAGGGGGAGTGGCTTCTAAATAGTGGATTTTAGGCTCAGGCTCATCCATTTCCTCTTCTTCTTCATCGGCCACAAAATTGTTCTGGAAGGGAGCCTGAATTCTTAGGTCGTCTCTGTCTCTCTCCTTTTCTCTGTGCATAGTTGGAGGAGAGAAATTATTTGGCCTTCTGAAACCCCCTTTGATTTCAGCGCTCTGAGGCCCTTTATTCATTTGTTTCTTTTCCATTTTCAATCTCTCCATCTCTTCTTTCAGAAATTTCATCACCTGGGTCAGCTCATTTACTTGAGGGTGGGGCAGCGATGGGCCGGAAGTTGAGGCTTTCGATTTTCCCTTTCTTCTTTCTACGTCAGCCTTGCTCCTCAGTCTGTCAGCTGCTAACATGTTGGATTCCACTTCTATAGCTGCATCTTGCATTTGAGCTAAAGAGGTGGCTCTTCTTTCTCTTAATAAAATACAGAAATCAGGGTCGAACGCACCAGCATAAGAAATTTGAGCAGAGCCTTCAGAGGGATTTACCTCTGCAGGAATCTTGTTATACATTTTATTGAATCTTTTGGAGAAGTCAGAGACAGACTCTCCTTCCATCTTCTTCAGAGACCCGAATTCTGTCATGTAATATATGTAATCTTTCCTATCTCCCCACTGCCTCAGGAAAAAATTGTCCAGGGCTTCAATTCCAGCAATAGATCCAGGGGCCAGTCCCCTGAACCATTTCCTCACTTGGCCATCCAGGCTCTGGACAAAGACTCTCATCCAGACATCTTCATTTTCAATGTTTAGGTTGTCTGCATAACTATAGAAAGCAGCCAGGTGCTCTTCTGCAGTTATGTCTCCTTCTCCCGCGAACCTGGGCATGTATTTCAAATAGTCTCCAGCGGGGAGAGGATTCATGGGATGGGGTAAGACTAGGGGAGCATATCTAGCAGCGACTATGGTGTCCATTCTGTTCGGAGGGGGATTAGCACCATTCATAGGGATATTAGGTGGAGGAGAACTAGAAGGAGAAGGAGTGTGAACGGGAGATGTCGGAAAGGAGGTTCTCGAAGGAGATGACGAGGAAAACAGAGAGAAGGCTAAGGGACCTAAATGTGAAGATGCTTCCCTTTGTGCAACAGTAAAAATAATAGGAGGGGTAGAGAAACCTTACGAGGCCTGAGGTCTTAACCAAGGAACAGCTTCCAGGGAGGGGGGAGTGACAAGGATCTCTCCCTCTGATACTAGACCACGAGGGGAAAACTCAGCAGGAACACTCCCAAAATTTAGAAAATGGGAAACCTCAGAGGAAGGATGACTAGGAAGCTGAGGATAAGAAAATGGAGTTCTCACAGAAGGGGATAGCGTATTACCTGTTTCGGTGATGGAAACTTCTTTTGCAGAGCTCTTTCCCTTTCTGCGCACTGCTTCTGAGTCAGATTCAGGTGTCGCTAGAGGCATGTGTGGATGAGACCGCGTGTGTCTACCTCTGAAAGCCACAGTTGATAGCGCAGGTTCCTCCCAGTGGAGTCGTCACAATGGAGTCGCCAGGTGCACAGTAGCAATCTTCAAGTTCTGATTTCTGATGCACCTTCAGAATCAGTTGATCGTTGTCGTTCAATCCCGGGGAAAATATTCAACTTCGTCCCCGACAACGACGCCATAAATGTTGGCGTCAGAAGTCACTCCTGGATTGCTTGCAGGAGCAGAGCCCGACACCCATCAACTTTTATGTCACGATTTGTTTAAAAGGGATGATCAAATGGAGGTAAACTCAAGACAACATCGTTTCAACTCTGAAACTAGGTCGGGTATGCATGAACGAGTGAGGTCTTGATAAACTTCAAACAGTGAGTTGCAATAAAGGGTGAGTAGGGGGAAGACTTGCATGAGAAGAGTGCGAAGGTCTGTCATAAACATCAGGTTTGTAACAGACTGGAGAAGAAAGCATCCGAACGCAAGATCCTTTTACATTCAAACAYAGGAGACCAGAGAATACAATAATGTCACAACAAATCCTTTATCATAACATAACTGCAATAATCCACGCAAATCATTCGACCATGAACTCTCTGGTATGAGACGAAAACATAGATGGAAAAAGGAGGACTGTTTGTCATAAAACAAGAAATCTCAAACACAGAGGCATAACCAGGAAACCAGAATGGTTGTTAAAACTTTACAGTCAGGAGCTTCGCTCTACCATCGATAGATACAAAAATGGCGAAAACGCCTTCATATACTCAAAACAACAACAGCAACGGAACCAAGATACTGCATTCAAAGCTTTGCGTCTGCATGGCTTCTGACATTCAACATCTAAAAGATCGTGCAAATTATGTCAGACGTAATCCAACTCCTGACAGTTCCAGCGGCGAATCGACGTGCCTTTAATTCATTGCCGAGCTTTCCCATTATGGCGGAGGCGATGTCTAACCACCACCAACCGCTTCAATAACTGCATCATCGGGATCGAGGACGACCCGGCCAACTTGGCACTTCTGCAACGCGAAGGGCCTCCCGCGCTGCCACCTGGAATAACTGAATGGCTTGAAGAATAGGCGTGGAAGCCAACGCGGAAGATGGGGCACAGTAACGGAGTGATGGGGCCAAAACTGCGCGGGGAAGGAAAGAAGCGATGAGGTGTAAGAGAAGTGGTGGGGGGGAAGACATGTGGCGAGAGACGATACGTGGAAGGAGCGGGATACAAGACATAATGGGTGCACTTGCGGTGGGAGGCGGACGTGGAATGAGGCGGGACACCTGGCAGACAGTGGATGGATGGTGAAATGGGAAAGGGACCATGTGAACTAGAGAAGGGGAGAGTGACAGATGTCGGAAGATGAGGAAAGGGTAAAAGGGCGCGAGCCTCATCGCACGGCCAGGAAGAAAACAGATGGAAAGAGGGAGGATGGTCCACAAGCTGACATGACGGGAAGGGGGGCCCACATTAGTTAATCTCCGGATGACAGAGGGTGCCCAGATGGCCTGTGCATCATTGATCCGGGCGCTTGAACTGCAGTCTTCGGAGAGATGCACCTTCGATTCCAGACCCCCCCCCCTCCGCTTAAAGATAGAAAGGCAGGGGGGGTTTCGGAATCACCTCGCGCGCCGTTGATCCGGGCGTTGTGATCTTGACCGTNCCTCCGCTTAAAGGTAGAAAGGCGGGGGGGGTCCAGAATCCCACCTGCGTCGTTGATCCGAGCGCTGTGATCCTTGTCGTCCAGACTTGGTTTTCATTTAATCATGGGCGCATTAGCACCCCGAACTTAGGACGAGTGGGTTTTAACCCATTCTTTTGCTTTCTAACCCCCTTACAAGAAATATCGCTAACAGTTGCATATAAAAAATTCCTTCTTCCTACATTAACAATGCCAAATGTAATAATACCCAACATGATTCCTGCCATGGCACCACTTCTCATCTAATCTATATCTTTATGTAAAGAAGAAGAAGAGTAAAAAGGGCCTTGTTTATCCTTTTTTATCTCCCATCCCAAAAAAGGGACCTTTACTAATATATTGTTTGAGATCATGTAACCATCACTACCTCTGAAATGGAAGAAGAGGAAATGGAAGTATATCAGAGAATGTTTCCTCTCACATTTCAGGATATCTCATAAGGGCTAAAATACTTGGGTTTTCAGTTAAAGCCGAACAATTACAGGAAATAAGACTGGAAATGGTTGATAACAAAAATAGAGAAAGGATTAAATGGATGGAGTTTTAGGTGGTTATCTAGAGCAGACAGACTCACTCTGACCAAATCCATTCTGGAATCTATACCAGTTTATTGGATGTCGCTAGCATGGATTCCAAAAGGGGTGCTATAAAAAATCATAAAGGATATGTGTTCGGTTTATTTGGTCTGGGTCTGGAGATAAGTACACCCAACCTTGGGCCAAGTGGGAAAGTATTGCATCGCCAAAAGCTCTGGGAGGTTGGGGGATCAGAAAAGTTTTCATTTTTTCCAAGGCCCTTACAGCAAAGGCTTGTTGGTGGCTCATTTCGGTTTCCAGTCTGTGGACTCTAGTAGTCACACAAAAATACATCTCCCCAGCTACAGTAGAAGATTGGATCATAACCCCAAACAAATATGCATCAACTTGCTCGATTATTTGGAAAGAAATGATTTCCTTGTTCTCAGTGGTCGAGGACAGTCTTGCTTGGAGGGTAGGTAAAGGAAATCATCTTCGTATTGGAGCCTATCCTTGGCCAGGGTGTGGGAATTCTCATATTCTTCCGGAGGACCTAATAGACCAGCTTCACAGGCAAGGTATATTCTATCTCTCTCAACTAGTTGATCCTCATTAAACAAATCTATGGAATCAAGGATGGAAAAATGCTACTTCACTAGGCTTAAACGAGATTTTTGCAGACCTGATGAGAAGCTATATTGTAGCACTCAGAAGAGGACATATAAGACTCACATATAGGGAAGATGAATTAGTTTGGGAAAAAGATCCCATAGGCTCCTATACTCCAAAAGTTGGATACATAGCACTGAATATAGACCCAATTCAACAAAATCCCAGATGGTGGTGGAAGGGCCTTTGGAAGATGAAAGGTCCCCAAAAATCCAAAATCTATATGTGGGCAGCAATAAACAATCAAATCCCAACTTGGGACATCCTGAATAGGCATCATATAGAAGGTCCGAGGAGATGTGCTCTTTGTAAAAATGAAAATGAATCCACTTTTCATATACTCATCTCATATCCTTTCACCATGAAAGTATGGATAAAAAATTCCTTAAGCCTCGAGCATAACTGCATATGGAATGGAGATTATTTGGAGTTGGCTTGGAAAAACTAGTCGTGTGACCCAAGAAATAAGGAGATAAAAGCACTTCCTCTTTTAATTAGTTGGAGAATCTGGCTAGCAAGGAATGCAAAGATTTTTAAGGGAAAAACATCCACTCTAGAAGTAATCGTAGAACAAAGCCTATCAATCATGCCTCATTTTCCCCAGACCAAAGATGCACTTGCTTTACTAGTAAGACAACAAGAGGATATTGATTCATCAAAACCTTGGGATTTTTTCGATGGAGCCTCTCAGAACACAAACTGTGGAGGAGGAGTTGTTCTACATCTTTCAAAAAACCATTTCTTTCATTTAAAAATGGGATTGGGGAGGGGGACAAACAACTATGTTGAACTAATGGCGTTGAAGCTTTTACTTATTTTCACCAGAGAAAAAGGAATACAACAAATACAATTTTTGGGGGATTCTATGAATGTCATTAATTAGACAAGAAAGCATAAAACTTTTCACAATATATTTCTTTGTCCTATTCTGGAGGAAATTTTTCGTTTAATGGACACTTTTGATACTTTGATTATCTCTCATGTATACAGGGACAAGAACTTGGTAGCGGATTCATTGTCCAAAGAGGGATCGATGCTCTCTCTGCGACAATGGCACATAACATAAACAAAAGGATAAGACACAAATTATTTTTATCATTGGCCTTTTATAGAAGACCAAGGTCATTTACAGGAATGAAGACAAAAATATTTTTTCAAAATGTTTTGATCAGCGCTGGTTTTCTGTCTTTTTTCGGCCTCTTCATGGATATTTCTCTCTACTTTATGCACAACACTTTACTCCAAAAACTTTTATACAACATCAATGCAGTGAATGGAAATTATGAACAGATTTTGGGCACCAACTGAATGTGACTAGAAACCACAATTGTTCTGATTTTTAGTTATCTTTGTATTTAAAGGGATCTTATTTTGTTGATAATATATTTCCACCTTATTCTAGGTGAGATTTATGTAGTTTCAATGGTAGACAATGTGATGTGGGCTCACAAAATCCAAATACTTTCACGGTCATTACACACACTTTCGGTGTGATGTGCTTTGGAAGCACCTACAAAATGTAATTTTGTCTCTTATAAGAAATAAAATTACGCGTTTTTCTGAGGAAAAAAGAACATTGTTTGAGATAATGTAGACAACAATTAGCCACAAAACAAGTCCAAATAACACAAGTTTTCATAGATTGTATTTAGAGACAATATATAGAAACACAAAGATCAATGAAGTGTGTTGCTTTAGAGGCCCATGGATATGAAAAATTGTAACATAAACAATCTCCTAGTTGGAAATTTTCTTTCCTTTCCCTGCTCCTTGTTTTCAACTCATCTTTATTGGAAATTAACTGCATGATACTATGCATGTATGAATTGTAGATCAAACTATGTAATACATAGATTATAATTTAACACCTAAAGTTGTATCGCTCCATCAATGTCCTCCTTCACCTCCATTGTTTAAGAAACTCCAATTATCGAAATCCTTAATGCCCTGATCAAATTCATAAATCATTCCATAGACTTCCACGTCTATGAACTTTTGGGTTCGAGTGTTGTTCCTAGTGTTACAAATAGCCTTTCTTGACGTAGGGTCCAAATTGTTGTACAAATAATTATTGTCGTAACATAAGAAGCAATTGTTTGCTTGAATGGATCCATAACTATTGTGGCATCCCTCAATAAGCTTTGCTTTGGGTCTAGGGCCACTACTCATAGTATATTGAAACAACTTCACAATTAATGGAACTCAACTATTGAATCAAATTCATTTAATTGGTTTTGGGAAACATAAGTGATTCTCTACTACTAACTTAGTGATTTGTCCCAAAAAACTACTAGACATGAGTGGTGGCTACATATGCATCAGTAAGGGTTGTAGTGCTTTAAGGCCCCAAATAGATGTACTTAGAACTAAATTGGTTGATCATAGCCACATGATTTAGGAAAATAAGGGATATTTTCAAAGGTATGGTTCGGTAAGAACTTTACAATCTAAGGAACCTAAATCTCCCCTACTCTAGACAAGCCCACAAATTGAGATATTGTTGTTTTTCCCGTCAGTGACAACACTAGAGATATCAAATCCCATGGGATAAACCTTTCTCACCAATGCTTTAAAAACCTATTTTAGATTACACTAGAAGGCAGTAATAGGTCAAAGTGTTTGTAGAATAGCACTAAAACAAATTTCATCGTAGAACCATCCGGTGACACATATAACATCATATGCAAAGTGACAAGTCTTGCATTGCATGCTTGTATAGAGTAAGAGGGTATGTCAATGTACCTTGCTACATGACAAAAACTTCTATAGACCCACACATTGCTTCATTGATAGTGTCACACATGGCCAACCTTAACTATCATTAATGGGAGCCCAATTATACTTATATGGTCAGTTCAGCTTCATGTGAATGTAAAATAGCCAGATGAGTAGGTATGTAGGACCTTCTTCTGGCTAAAAAGAGCTCAATTCTAGAATGCATGTTTAAGAAAAGAACAAATTCAATTAATGTTATCCTCCAATGTGGCCAACATAAATGATACTCTGAAATTAGGAAATGCTCAATGTGCCATGTTCTCCATGTGTTAATAATAGCTTGTTTGAATTAGTGATACAAGTTGTGGAGAACTTCTTCTATTTTTTAAAATAAACAATTAGATTTTGTATTAAAATAGGCTGTGGCCGAATCGGATAGCATAGTTATACAAAATTTAAAGAGGCCTACTGCCACTTGCAAGTCTTTTAGTGTCCCATTAAAGTGTAGGGAAGAAAATTTATAGTGATTTCTCTTACATCTACACTTTCTTCTAAGTTATTTCATACAAGAGTAGACTCTTACAAACTAATTTCCTAACTGAATACAAAAACTTAACATTATTTTCAACTAGATTGGAGTACAATCCCTCACTTAATAGTGAGTCCAATGAGGTATGATATACCAAAGAAATATTTTCTTATGTCTCTTTTTCTCATCTTTCTTGATTTGTTTTCCTTCCCCTTGTGGAGAGAGGGTAAGAATGAGGAACTTTATTCAAATCTATGGCATAAGAAGGGGATTCAAATATTCATCTGAATGAACCTTTTTATCGCTCAAACTCTTTCCTAGGAGGAAAATTCCTAACCTCGACGGGGGAGCCTAGAAGCACCTCTTGGGCAAGCCACTCATTGTCACCTCAGTGGTCTTGCCTTTCACTTTAGACTAATGAAATGTGTTTCCTAGCCTAGGGGGTGTACCTATAGGTTCAATCTAGCCAATTCATTATAGTGTGGGAGTGATCTCAACTTAGATTGATGACTTAGGTGATTAACTTAATCAATGAACTTTCCCTTAATAAGAATAGAAAGAAGTGTAATGTGGTGTGCAAATAAATTGTTAAATTAAACCCCAAGTATGAGTGCAAATCAAGTGCACCAAAATGTCACATGGAAATTCAAAGGTCCAAGAGCCATTACCAACATTTAAATATGAAAGAATAAGTGTGAAATGTCCAAAATTATGTTGGAAATGACAAGTAGATTATTGCAATCACAATGTGAATTTGTGCTAGCAAATTCACTAAATTAAACCATAAGATAGTGCTCAAATGCTAAATTCTACAATTATACTTCAAAGAGTAACCATTCATGAGTGAGTGTCATTAACCATGTAGCATTGAACAAACAAGGTTATCCATGTGACTGTAACATCAATTCTAGATTACAGATTTCACTTAAGACGTGTCCAGATTTATAGGCCAATATTCATATTATCAAGTTAAGTGGATTATGTCTAATCTAAAATTTGTCAACAAAAGGTACAACATAAGATATTTCCACAATAGATTTGTTAGCATTTCATTTCCGGACTTAGATATCATTTCCAAATTTACATATTTGTAAATGAATCTCAAACTTAAACAAGTTAATTTGATCATGAAACCATAAATGAGGATGCCATTATTCATTGTTTATTAAGGAACTAAAATCGGTTTTTTTTTACCAAATAAATTGTAGAAAATTAATGAGCAGCTCATCCAACTATGAGATGAATTCCATAATCTATTATCCTTAGGTGTTTTCTAGCATATGCTCAAATTATACCAATGTTAAGCCACATCACATGAATAATTCATCAAATGTACTAGAGAGAGTCATAAACTAGATCTTTAGAGGCATCATTTAAGGAGACATGTATTCATCCATGTACTTAAGAATGTTTTGCCATGAAAGAATTATTGAGCATATGAATAGATCCAATGAAGACACTTAGTGTGAATACCATTAACACATTGGCATGTTCCCATTTGTTTAAGGGAAAATCATTGAATTATTTAGTGATACTGAATTGTTTACAGCAAATGTGAATTTACCAAGATAGAAAATGATTATGTGGTTAAAGCATTCAAGTAAGTCCCGCCTTAAACCATTTACCATTCAAGTGAAAGAACAAGAAATCAAAGTGTGATATAAAGAAAAATCCACTTTCTCTAAACTAGTTAGATCTGAAATAGAAGATTGTTAGAAGTAATTTTTCAGATTTTATGAACCAAACCTCTAACTCATAAATTTAAACCAAAAAGAGAAAGGTTGGAAATGAGCTTAAAATCATGAGACATTTTGAAATACAAGGCATCAATTTAGCTCATTTAAGTGTAACAATGCTATATCTATGCAAAGGCATGAAACAAGCACGTTAGATCCAACAAAATTATCTTCTTAAGATATTGTATCAATCACACCAAGATAAAAATGCAAATCGATTTATGATTAAGCAAAGAAAATGAAAAGATTTGCAAATGAAATACTCAAGCCTACTACTAGACATGATCATTTAAGATCAAAGGACTTGAAAATACAATCTATATCTAAAGATAGAAAAAGTTAAAACCCTATTTTGCAAACAAATAAAAATGAAAAAAAGGAAAAGTTTTAAAAGTTTGGTTGAGGAAGTCAAACAGTAGACCAATGCCTACATTGTTTGGGCTATGGGATCACTTGCCTAGCTTAAGTGTTGTTAATTTTCCTTGTGTGTTGAAGTTATAAGCACCATCTAGGATTTCCCTACAAGCATGAACATTAATACTATGTATTGAAGTCACATGCACCAAGAAGGATTATGTTATGAACATCAAATGAGATACTTGAAATCCATCAAGTATGGTCAGGGAGGTTGTTTCTAAGAGAATCCAATCTAAGTATCACAAGATGAACTCTAAGCCTAATCTAGTGCAAGAGGGTAGAACCCTAGGATGTCCACACTCAATGCAAAAGAAATTTAAGCCTAAATTATCACAAGGAACAAGGCAAGTAGAACTGTACCTTATTTTCCTTCTCAATGTGGCATGATGCCCTTCTATGACCTTGCAATAGCTCCTTCCTCTAGCATACCTGCAAATAACAAATATTCCAATATAGCATTGAACAAGCACAAAATAATATACAAGATTACTCAAGGCCTTTGGCAAAGCAAGACTAGATTATTCTCATTATTCTTCAAATAATACAAATGAGGGGGAGCCATCCTTATATAGATAAGGCACTTCATGAAACCATGGGTAAATACCATGTGCAAATACAAAACCATGAGCTAATAGAAGGTGCTCCAACAAGCCATAGTAAAATACAAGAGGTGCCCTCAGTATTGTGGTCTAAAAACCATCATAAGCAAATAAAATAATATATCATGAAATAACCACCTCAACCAACTCCAACATGTGAGTGGACTAGTCAAAGAGAAGAGGTGCACTCTACAAGATGATCTAACAACCGACATGTGTGGATTCAAATGGGGCGTAAAGTGGTCGAAATGAGGTGTGTTACCACCTGAACTAGCACCCTTGTAAAAAGTCCAAACACGTGTGCTAACTCGGGGAACAAGATGGGAAGTGCACCAATGTCACCTCAATACACTTTCCCCCACACTTTAGGCCAACTCCTAGAATCCAAGGGGGGTATCCCAATTAATGAAAGTAAACCTCTTCAAGTGAATTAAAACCATGCAAGCATATGACTCTAATGAATTCACAATGTATTTAACAAGACCATTCTCAAGGATTTCGGTAAGTGGTTACAATGCTTTAAAGATATACAACTAGAAACAATAGCATGAACCACAGTTATATCCATTTGATAGAAAAGGCTAGGAGCTAGTGGATGTGTGTGTGCCAAATATAATGTGTGAGATAAACAATATTAACAATTTCATATTTGCATTTAAGTCTATCACTAAACAAATAAAATTTTCCAGAGGTTAGAACCACTTTTAAGCTACTTCAGGGCACAAAGAGTGAATACATTTAGCATAAATCAAAGGTGTAGTATTAGGGTTGTCCTTCAACTTCTAAATTTGTTTTATGATTAAAAGAAAAACGAAAATTTCAGATTTTGACCACAAAAAGATCATTTAAGAGAGAGATAATGCACCAGGGAGCAACACGTATTGAATGCTTCCACATGGGAAAGACATATTTTATGAAAAAATAGTCCAACAAGTGTTGGAAACAAGTTCTAAAGATGTATAACCATTCACTAAGAAAGAATTTTTAAAATCGATGGTGAATCCTCCTATGGTTTTACAAGTTAGCACTTGGAATTTACCAAATTAACATCTAAGTAAATGATAAATAATTGTAATCACTTTAGAGATCAAATTCACCAATAGATATGTAAGGCGAGCTTTTATAAACAATCTAGAGATGAAGTAGGGGCTAGTTATGAGTAAGAATGCACCTTGAAGCACCAAACCCTACCCTTAAAGTTTCACCAAATCTTATTTTTATTGTTGCAATTTAATTTCCATATTTGAGAAATACCTTAAATCATCCCACAAATGTTAGATAAGACCTTGAAGCTCCTTTCTATGGAACCATTTTTCCTCGCTAGGGTTAGAGATCAATAATTAAGCCAAACCCCTAGAATAATGTGTCTAGGAAATAAAATGAATCATTAACTTTATGTTAGACAATGAAAGAAATCTAAATAAATATTTTTCTTTTGATTTTTCGCCATTATATTTCCTTCTAAACAAACAAAATATAAAATATTTTGTATTTTAGGATTTTTTTGGTTGGTTGTTGGGAGAATACTAATGTCTTTTCTCCAATTAGGGCTTATGGGGTCAAGAAAGATGTCCCTCTCAGAATTGGTCACTTCTTTCTTAAGGAGTAGGTTAAGAGATTAGAACCCTAAGGGTATAATAATCTATAATCTAATCAAGATAAGCCAAGAGAACCAAGGCCCTAAAAGAAGGGATTCCTCAAGGGAAAAAACCTTCAACAAGATCAACTATAACTTGAACAAAATACTTAAAACCCTTGTCAAGGAACCAAGAAGGAAAATAAAGCAATGTATTAAGCACTTACCCAAACTAACAAGAGAAGAAGGAAGTAACACACCCTAAAACGTCTCCTCTCCAAGTGGTATAGTCACCCTTCAAATGGATTGACCTTGAAAGTTAATAGAAGTCTTGAATCATCGTAACAAATCTTTAATGCACCAAGAAAATAACCAAGAAAGGGATAGCTCCAAGAATTGACACCAAAACCTCCAATATGTATATATTCAATAAACTGTATTCTCAAATGTCCAACAACATTCAAAAATTGGAATGAGAGGAGAGCCTTTATTTATAGATGAGACTTCTACATCCTTCTCATTCTTTATTATTTTCTATCTCCCTAAAATTAGCCTAAGAGACTCACAAAAAGTGACTTTTCATCCACACAAAGAATGAGACTAATTCAAATACAAGTAATGTATGCCACATGTACATGAAACCCTCATGAGAATGGGACATACCACTAAAGGAGGGGGCAATTTGATGTAGATTCTCAGTGTTCCATTGAAGTGTAGGCCAAGCCTCAAAACGTGGTATAGTAGCAACCAAAGCAAGAAAAGTGCCAATTTTTAGCCTCTTTATGTGGAAGGACCTCATGAGATGAGTGAGTGAGGACCCAAAAGGTGGATGACTCAAATAATGCTATTAACCCTCAAAAAGTTCCTCCAAGGTAAGGCTATGTGTATATCTCAAGTAAAGACATGTCCATGAAGCATGGAAATTACCCTCCAAGTCAAAAATTGGGACATAAAACCCCTAATGGCTAGTATGACATCCAAAAGAGTGGAACGACCCTCAAATCATGCATAAAATAGCTCAAACATTGACCAAATGAGACAGTGTTGTAGGATCCTCAACATGGCATGTGTAGAGTATGTCCATGGATGCATAAATAACCCATTTGTGGATCTCAGAGGATGTGACCAGTGCCTTGGGATACATGTACTGCCTCAAGAAACATGAAATTGAGTGAGCATATGTATAATCATCTCTGATATTAGATGGCTAAAGTGTGATGATTTCTTAAGATAGGGATCCATGTTTAGGCATAATATAAGTGTGTTACACATAGGTGTGGTAACCTTTACAACAAGAGCAACACTTTTACATCATATACAAAGAAGTGAGAGTGACTAATAGCTCCCCCAGATCATGTGTCCTAGTATATCCACCCCAAGATGGTCACATACATACCCAGATCATAAATGTCTGACATGATGAAGAGTTACCCACATCAAGGGGCATTTGTTTTGAGCCATAAAAACAATGCCTATCTTGAGATGGGGACTAAAAGGACGGACCATGACCGACCATAAGGGGTCTGGAGATACTACATAGGCCCCACCAATACATAGAACATCTAATCGTGGTCCAACACAATACATGGGTACAAGTACAACCACGCTTTTGGCTCATCATGATATGATGAGGTACATAATATGCTCATATGATGGTCCACATATGGTGAAAAAATATAAAGCACATTGAAGCAAATATAAGGTGTAACACAACGATATTTTTCATGTGGTAGATTTTTAAAAATTCCATAACTGTGTCAATTTTTTCCTGATTTTATATTATGACCACATTTTCAAAATCCGACATTCATTCTACATCTAATGTCATTGATCTAGTGGAATTATGAGCACTCTGTCAAAAGAAAAATTCCCTTGAAGTTGGTCACCCTCAAAACATGTGCTCTAACCACTTCAATAACCTCCATAAATGGTCCAAATGGGCAAGTGCACCCTCAAGGAATGGTCCATGTGGCACATGATAATGATGTGGAGTCCCTATCATCATCCAAGGCACTGTCATGGATCCTAATGTAGTGACATGTATGCCAAGAAAAGTGGCATGAATCCCAACATAGATAAATGTGACTATAGGAAGGTACATAGATCTCAAGGCATGGTACATGGATCTTAAGGCATTGATGTCATCCTCGATGCATTTGCAAGGATCCCAAAGTAAGGCACCAACTTATAGTGGTGTTTCTAACACATTTACAAGTCATTAAGTGATGCACGCATGGCCTTACCTTGGAGGCACTTATGCTGATATACCATGGTTGAGTCAATGTGATGAGGAGTGAGGCATGATCATAATATGTCTAAAGGAGAAAATTGGAAAAACAAGTCTGAGTCTAGAGAATATGAGCAAGAGAGCTCATGTAAGAAGAAACATCACACCCCTTGAGAGGGTTCCTATAGAAGCAATTACCCTTGAGGAGTAACATATCTTATGCATTGAAGGAATTTCTCGAGATTGATAACTTCCCTGTCCAAAGGGATATTCTGATTTGGGGCACTTGCGACCACATTTGAAGCCTTTTCTTGATCCTTGGATTTTTGAGCTTATTCTTGTTTTGGTGCATTTGGATTAGCACTCTTATCATTGATCTCTTCTTTGGTTATGCCCTCATCCATGGGGGTCTCTCAGATTTTCCTTTTAGGAAACACTTTATCTTGCTAGGGGATAACTGAAGCCTCCCCTTGATGCTTGATAGTTACATCTTCATCCACACCCATGAAGGTTTCATATAAATTGGAACTCGAGGGAACAAATATTTTCTAAGGACGAGAAGGAGAAAGATCCCATTTTTTCTTCTTTTTATTAGCGACAACTTGGAAAGGAGCATGATCACCTTTAGAGGGGACTTGCAAGGTGGAAGATGTTGGAGTAGGAATATTAGGACAATTTTTCGCAAAGTGGTGATACTCGTGACTAATATTGCATTTAAAGGGAAGTTGTTCATAATCCAAAGGTCGATAATGAGACCAACCATCTACTTGAAGTTGAATGGCTTATGGTAACACTTTCTTTGAATACACCTCCATATAAATGCAAGCACAAGAGAATATGTTATTCTGTGGTTTCACTGCTTCAATAAATTTCACTAAGTTATCTCCAATTCCCTATAACCTGGGCTTGTCTCAAAAAATCAAAGGAAGATGGGGCAAGGAAATCCAAATAAGGGTATATATTATTTATTGATTAGGATTAAAGTCTAAAGACCACTTTAAAAGGAACACTCATCTAGAATCCATGAAGTAAGGACCATATCTAAAGATGATATCTCTATCTTTCTTGAACTCAAACAAGAAGATGGAGAAATCTTTTCGACAAGCAAAAACCTGGTACCTTCCTTTCATCTTAGAGACCCAAATTTCTTGGACCCAATGATAAACTAAACTAGGGCTTGGCTAGTGGCCAATAAACTTTCCTACGAAGGTCTGATCTGAATATGCCATGATTTTTTTATGAGCCAAAGGGTTTTTTAGATTAAGCGAAGGGATGTTTTTATATTTTTTGACATATTTCCCACCTAAATTTGCATTTTTATTGAGCCAAAGTCTTTTTTTGTCTCCATAGAAAGAAAATCAAAGGCTTTCCCAATATATTTGATTGCATCAAGCTCAAGGGATTCCATGCTAGGACAAAAACAAAATTGAAATATACATGTAAACACAAAGTAAGAGCATTGGGCGGCAAGGGAAATCGAGTTGAATATCCAAGCTTATCATTAACAACGATGGCTTCCTACAAAGAAAAATGAACATTCCTCCAAAGCATAATGAATGTTGAAATCTAGAGCATGCAATTAATCTTTAGATCAGATCAAGTTATACTCCAAGTGAAGCAATGACTAGGGTTAAACCTTGGCCCGTAGATAGGGTTCTCAATTGCTAGAGCATTGCTCTCTTTGATCGAAGAGAACTTTTGTTATTTAGATGCATAGATTTATAATAATTGTTGTAGAATTTTCCCTTCCTTTGTAGATGAATCCATCATGTCACATCTATTATAGAGCTCTCCACAACAATATTTCACACCTTCAATTTTCATTACAATCTTCTTATAAAAAATACTATAAAATAAAATTTTGCATAATCAACGATAAGAGCTCTAGAATGGTTTATGTGTCGTGCATGTGTTCAATAGTCCTCTATCATAACATATGACTTATTCATGTATTTCACACATGGATATTATAGTACTACACGCATTCCAAAGTTTTTTAACCTTGTACATTAGGATTAATTAGTGGTTTTCCATATTGCAGGCCCTCAAGGTTATCTATTTATAAACTACTTTATATACTTGTAAGGCCCTAGCCACTTTGTGGTTTTCTATAATTTACTGTTGACAGGTCAAAATGTCCAGCTCAACAACAAGGGGTTCAACCTGGTGAGAAGTCACAATTAAATTGCTCCATGTTTTGTATAGGGAACCCATCCATATTTTGGCTCAATAACCATTACTAATTCAAGATTTACCAGTTGAGGCCTGGTCCACAATTTGGGGTTTTATAATCTAATAAAATGAAAAACAACTAATCTAAGATTCTTGAATGGAAATGTAAGCATCCAGACATACTAATAGAACTGATGAAGAAAACATAGAACCAAACATATCACCACCATTGTATATAGTAGTAAGTTGACTGTGAAAATAAAAACAAGAATATGAGTAAATAGTTGCAAAACCTAGAATAGTTTGATATTAAATAACTAATCATGGCTCTATGCCTATAGGTTTAGACAAACATTTATAGAAAACATAAATAAGAATGAAAAATCTAAACATGAGACAATCTACACTGTAAAGAAAATTCTTACATCAACCCCAATGCTCGGTAGATGCACAAGAATAGTCCACGACATATACAACACTTGAATCAAAGCTCTCCAAAAAATGCTTGGTTAAAGGAGGCATGTCCTCATTAATTTTTTTAGCATAAGTACATGAAATCTCCTAGATCCAAAATCATCTTCTCCTTTGAGTTTCTATCATGTATAACCATTTACAAAATAGCTACCCTCTCTTGGCCTTGTGGTCAAGTGGTAAGTTCGATTTTATTTAAGAAACTACTCCTCTCATTTTCTTGACCTTCCAAATTATATGATTTGTCCTTTCACATATTCATCCATTTTCTCCAAGAGGACTTTATTATATTTAATTTTACATTAATTTTGTTGCTACCTCTTTCCCTGTTTGATCATTCAATACATGCTCGAGCAGAATGTCCAAATGAATAATAAGAAAATAATTCTTTTTCCTTTGAGTGATGATGAGTACAACTCCTTTTCCTTAGGTTTGCTAATAGACATGTATAACGTTTGTGTGCTCCCATGCTCAAGCTTCATGCTATAAGTTTTCATCACTTAACAATTTGGCTCCACATCTAATCGTTGTTCATGCATAGGTATTCGTTCTTTTATTCTTGTTACATCTACATTCATTTAAACTCTCTCTTTTCTCATCATTGATTGATGAGTATGACTATGTAGATAACATTTGTGAAGCCACTACTATACATTGGTGCGTCCTCCTTGCCATGATGTTTAGCATCCGTGTTTATGCTATTCACTCTTTCATGCATAATGTCTTCAGATTAAAATGTATAATCTCAATTTCAGTGTAGGTACATGAATGCCATCACCATAAGATATATAAGTTGCAAATTTACAAAACTTCAAATCATATTGTACAAAAATGCATCTAACATAAAGAAGTCAAATGACAACTTAATAGCGTGTTCGAGTTTACTTCCCTAAGTTTAATGTCCTTTGATGGGTTATGATGTTGGTCACTTTGATAATGATTTTGAAGACACGTTAGTTAAAATAATGTGTTATCGAGTTTCCAAGTTGTTGACAATGTGCCCATATTTTCATTTTGTAAATATGAAACAGATGGTAAGGAATCTCCTAAAACTTTTAATAATAAAGTTGTAGATGTCGACAAGACCTTTCCAATGGTATAAAGAGTGTGCAAAATAACATTTGGGGATCAAAAGTTTTGGTGAAAATACTAAAAGATGTGTTTTGCAAGTCGCAAAAAAATGCATGTCGCATGTCACACCAAGTTCAAATTTCATTATCACAAGACTTTCAAAGATGATTGTTGCATATCACAAGAATTTTGAAGTTGCGTATCACATGTCACAAGATTTTCAAGGTTCTTTTCACAACTTCTGAATACTTTTTGTCGCACCGTGCCAAAAATTCTTACCGCGAGTTTGACAAATTTTCTTTTCCAACTTCCCAAAACTTCTTGTCGCAACTTCCCAAAACTTCCTGTCCCAACTTCCAAAATCTAATTAAATATTGACCTTTTGGAAAGCTGCACAATTCTCACAAGTCTTAAAAAAGGATTGCTTGAGGACCTTGTGAATACTTCATGAACTTCAAAAAGATGCAAAAAGTTGAGACTCGCAAAAGTGAAAAACAAGATGTTGTTATAGTTGCAAAAATGCATAGGACTTTAGAATCTAATAATTTCACAATGTCTAATCTCAAGAATGCTTCAATGAGATTAAAAATTAGAAGTCCTTACAAGAGGATCACCTCACACAAGCAAACTTTCAAAATATTAACATATAGCTCATGCGAGCATAACTAATTGGCTTAGTATGAAAACACTAGAGTATTGAAACCCCTTCCATCACAAGCAAAACCTCAAATGCACTTACCATGAAGAGAAAAAGCAAACCAAAACTTAAGTTGTTGAGAAGAAGCATGGGTGATATCTTCAGTTAACGAACTTTACAAACCTATAACTTTCTCATCCAACCTCTAATTGGTGAACGATATTTTTCATGTGTAAAGGAGAGGATAGAATTTACAATAGATGGTTGTGTGCTTAGATTCAGGTCCATCTTTGTCTCTTTTATATCCCGTGATGTTTCAATTGTCTCACTGGTGAGGATGACCTTGACTAAATGTTTTCATCCTTTCCAACCTCGAAATTAATTTCTAACAGTTGCATTTCAATCTCTAGAAAGCTATAAACATCCTTTTATGTGAGTTCAAATGTCAACTTGACTAGTACCCAAACTTATGTGCAACATAATTTTTTAAAATAAAAGTTTAGGTCCCATTTAGAATGAGGTTCTACTCAATTGGGATTCTGGCATCTTGTCATGCATCTTTGTTGTACATGCTTTCAAGATGTTATATGTTATTGCTCGAACTAGCACCCTTGCCAACACAAGGGCTATCTGGGGCAACAAGAATAGGAAGAGCATCATTGTCACCTCAGTACACTTTCCCTTGCACTTTAGGCTAGCTCCTAAAAGCCAAAGGGGGTATCCCAAATAATAAAAAGTAAACCCCTTTAAGTGAAATAAAAGCACACAATCATATGATTTACTTTAATGAATCCATAAAATATATAACAAAACATTGCATCATGATTCCAATCAGTGATTACGATGCTCTAAACATATTCGACTAGAAACAATTACATGGATCATGTTTATATCCACTTCAAAGAAAGGTTTGGAGCTAGTGGATGTGTTTGCCAATCTAATATGTAAGATAAACAAGATTAACAACTTCAGATTAGCATTTAAGTCTAACAAAACTTGGTAAATATATATTCAATAACAACCCAACTAGTGTTAGAGATAAGTTCTAAAGATACATAAACATTAACTAAGCAATAACTTGTAAAATATGTGGTGAATTCCCCTAGGGTTTCACAAGTAAACACTTGGAATTCACCACATAAAATAGATAAGCAATTACAAGCACATTATAGATTAAATCACCTCTAGATATGTAATATAAGCATGATAAATGATCTCGAAATGAAACAGAGGCTAGGAATGAGAAAAAAAACGCCTTGAAGAACCAAACCCTAGCCTTAGGGTTTCGCCAAATCTGATTTATAATGCTGCAATTTAATTTCCAGATTTGAGAATCACCTTAAATCAACCCAAAGAATGTTATATAGCACCTTATAGTTCAATCTAATAGGGTCGATTTTCCTCCTTGGGGTTAGATATCATCAATTAAGCATAAACCCTAGGAATAATAGGTCTAGGAAATGAAATAATCTGTTAACTTTACACTAGACAATAAATGAAATCTAAATAAATGATTTTCTTTGATTTTCACCATTAGATTTCTTATTAAACAACAAAAAAATAAAAAATGAAAAGGTTTTGTTTTTTAGGGTTGTTTGGTTGTTGGATATAGGAATAGTGCCTTTTTTTAATCCAATTAGGGCTTATGGGGTCAATAAGTATGCCCCTCTAAGAATTGGTCACTTTTATCTTAAGGACTAGGGTAAGAGATTAGAACCATAGAGGAAGAATAATCTCCAACCTAATCAAGATAAGCTAAGAGGACCAAGGCTTTGCAAGAAAGGATTCCTCAAAGGAGAAAACCTTCACCAACAAGATCAACTATAACTTGAATAAAATGTTGAAATCCCTTTCCAAGGAACCAAGAGGAAAAACAAAGAAATGGATTAAGTACTTACCCACGTTAACAAGAGAAGAAGGAAGGAACAAACCCTAGAACATCTTCTCTCCAAGTAGTTAAGTAACTCCTCAAATGGATTGATCTTGAAAGCTAGTAGAAGACTTGATTCACCACAATAATCTTTAATGCACCAAAAAGATAGCCAAGAAAGAGAAAGCTCCAAGAATTGATTCAAAAACCTCAAAATGAATACTTTCTATTAACCATAGTCACAAATGATCCAACAATTCACAACGATTTGGAATGAGAGGATATCCTCTATTTATAGAGGAGGCTTCTACATCCTTCTCGTTATTTATTAATTATTTTCCCTAAAATTATCTCTGGAGACTAACAAAGGAGACTTGTCATCCACACAAAGAAGGAGACTAAGTCAACACATAATCAAATGATGCCCCATATACATAAAACCCTCATGAGAGAGGAACATCCCACAAAGAATGGGGTTGATTTGTTCTCCTAGCCCAACGTTCAAAGGAAATAGTGATGTGGAGGCCTCAAAATATGGTGAAGTAACCTTCCAAGCAAGTAAAGTTCCAACATTCATCTCCTCTAAGTGGAACAACCTCATGAAAAAGTAGATAAGGACCTCAAAAGCGGACGACCTCCTCATAATATGCTCAAGGAATGCTCAAAATGAATCTCCAAGGTATAACCAAGCTCTCAAGTCAAGAAAAGATGCTCCACAAGGTAAGGAAGATGCCTCTCTAAGTCAATTCATCACCAAAAGAACCCACATGGTTTTCATAAATCCCACATGGCTGTCATAAACCCCACATGTGTGGGTCAGTGCTCAAATCATGTGAAAGACATCTCCAAAAGTGATGAAAGGAGGGAACTTTAGAATCTCCATTGTGGCATGTGTAGAGGATGTCCATGTGTGCAATAATAGCCCAAATGTGCCTCAGAGGATGTGACCAATACCTCAAAATATATGTACTGCCTCGAGAACTGTGACACTGCCTCGAGAGACGTGAAATTGAGTGAGCATATGCATAATCATCTTTGATAGTAGTTGGCCAAAGTGTGATGAATACAAAAGAGAGGGATCCATGTGTAGGAATATAATAAGTGTGTTATACATGGGTGTGACAACCTTTACAAAGAGAAACACTTTTACATCACATACAAAGGGGTGAGAGAGACTATGCAACTCCCCTAGATCATGTGTCCTAGTATATCCACCCCAAGATGGTTGCATACCAACCCGGATCATAAATGGACGACATGATGAAGAGTCACCAACATCAAGGGGCAGGTGACCGAAGCCATAAAGGAAAATTCCTATCTTGAAATGGGGACTAAAAGGACGGGCCATGACCAACCAAATGGGGTCTGGAGATACTACATAGGCCCCCACCAATACATAAAACATGTAAGCATGGTCTAGTACAATACATGAGTGCAAACACAACTACACTTTTGGCTCATTGTGGTACAATAAGACACATAATCTGCTCATATGATGGTCCACATCTAGTGAAAAAATATAGGGTACACTGAGGTGAATATGTGTAACACTATCTAAAACTAGTTTGATCCTTAACCCACTGAAATATTTTAATCCATGAAAACTGTCAACTATCATATGGAATACCTAACACCCATACATGGTGAAAAAGTTGATTGATTTAAAAAAACAGCTATGAGCTAGCCAGTGGAGCACAAATGATTTAATAAGCATAGACAAAGTTGTTATTGCTTCAACATAAGTCAAATCCATTCAAATTCAAGGGATGCAAGAGAATTTTTTTTAAGATACATGGAATGTGATGAATGAAAAATCAATGAAATTAAAGTACAAACTGACTTGTTAAAGCAAATTCCAAAGATTACTATGATGCAAAAAATCGAGCACACATTCAATTAAAAACAATCCAATCATCATCTAGTAATCATTCATCAAGCTTAGAAGAATAAGGTCTAAGAAAATAGAGCATAATTTTGGAAAGACTGGATTTCAAAATTTAAAGTGGGGGTCCCCCAAGTTGGTAGACTTGGGGGATATTGAGGCCTCAACATGTACCAAGTCCACTATGTTTGTTATTATTAAATAAATCCCACTATAGTAGTTAGTATGGAATAGTTGCAATGTGGCCTCATTAAAGAAGGTTCACTAGGTAGTTAGCATGGGGTTATGAATGGGGTCTTTTACTTAGCTATAAATAAGGATGTAGTACTCCATATGGAGAGTGTGTGGAGTATATTGTATTTGGAGCTTAACTCATTGAGGTTTTCTCAACTTTAAGAGGCAAGTGCATGGGATTGGATTCCTTCCATAGGAGTATTTTGATAAATAAAGTATTGAGCATTACAAATATTTTATATGTGATTAAATTTTAAGGGTTACAGATCATAATGCTTTTGCCCTTGTTTTTATTGAACATGTGTCAATTTTCAAGTTTCAGAAGACTCAATTGACTTGTAAACCAAGCTTGTCACGATCCACCTATTCAAGGCTTTGATCTTTAATGTTTTTGCACTCATTTTTATTTCAAGAATTTTGAAATTAGAAAAATAATGGGGAATATTGTTGGGTATTTTAAATGTGCTTTTGAATTGTGTGATGTAGATAATGATACAATAATAAAAAATAGAAGAGAGGTTTGTGCACTTGTTAACTTAACCCTAAATATTTAGCATAAAATGTTCAAAGTTGAATAAATTGATTACAATAAGCTATCCATGGATTATCATCAATCAAACCGCTTAGATGATCATTTTTCACTTCTTTTTTTTAAAAGAAATTGAACTTTATATATTGAAAAAGAGCGTTGTGCCAAGGAAAAAAATGGTCATACAGAGCGACAAAATTGGCTCAAGGCTTGTACATAGTTCTATATAAAAAAAGACAAAGGATGAAGCTTTGTCTAGATCAACTTCCCACTCAAACTAACTAATAACCTTTTAACAAACTGCCCTAAAAGAAAAAGAGTTTTGAAATACATTCATTGATATGAGGAAACTAAGTTTTGTATTTCTAATACCATGGCTCACTGGAGCGTTCTATATTCAATGTCCATAGGAGTTGTCTCGAGATCCTTGATGCCATTGACTGTGTTACCTTTGCATGGAGAGACAATTGTACCTTGGTTAATTGAGGCAAAGGCCAAATGTCGAGGAAGAACAAGAGATTTGATTTGGTTGATGTCAAGTTCCATTTCATCAATTTTCCTCGTCTGAATTTCTAGAAGATTCCTCGAGGAGACCAGAGCTTGATCCATTTCCCCCAACTTAATTGAGATTAACTAGAGTCCAGAGCTATTAGCTTGAGATATTTCCTCATGTCGTCGAAGGATTATTTTGATTTTGCTCCAATTAGGGTCCATCTCTGTGTTCAACACCCAATAGCCAGAAAACATGACCACCCAATTCTTGGCAAAGGGTCTCCAATTCCATATTTGTAAAGACAATCACAAAATGAAATTCAACACAGCTGAAAGGATCTGCGTGGATGAAAGAACAAACATTACCGAACCCAACAGTACAATGCCTAAACCCTAGGGTAAACATGGACTTGAGCCCCAACAAAGCCAACATCGAATGAGCACCACCACTGCTGCCCAAAAACTGAAACCAATCCCGAAGAATCAACACCTCAATAGAAGTTGGAAACCAAGAAACCCTCTTGGATACCAAAGAAGAGCAATCCATTTCCACATAAGACTCACATAAAAGGTCGAATTGGCACGAAACAAAATGAATGGTCATCCCAACACCATAATACCACAAGTGTACAAGCGAGAGTACATAGCAAATGGCGGTCCACTCTGATTTCCACATATCCACACAAATTAAGGAGGAGGTCTCGGACTATGGGATGGACAATGCCCCCTAATCCCATTTAATTCTATAATGTTGGCCTCCAAATGTGACCCGACCTTTGACCAATAGTTTGCAAGTGGGTTTAGGTCGCTTTTAATATGGAAAATCCTAAAATTTTTGAAGCCTTCAATAAGAGAGAGTGTGTGGGAGATAATGTTGTTGAAGACATTATTGTCAGTCTAGGCTTTCTTGATGATTACTCGGACAACCATCATAGAGTCCCCGATAACCACAATTTTAGTGACAACTCATTATTTTGCAATACAAACACCTTTCCATAAGGCATAAGCCTCAACAACATTGTTAGATACATTCCCCAGTCCCCAAGCGTAAGCAGATATCGTATTTCCTTCAAAATCAAGAAGACTCCCCCTGCACCTGCCACCTCAAATCACCTTTGACATTGATTACCTATTTACTTTCATTTGTTAATGTTTAATTAAAATTGTTGTTACTTGTTATAGAAATAAAAATTGTTTCACGAAAAAAAATAATTCACGTACTTTCTTACTTTCTTGGCTACCATGTCTTAACTTGAAAATTGTAAGTTTTCTCTCACCGATATATTTAACTGAATCTTAACAAAAATAAAAATTGTTTCAAAAAAAAATAATTCACGTACTTTCTTATTTTCTTGGCTACCATGTCTTAACTTGAAAATTGTAAGTTTTCTCTCACCGATATATTTAACTGAATCTTAACAAATACTATATCTCATATCTCTAATTCTTGATTTTTTATACAATTACTTTTCCTACGACATTTCTTTACACAAGATAAATGTATGAACGCTTAATAATAGGATAAATGTATGAACGCTTTTTTCAAAGGAAAGTGACCTTTTAAAGTTGGCGATAATATCCTTTTTCATAAGTTCTTTGAGTGGCGGAATGGATTACATAATAATCGTACATTATGATGCGATTTTATTCCATGTTACTATATTATAAGGTGAAGACAAAAGAAGCAAAGGACAATAATAACTTGAAGAAAACTGCGTCATCCCACAACTCCACTGAATTAGACCCGAATCTAATCACATAATGCATTATAAGGTGGACACTCTATATGCAAGGTTTGGTGAAATATCCATAGAGTTGAGGGAGAAAGCCCATAGRCGTCCAAAATATTCGTGGTCATCCCTCACTATATTCTTGTGGCCATGCCTTACTCGTGTCCTCACTAAGGATCGAGAGTGTGAGTGACTTTGGTTTAAAGAGGTCCGTCTTCATTTGGAGGACTAAGATGGCTGCCACATACTTCACCTTTAAGTCAATTTATATTTTCTATTTAACATAAATATTTATAATGGGTCAAACTTGGTTATTGGATTTGGAATGGTGGGATGGTTATCGGTATTATTTTGGAAAATAAAATATTAAAAATGAAAGCAATTTCAACAAGGTTGCATGGCAGCTTATACCTGCTGATGAAGTCCTTACCAGTAGGCAATAAGAGATGCATTTGAACAACCAATCACAATTTAGAAAAATGTTTTAAAATAATTAAAAAAATTAAAAAAAATTAAATTGTAATGTTATACCTTTAAAAATGCTCAAAATTATTTTGGTCAAACCCCAGCTAATAGACTATCAATAGGATATCCAATACTATATACCATGGCAAGCGACATGTATAATAACCAATATCCCTTCACATTATTTTGAATGATCTAAAAAAACCCAATTTCATAAAACATTTAGATATACATTGTAAAACGCTCAAACTTATATTTAAGGTTAACACTCAAAATTTGTAATATAAAAATAAAATTTATATTTAAGTTTAACTCTTAAAAAAATTGTGAAAAATAAATACAAATGCCATCAACTTTGAATTGTACAAAATATTATATTATTTTATTTTAACTTTAACACTCAAATAATTGTGAAAGAAAAAGTACAATTGTCATCCATTTAAATCCTACATACAAAATATTATTTTATTTTATTTAAGTGTGCCTAGGAAAAAGGTACCCATGAAAACAACCATATTTATTTAACAAGATGGGCCCCCAACTTTTGACAATATATATAAAAAAACAAGAAATATTTATTACAATAACATTGGGGAAGTGAAGGCAGCAATAAGACTTCAAAGTTTTTGGCCAATAAGATATCACATAAATGAGATTTAAAATTTAAAATAAATAAATATTTTTTAAAACCTTGGATAAAGGGGTGTATATTTTATAGTCAACCATGAACTAATAGAAAGTCAAGCCTAACTCAAAGCTATATACCATGCCTATCGGCAGATATAATAGAAATGTTGAAAGTGATTTAAAAAGAAAAAACAAACAAACTTTGAAAGTGATTTTGAAAAAGAAAAGAAAAAAAGTAATTCAAATTTTGTTAGCAAATTTTCTGGATAAGAACTATATATGGGGTTTTGAAACGTCCAACGTTTCGAATGGACACTCCACTCATCATCAGGGACATAATAAGCTAATATTTTGCTAGCATTATGACCAACTGTGAAAACCTACACACTCAAACTCCAATTTTACTTAAAATAGTTATAGTAAAATGATAAGAGAAGATATGAATGTATTGTTGAAAAGTGGTAGACTTCGATATTCAATGATAAATATGTATTTATGGTGAGTACTAAAGTATTGAGTTGCAAAATTTTATGTATATTTTTTTGTCTTTTGTGCATTGTGGTTGTGATATTTTCTTATTCTTTAACATGGTATTATAGCTCGTATGGGTTTGAATTCTCTCATAAGAGGGATATGTAATCATATAAGTTCTCTAGAGTGTAATCCTCCATAAAGAGTCGTTTTTTGTTTTTTTTTTATTTTTATGTGAGAGTTTAGTTTTGTGAATTAATCAGTGAAATCTATGCAGAGAATGAAACATGTTAGCAAATTATTGTTCTGTTGTGTATATATGATACAAAAATACTTTAGGTGTGTGTTGGAACAATTGTATGCTCCATTGTGCATGCTATATGTTGTTTGGGTGCACAATACGCATGTGCTCTTGCTGCTCGAGTATAGTGTTATGCTTACAAAGGAGTTTTGAATTCTTTTGGCTATATCATATTTGCTTGTTGGTAGAATAATTGTGTTGGGAAAAGCATAGCTATTAGAAATAAAGTGATGAGTTGTTTTTTAGGAGAGGAGTGAAGAATTAAGAGGTGTGAGAAAGGAATTGGTGATGCTCATTTGGAAAGGTGACTATGGTCTACCTCCAAGAATTAAGAACCATTTTGGGTGCTCGAAAGTTTTGCTTAGCACAATTTTGTTGTTGTGGCCAAATTGTAAAATGTGTTTCCACTTATGGAAGAGATGAGGAGCCTATTGTAGTGCATATGTGGGGGATCTAGGTGAAGGAGGAGGTGCATGTGGTTGGATATGTTAATAGCATTGTGAGTTGTTGGTAGTATTAAGAGTTTTTACTGGTGAGATTAGATACATTCATATTATTTGTGTGAGGGAGGGGATTAGATGCATTGCAAGTTTAAATTTTGTTGTTCGAGAGATTTGACCCAAGGAATGATAATTTCCCCACGTTCTGGATCACATCCTTAGTAAACATGTTGGCGTACACTAGTGCACCTCACCTAGCAGGGTTCGAACAAGGTACCTATAAGCATGGAATTATCCAAATGCCCATCAACATTGATGACAAATTGTTAAGGAGATTTGTTGTAAGGGAGCTTAACTAATTAGATGTTAGATGTAGAACGAGAGTTGAAAATTGGTAAATTGGACATCAAACCAACAAACAACTAATTTATAATTTATTTATAAACATGTTTGGAGATTGAACATTTTGTATTCATGGGAAGTTGGACCACTTTAGCTCATCCCATAGTTGTTGTATGTATATTGTGTTTACTAAGCTTGAAGCATTAGCTCAATTGGTTGAACCCTCCACTCAGAGCTTGTTGTTGATGGGAGGGCTATATGTCACAAGTTCAAATCCAATTGAATCCCTTTAGGTTTACTAGTGGCTAATAATTGAACTATATTTCATCCATATATTTCGAGAAAGAGAGATATTTTTGTTTAGTTAAGCCACCTTTCGCTGAGACATTTCGAGAAAGAGGAGGTTTTTTATTTAGTTGAGCCACCTCTCATCCAAATATTTCAAGAAAGAGGGGGATTTTTATTTATCATGTTTCCTTTCATCCAAATATATCGAGAAAGAGAGCGATTTTTATTTAGTTGAGTCACCTTTCATCTAGATATTTCAAGAAAGAGGGGTATTTTTATTTAATTGAGTAACCTTTCATTTAGAGATTTCGAGAAAGACATGGATTCTTATTTAGTTGAGTTTCCTTTCATCCAAATATTTTGAGGAAGATGGGGATTTTTATTTAGTTGAGCCACCTTTCATCCAAAAAAATTGAGAAAGAGGAATTTTTTTTTTAGTTGCGTTGCCTTTCATCCAATTATTTTAAGAAAAAGGGAGATTTTTATTTAATTAAACTACCTTTCATCCAAAAATTTGGAGAAAAATAAATATTTTTCTTTTATAATTAGAGTGTCCTTTATATTAATTTACTCTCTTATTAGTCCCTGCATTGCAGGAGGGACTATATGAAATGGGTTGCCACAATTTTAATTTTTTACACAAAAATCAATACTAGTTTTAAGCTTTTATCCTAAGTCTTGAATGCAAAGTTTGAAGAAGCTTTTCCTCAATGAATCAATATACAAAGTTTTTTTTGGTCCACCAATAAACCAATTCACTCTCTTATTTGGCCTCATATCAAGGTTAGTTAATATTTGACGGGCTTTCTTTACATGAAAACCTAAGTTTCGCGTAAGCGTTGTATAATTTAGTCCTCGGTTATAGTTCGAAAGTGAATAAATGCTAGAATTCACTCTAGCATTAGTTTGAGTTATATTTTTTTTTCACTTCTCCAAATCTATGCATCGTCTAAGTTTCTATGTTACATTCAATATAGTGCACCACCTTAACTGCATGTGACACAAATTTCTTCACAACATGTACACAACCTTTCCTATTGTTGCCACGACCTCCTTCTACACATCTTACACTAGCACGTGACCTTATTCATGGGCCAATTTCTTCCTCTCATTCAAATTGACAATCACTACTACGACTTGGCTCAAATTGATAAATTGATAACCAATGTCAGAGCCTACAACATATCTTCTGTTAAAAGAAAAAAAGGACTAGATCACGTGTTAATAAGTGCTTCAATAGGCTTTGGAATAGGTGATGCCTCTCAATCCACTACTAAATCTGATACTGTTTAAATAACAACAAATGGCACAATTAACAGGATATACTGAAGAATCAATAGCTAATAAGGTTGGCAGGCAAGAAAAAAACTCACCTATGTTATTATTTAGGTATAATGATTGAATCCAAGTTAGTTTCCAATTCAATATTACCTGAACATCAATTTGGTCGATTTTAGAGTATGTTCCCTGCAATAGAGTAGTCTAATCCCACCTACCTATTTTCTTATGTCAGATCAAGATCTCTCTAGGTGTAGGTAAGGGATTGAGCACTAAACTGATGCAAAAGGTATTCCTATGTGGGCAAAAGAACTGCTTCAACTACTTCTATAATAGATAAACCTCTCCTATCTAGCTGGTTGGAACCATACCTTTGAGATGCACTCAAAATGCCTCCCTCCCTCCCTCTTAATCATATCCTAGTCGAGCAAAGCATAATACTCCTCTAGTCACGTGTGTGCTAGCTTGACACAACCTGATGTGCCTATAAATCCCCTTTAGCTCAGTAAGGGGAGCTGTCAGCGGAAAAATTATTTGGATGGCACCCAAGTCCCATGCTCTTGCAAGCATTGAAGGGAGGTGGTGGGAAAAAAAATGCATGTCGATAATTAGTGGGAGGTTAAGAAGGAGCTACAACTAATAGAATGAGTGCCTTGGGGCCACCCTTATGCTTTGGATACCCACATGGGGATGTAAGGATAGTAAACAGAGAACTTGCACTCCCATCCCCAACTTTGGCTAGGGTGGATGAAATTGGGGTTCAAATCCCTTTATATCAAACCCCCAAGATTTTCATAATTGGTTGCAAGAATTCTTTAAGTGGAGGATAATTGAATTCCACCTATGCCAATGATGAGGAAGAGTTACATGACTAGTTTCTTCCTCGCTGAGATAAGCGTGACACATAGGAGAGAAGAATCCTTGCTCGAGTGACTCTAATTCATCCTCCCTTGATAGAGGCCAAAGCATTACCTCCAAACTCTTTCCTCCTCCTTCGATATATGTTCCATTACTCCAAATCTCCATGTTGTTACAGAGCTTAGCAAAAGCCTCCTCTACTACAAAATATCTAGATGCATCAAAGATACTCCAAAAGGCGAGCTTGACACTTGGTTTCTGGGATGATTACTAGTTGAGGGATTCTTGGGCTGAGATTCCTAGCTATGAGTTATACGCACTTGTCTTTGTTTCTCCTTCTTCAAGGTTGTATACTTGACATCTAAGAGTTGCACTAAGCATGCATACTAGTATGAGTATAGGTGACCAACATGCATAGAAGTATTAGTAAGATGTTGAACAAGAGATAAACAAAGATAAGACAATTATAGTCGGCATGCTCTTTTGCAATTATTCCAATAAATAAGTACCAAGAACAAAAGTACTAAATGAGTATGGTTTTCACTAGAGAGCTTGAGATGGTAGTGCTAAGATCATGGAGGAGGCATTTACAAACCCTTTGGAGAAAGGGTTGACACTTGGAGGAGTGACATTTCATAATAGTAGCATATGAGAAAGGGACAATAGTTGGAGGAGTGACCTTTCACAATAGAAGCATATGGAAACCAACATGTAATCAATGACAAGTGTACAAAAGTAGCCTTGCTTTCCTCCCCCCGGTGAGTTAATCAAATAAAGGGATGCATGATTTGCAAGTGTAAGTGTGCGATTGGCTAGTAATCCAAAGCGACCACATGTTTTGATTGATAATATGCACATGAGGCAAGCTTGACACTTTTTTTATCATGGTCAAGTGTAGGTCAATGAGGAGGTTTGGATCTCGATGTCTTGCTCTGCTTGCTTTCATTGGTGCACCTTACCGTTCTCTCACTTCTACCCTCAACCACTGCCCGAATATGTATCTTTGTTCGATGAAACGAAGTCATGCTAGGGTTTTGGGCTTTTGGCAGCTATGGAGCGAAACTAAAAGATTAAATAAAATGTATCTACATATCTTTATAGGGACATATATGCATACATTGAGTTAAATGGACTACTCTTAGAACCATGCATTCTCTAATCTTTGCTAAATTTAATTAGAATCCCTCATAAATTGGTTAGTTTCATAGAACTCCTCAATTTTATAAGTGAAGAATATAAAGTTCCCAATTACATTTGACTATGTAAAAGCAACATATATAACATCTCTAGTACTAAAAATATTTGAAACACAATATCTAAAGAGAAAAACTTGTTGCCCTTTGCAACACCTCTTGTTTTTATTTGTTGTATCTAATACTATATCAAATGTACACTCTTAAAATCAGTTCAAAATCATTTACAAAATAAAAAATTAAAAAAATTACACTAACAAAATTACAATAACACATATCGAGATTAAAAAAATTAAATTTTATTATATTTAAAATAATTTAAATTAAATACGTGTAAACTACTTAAAACAATCCATATTTTAAGATTCCCACCCTATTCTAATAGATAGTTTTCGAGATATATACTCTCCCGTGTTTTGTGGATTGTATTTCCTTTTGATTTTGGGGATTGTTGGATCAGTGTTCTTCTCCTTTATAAGCAATATAAGTGGAGAAGAATTTGTCCGGTCAAAGTGATATAAGCGTTAGATTTTTTTAAGAGTTTTATTTTTATTATAATGGAAGAAATGATAAAGAATTTTGTAATTTAATTATTTTAATATGAATAAGAATTTTTTTTAAAGAGTTTTATTTTTATTGTAATAGGAAAAATGATAAAAAAAAATTGTTATTTAATAATTAATATTTTTAATTATTAAAAATGAAGAAAAAAGTTTTTTTTTGAATTTTATTTTTATTATAACGAAAAAAAATGATAAAGAATTTTGTAATTTAATTATTTTAATATGAATAAGATTTTTTTTTAAAGAGTTTTATTTTTATTGTAATAGGAAAAATGATGAAGAATTTTGTTATTTAATAATTAATATTTTTAATTATTAAAAATGAAGAAAAAGTTTTTTTTTTTAGAGTTTTWTTTTTATTGTAATAGAAGAAATGATAAAGAGTTTTGTAATTTAATAATTATTATTTTTAATTATTAAAAATGAGAAAAAAATGATTTTTGTTTAAAAAAATAGTTTTTTTTTTTTCTCAAATTCTTCATTAAACGTATAGGTTACGAAAATAGATTTAAATTGATTTTTTTAAAACAAAAGATTTTATTATATAAATTTGTAAATAATAATAATTTATTTTTAAGGTTACGGTCAAGTCAAACATCAAATTGGTGTATGAGATCCACCCCTCCAGAATATATATTTAAGTTGAATTTTTTAAAATAAAAGATTTTATTTTATAAAATTGTAATTAATAATAATCTATTTTTAAGGTTACAGTCAAGTTTGACACTAAATTGATGTACGAGATCCACCATAGAATATGAGGAGGTATACATATCCTAACCCCTATGGATTTGAACCCATGGCTTCCAAGGAGGAAACATGAGTTCTTAACCATTAGGTCAATTAGGTTGTAATATTAGTATTTAAAATGATAATAATAATATTTTTTTTAAGAAGGTGGTAAAACTTATGAGAATTCAATTGTCGATAGATAATGAGGACAATCATCATTAATTGTCATTTGTGAATGCAAGTTGACTCATCACCATTATTGAAGAAAAAATACATAAGTTTTAAGTCTTTCTCCAAGACTAAAAAACAATTTCAACCCATATAACATCCAAAAAAAACCAATATTCATATAGTCATTATTGAAGTTACCTAAAATAGAGTTACATGTTTTTTAATAACTTTTACTCTTAATCACATACATGATCCTTATATTTTAATCTCTTACCCAAAAAGAAACACTTTCCTTTTTTTAATATAATTAACTTATTAATTTTAAATTTATATATATTATTATTAAAATTGAGAATAATGACTAGCTACAAAAATTGAGAATAATTAACTTATTAATTTTAAATTTATATATATTATTATTAAAATTGAGAATAATGACTAGCTATAAAAATTGAGAATAATGAGATTTCATTGGTTAAAGATATTTAAAGCCAATTTTTTTTATGAAATTTTATAAAATTATAAAAGAAAATGAATACAAATGAAATCCATAAACAATGGCTATGGCTTAGGAGTATGACTTAAGGAAACATGTTAACAGCTGAAGACCCAGAGGCATTTGGTAAGAGTGGAACCCTACCTCCTTATGGATCACTAAGTGGTCATTCTAGGTGGTGTGGTTTTCCTTGAATAAGAGTGACGGGTTAACCCACATTAATACAATTATGATAGGTTTTATCATTGTATATAAATCCATAAACAAAGTTGTAATGTATTCAGATGGTCAAAAGAAGGGACTACAAAGGGCCCTTAAACTTGTGCCTAACAATTGAGAGTAAAGAGCGTTGTAGTCTAAACGTTCTAAAATATGCGTTGGGCATATTTTCCAATAAATTTTGCTTGAAAATCTGGTGAGAAATTGTTGGAACTACAGATTTGACTGGTTAACTCTATATAATTTGAGTGCCATGGGGTTTTTCAGGACTTTGAATCCATTTATGCATTCAAAAATGCAATTTAAATGACATAAAATTATGATTTTATCCATATTTATATCATCGAATTCCAGTGAAAATGCCAAAAGGTAGAACATACAACACCCTATAAAACTAAGGTTGTTAGATGTGTTATGATATTGCGTTGGTATGATATGATGGAGTGAGATCGTTGGTATGGTTGTGGGTTTCTTTGTGTTTGATTGCTTAACAAGTCACTAAAAGATTGATGTGATCCGTTGGATGTGAGATTCACTCACGATCTCCTTTTAAGGACATTTCCTCTCTCTTAATTTCACCTAGCTGATGAAATGAAAACCATTGCTTACTTATGATCTTCATAATAGTTGAAAGGTGACACTGAGCCCTATGGCTCCTAAGGAGGGCATAATAATATTTTATGATAATGAGCCCTATGGCTCCTAAGGATGGTATAGTAATATTTTCTTTAAATCTCATGTTAGATCTCAAATGTCATGCTATGATGAATATCTATGTATTTTGGTTTGTAGTTGAAGATCTCAAATCTCATGCTATGATGAAGATTTTTGTATTTTGGTTTATTGTTGCATTATAGATGATGATGAAGATCCAAATGAAGGAAGCTACGGGCTATGCCTATGTGGGTGGTTCCTTTACTACATATACTTACTTAGGTGTTCTAGGGGATACTAGAGATGGTATTGGATATGTGGATCAAAAACACCCTAAACCCCCTTCATCAACTTAGCAAAGATCCATTATATGTATTTTGTTTATTCTTGCATTATTTATAGATTTATCTATTCGTTTATAAGGATATAAAGCATAAGCTTGACGAGTGCAAACTCAAAATCGACGCAAGGGAAATCTAAAACCATATGATAGAATCATGTACTTGGGAGTAGAGATGCACCTATCTTCTATTTGGAATCTATGTTTATGGTTGAGTATGAAAAATATACGTTGAGGAGACGAGGTTAATCCAAGTCAATGGGGAAGCACAAATGGATCATTAGTGTCGTTGGATGTGTATGTGTAGAATTAGTTTGAAGCAATACACAATTTTGGTTAAGAAGGAGAAAGCATGTAAGAGTTGAGTATTAAATATGTGAATATCATTAACTAGAAAAGTACAAAAATGAGAAGGTGTGAGTGCACATGAAAAATTGTGGAAGGATTAATGTACCTAAAATAATGGGATGATGAAATAATGCTGATAGGAAATGAAGAGGCACTAGACAAAATAAGATGAAGGTGAAGAGTCATATGTGAATCTGAAAAACTAACATGGAATTTGAGGTGTTAGTTAGACATGTAAGTAGTCAAATTCACCAATAATAATATTAGACTTAAAGTGTAAAGAGATTGAATAGGCACTGGGCTATAAGAGCTTGACATAGCATTAAGAGTTTTTAGTTGTACTCTATAATATATTATGAGAATTAATATGTGGATAGACCATCACCCTCCATGATGCATGTATATGGCTCTGTTTGTGAGTGTAACATTGTGTGAATAAATACAAGTATCATTTGTTGAGTGTGTCTGAGAATTAATATGTGGATAGACCATCACCCTCCATGATGAGTGTATATGGCTCTGTTTGTGAGTGTAACATTATGTCAATAAATATAAGCATCATTTGTTAAGTGTGTCTAATTAATATGTGGATAGACCATCACCCTCCATGATAAGTGTATATAGCTATGTTTGTGAATGTAACATTATGTGAATAAATATAAACATCATTTGTTGAGTGTGTCTAACTTACAATAAAATTATTTTTCCAATTTTCCAATAACTTAAAGTACCAATAAAAACACTTTAAGAAAGAGATTGAAATTATTACACTGAACATCATTTCCGGATGTCACAAACCAAACATTGATAATATATTAATTTCAATACAAAATTATCGATTCTCAATATATCTTTCATATAAACATTTATAATATATTAATTTCACTACAAAGTTATCAATTCTCAATATATCTTCCATATACGCATGTCACAAACCAAACATTAATAATCTAATGATAATATATTAATTTCACTACAAAGTTATCAATTCTCAATATATCTTAAATTTCACAATTTATGTGGGAATTCTTAAAACAACACATCCCATGTCCAACAATGGGTAACGTTTCCAGTGAGAAAGACGTTGGGCATTTGGTTGATCCATATGAGAGGTTTCGAGTTTTGAGCTCTCGAGATTTGGCTGGAGTGCAATCCCTTAATCTATGCTGAAAAGAATATTTAAAAAATATGAAATTCCCAATTTTCTGAGAGGATGTACTGGCCAGGGCCTGATGTGCCCTTCCGAAAACGTCCCTTACGGGAAAAAAACGGCCGTCAGAAGAAGATTCAGTGTTCCCCGAGGAAACCGGCAGGATTTTACAAGATAAAAGACATCCAATGGGCATGCCGGTTACCGGTTAACTAAAGTCCCTGTCTCTCCATTTCAATCCAAAGCTATCTGTGGTCTACCCGGCTGTCGGGTATCATAACGTCCGTTAGATGAGGTGTATAAACGAGAATTTTAAGCCCGAAGACCCGTTCACCTCGTCCACCGACCTCTATGCAACGCGCACTTGACACCGCATGTAAAAACAGATCCGTACGCACTCGACTGAGACCAAACAACTGCCAGGCTGCCGTCCGTCCGTTACTCACCGCCGTCCTCGTCGCGGGTTTGTAACTCGACCCATGGTCGTGGCCCCGGACTCGCGGGTTCGAACCACATCTAACCCACTCTAACACACACAGGAAACGCAGATGAAGTTCGAGCCCTAATGCTGTCTCCTATGACGCGTCCAACGCAAGTCAACTGTCGTAGAAGCGGGCGACGGCCGAGTTCGGCGAATATTCATGCTATTCAATCGTCAGCACCACACATAACGAGACCTTGGACACAGCCGGGAAAATCCCTGCGGCCGAGCTCCGGCCACCGGCGACACTCTCTCTTAGGGCTTATCAGCGTATATAAGGACGTTTATTTATGAGAAGTCATTTTATAAGTGGTCTGATAAGTTGATCTGCTTATAGTTTATAAGCAACGAGGAACCCGGGTTGCTGCCTCGGGAAAAGGATGGGGAAATACTTTTCTTCGCTTTATCTTTTTTTCTTTATCATTTAGTTCCCTATCGCGTATTTTTCGCTGTTCTTGAGTGTCGAAGAAGAAGATTAAATGGCGAGCAGTTTCGAGGCGTGAGGGCGGAGGAAGAAAATTTTAACCCTGAAACCCTTGCCTGAAGTTTGTTAGGCGGAGCTTTGTGGCCGTTAAAGAAATCCTCAGGAAGATGTAAGATTTTGTCGGAAATCCCGGTAAGTGAATTCTCCCGGTTTCTTTTCCCGTTCTAACGAGGTATTGATTGGTCAACACTTTGCGTTATGGCCTACAGGCATGCATGGGAGGATTTGAGGTTTATTTTTGAAGAAAAGACGGGAAATTGTTTTGTTGTTTTAGTTTTGTGGTCTAGAGGTTTGCTTTAGCTGCTTTCGGCTGTCATTTACCGTGCTTATCTTGTATTTTGGTATTTTGCTCTGTTTGCCGCTCTCCGGCGGGCGAATGCTTGGAAAACGATGGTTAATTTTACAAACGACTGTAAATTAATAGCAAATTTAGTCTCTCTCTGTTGAATTACTGAGAAAAAGTGTCTAAAATTCTTAAATTTAAACTGCTAAATACAGTTGCAGTTCGGCCAAACGTTGTCGAACCTCCTTTTTATTTTTTTGCCCCTCGTACGGAAAAAATTAAGAACTTCCAAATCTAATTGACCATAAGATGTTCGTATATTTCTTTTAAATTGCCGCGTCTTCTCAAGAAAACCTAAAATTTTCGATTTGAGACTGTAAAATGCTTGTCTAAAAGGTTTAGTTTGGAATGGACGCACCGTCAGGTATGCAGGGGTTGATATTTGATTGAATGTTTGGTAACGGACTTGGATATTTAACGTTAAAGTAAAAGCTGGCGTCATGTCATCGCTTAGTAGGGAATTGGTGTTCCTTATCCTACAGTTCTTGGATGAGGAAAAATTCAAGGAATCTGTGCATAAGTAAGTACTGTATTCTGCCCTTCTTTGCCTTTTATTTTTTCTGTCGCTTTAGAGTCGATGAAACATGCAGTGATTGGGCCTTATTTAGGAGAGTATTGTGAGCATGACCTTCAGGCTTGAGCAAGAGTCAGGCTTCTTTTTCAATATGAAGTATTTTGAGGATAAGGCTCAGGCTGGGGAATGGGATGAAGTTGAGCGTTATCTCTCAGGTTTTACAAAGGTTGATGATAACCGGTATTCTATGAAAATATTCTTCGAGATTAGGAAACAGAAGTATTTGGAGGCCTTGGACAGGTACTAATAGCAGTGAATAAATGGCAAGTTTTTCTGAAATGACATTTCCATAGTTTGCAGTTTTAGACTACATGGCACTGTTTAAGGAATTTCATTTTTGTTACAGACAAGACCGAGCTAAAGCGGTTGATATTTTGGTGAAAGATCTGAAGGTATTCTCAACATTTAATGAAGAGCTATACAAGGAGATAACTCAGCTTCTAACACTGGATAACTTCAGGTATTCTTGAATTGCGGTTGAAATTTCTATGTGATTTAAAATTTGAAATCACAGTTGAGAGCATGTATTATTTTGTGGTTGGAACTCAAGTCGTGTTGTTAACTTATACTACATTTACTTTGAAACACACTATTCCATTTCTAGAGCACATAGCAATGCTTCTACAGAATGTTGTTCTCTATGGAACTTATGTTTAAAATTGTGATGATAAATTCTAAATTTTTACATTAGATAGTTGAGTTTAATATTGCTTTTGAGATTAACTTCTTTTTTGGCTCAGAAAAAAGGGATAATTTTATTAAATTACAGACCCCATTTACGGGGTTGAGCTGTGCATAGCATACGCAAAAATATACCCTTGAAGCCAAGTATGGGATTCCATTTTAGTGTTGATACTTAATATCCCGATGACTCTGAGTTACTGTAGTTTTATTATAAAAGCTGAAATGTTTGATGGCCCTTGCAGCCTCAAAAACGGTTATTTTACATAAGATAGAAACTTAGCAATATTGAGTTTTAACAGCTAAATATGCAGAGAGTATTGCTATCAATATTGACAAAGCCAGAAAGGAGACAACATGGATGATCAACTTACATGGGATGAGCTGGCGGCTGATTGGTGATAGCAGCTCTTCCTCTCTGAGGATTGGTCCTGGTAAGTGATCTTCCGGCAGTATGTCCAATTTTCTGTGGAGCTTGTCCTCTGGTTTTGTAATGGTCTTTGCTATGTGGATTGCCCGTATCAATAGAGTGATTGCATCTTCCACAGTGCACACTTCGATACTCAGCAGCTCTACTTCTTCAAGAAGCTCGTCTAGAGATCTCTCAAAATGCTGCTCCCTTTCCAGCACGTGACTTCCCAAACCAGCAATGCCCTGATGTACTTTTTTTTAGATTTCTGCTGCTAACACAAACATATTTCACTGTTGTCTTCAATGGGAGGGGTCCCAAAGCCTTTTCACCCATGGCTCAACCTGCTTCTACTGCCCTCCTATACCACCTGCTTGCTTCTTAGTCCTTGGGCAATTCTGCTCTTTCCTTGGCCTCTCCTTTTGAGGCATTGGGTTTTAAACACCACAGTTTCCCTCCAATTGCTCCATTGCAGCTCGTAATGGCAACTCTGCAAAGGATGGCCAAGGTTCTGTCTTCCTTTTACTGAAATTCCTTGCAGGGTTCAGATTGGCTCTGGGCCTGAAATCCTTCAGCCTTCTTGAGTCTTTCCTTGATTGACAAGACCTTGTCTTGATATTACCACCTTGTAGATCCTTTGAAATTAAGAGCTCAATCTTTGATATCCTCCACCGTGTTTGACATGGAGGGGTAATTAATAATTGTTTTTCTTTTGTTAAATGAGGGAGGGGTAGCAGCTTGGATCCCTCCCCAGCCATGATTGCCCCCCATTGCCTCCATTGCAGCCGGTAATGTCAACTCTGCAAAGGGTGGTTGAGACTTTGTCTTCCATCAACTGAAATTCCTCACATGTTTCAGATTGGCTTTGGGCCTGAAATGCTTCAGTGTTATTGAGTCTCTCCTTGATTGACAAGACTTAGTCTTCACGTCACCACTTTGTCAATTCTTTGCAATCAAGAGCTCAATCTTTTCCGTTCACCACAACTTTGACGAGGAGGGGTAATTAATAATTATTGTTTTTTTATTGAATGAGGGTTGGCGGCTTGGACCTGTCCTCCCTAATGAATGCCTCCCATAGTGTCCATTGTAGTTGGTAATGGCAACACTTTGCAAAGAGTGGCCTAGGCTTTGTCTCCCTTCTACTAAAATCACAAGGTTTAGATAGGATTTCGGCCTTGTTACTCCTTGAAAATGCATGGTTCATTTCACATTTTCATGGGCCTTTTTTCTCTCACCGATGCAATAGATCCTTAGAGTTCCCTGGTTGTCATCGGTTGCAGGAAGAAGCTTGGGAGGTATTACTGGTGACTTTTCCAGAGACACTTCACCATGAGGTTCCACTTGGGTGCTCTTGACACTGATTTGGAGGCATGGTTACATGGCTTACACTATCTTTGTTGCATCATTGATGGAGCCTTGTTCCTTGGTTGCACCCTGGTCCCTCGACCACGTAGATGGAGGACGTGAGCAAGCAAACAAACCCTAGAGGATGATCTCTCTACCTCAAGAAGTGTCCAAGGTATGCTTTATGGCGAGGTAAGGACAAACACAGCCCCAAAGAAGGAATTCCCTACATTTCAGGAGGTTCAAAGCACGTTGTTTGGCAAGACAACGCCTAGAGGAGAAAAATGCCTACCTTGGAGGAAGCGCAGGGCACGATAGGTGGTGAAGAAAGAAGTTAAAGAAGGAATGCCTTGCTTAGAATGATGACATGTGGTGTTGAAGGCATTTGGATGGTCAAATAAGGGTCATTTGATGTGAATCCTCCCACTTTATGGGTAAAAAGAAGAACACTTGGTTGCTTGATTATGAATATACCCTTTAAGAGGGACTTTTTGTGCAAGAAGGCATTTCAAGCATATTAAAGTGACTTTGTGGTGTGTTACACATTATTTGAGGCGCATTCCACATATTTGGAGGTATGTTTCCCTTTTGAGGAGAATTTTTGGGAGTAAAGCCACATTATTTAATCCATTTTCACATATTTGGTGGCATATTTCACCTTTTGAGGTATTTAGGGGCAAATACATATTGTTCAAGGCCTTTTCTACATATCTGAAGGCATGTTTCACATTTGAGGAGGGATTTTGGGGTGAGAACACTTTGTTCAAGGCATTTTATACATATTTGGAGGAAAGATATTTGGAGGAGGAGATGCCATGTGTCATTTTTGACATGGTCAACCCCTCAAATGAATAATAAATGCATGTTCTAAAGGGATCTCATGAAATAGAAAGATGACAAGTGGCAATATGGATCTATTTTATTTGCTCAAAAGACAAACTCAAAGAGGATTCTAGGGCCTTCTAAAAAGAAATATTATTTTATGATTTAGGGTTTGATTCGAAGGATATAAATAAAGGAGAAGATTATTTCTTAAGAGCATGGTTGGAATTGTGGGAGTTCCCCTCCAAGCTTAGTTTAAGATCTTTTGCGAGGAAAAAGTGAAGGGACAAGTTCAATGTGAGGTTTTCCATCTCTCTTTTTCTCTTTCATGGATGACCAGGGTTTTTGCAAGGATTGCCATTGTTTTCGCTATTGAAATAATCTTTTGAAGAAGGGTAGTCTTGCTCCAATAAGAGGAATTAGAGTTGAGTAACTCTTGATGCAACCTTGGATAATTGGAGGAATTTTCTGGTTAGGGTTGTTCACTTCATGTTTGAGTGCTGTTTTATTTAAGGAAGGGGATTAAGTGTGGCACGTTATGGCTCTCTTGATCTTTTAATGAAATAAGACTTTAAAATATGATGTATTGTTGGCTATTTGTTCAATAAGAAGGTTGTCCTACCTTGTCTACTTCATGTATGGTTTTATACATGGCTATTCCTTTATTGTTCTTGGTTGCACGTTATTACTTGGTTGTAATTTCATAGTTGCGATGGTGCATCTTATTTAAGGGCTCTCACTTATTCTTGCATAATCCAAAAATCTGTTTTGGACTAATTATTGTGCATCAGTGAATGGATTAATTATGTCTTCTCCATAATATTCACATTCTATTGTTCTTTGATCGTGACTCCATCGCTTGATTGGATAGGCACTGGTCTTGGTAATCCACAGTCCCTTTATTTGTAAAGAGTACATAAACTTATTTTCTAGGGTTCCCTCTGTTGTGCTAGAAAAGAATACCTAAAGTGAGAGGAAGAGTTGCTGTGGTGATAGTGGGAAACCTTCCTAAGTGCATCTAGGGGTGCACTTTGTTCAGGGACTTGAATATCTATGAGTGTAGTTATGGGAGGTAGCAAATTGATGTTGTTGCGTGGGACAAAGTCTAGTTCTCAATATTCAATAGATTTTCTATAGTGATTTGACGAGGGCATTTCTTTAAAGATCTTATTCTCATTTGGTGATTGCACAAAGGAATGAAGTCTTGTTTTTGAAGATTTTGAAATTTTGAAGTGATTTGTTGTTTGTAGAGGTGAGGATGCCCAACAGACTTGAAGGCATTTGAAGAATCACTTGGCGACTCCATTGATATGAAATGAGGTGTGATGGTGTTTTCAAATTTCATTATAGTTTTTCATTTTGAAGATTTGGAAGTGAAGAAACATGGCATTACTCCCATAAGAGGCTGAATCGTTTGCTCCTTTTATTTCTCAGGTATTTTGAGATATCCAAATGAGCTCCCAAAGTTATATTAGGATGAGAACATTGCAAAGTTCCATGGACATACAAATTCAGCTACAACACAGATTACATCCTTCATGAAATTGTTTCATATTTTGACATTGTCCAGAAGGATGTCATGATGAAAGTGTTTGTGTGTACCTTGGAAGACGACGCAGACCGATGGTTTGAAATATCTTCATTTGTAGGTTGGATTGAAGGATTTTGCAAGCATTGGAATCCTAGTTATGAAGAAGAAGAATAGGCTGGAGATCTAGTTGATGTGTGCCAATATAAAGAAAGTGAGATATGCCACTTGATGCTTGCATATGAGAGTAAATCCTCAGATGCTCTCTTGGATGAAATCAATGATAATAATTAGGTGGCAATGGCCTTGGTTGAGTATATCAAAGAAAAATATGTTGAACCTGTCGTCGCCTAATCCGCACATCAGGTTACATGGAAGAAATCTTCAATCCACTGGGTGTGACCTTGGGGTGAGTCTCGCGTCGGGTTGCTGTCACCTAATACTTGACTCGAGACTCGCCCCCAAGGCCACACCCAATGGATTGAAGATTTCTTCCACGTGACCTGAGGTGCAGATTAGGTGGCGACATTTTTGGCGTTGTTGCCGGGGATAAATCTTTTTATTCCTTGAATACGACTTTTGTTTTCCTTGTTTTTTTTTTGCTTTGTTTGATGCATCATGTTTATAAGAAATTGACTCGATCATCTGGAGACTCCACTGCATAATAATTCTACAAGGCGTTCTACAAGAAGGAACTCAGAGGGTCTGCTTAATTTCATTCTTGAACCTGAAAAGGTTTATCGAAGGAGATTAAACATGCTCACTTCTCGTAGGATTCTTGATAATCTTGGATCCGAGTCCATTTCTGATATTCAATTTTTGTTTAATAATTCTCAAGTAGAAATGGATGATTTATATGCTCCTATTGATTTTTCTGCAATAAATGGTTATCCTCATGTTATTCTAGAGAAAGCTTTTCAAGGTAATAATGTTGTTAATGTTAAATCCCATATTAAAGCTTTTACACATTGTATCAATAATTGGCGTGGAAATACTCATGAAGATATAAAAATGAAATTATTTGTCTTGTCTTTAGAAGAAGATGCTCTTGATTGGTTCACGGAATTAGATGATAATAAGGTCAAAACCATCAAATAATTGATATATGCTTTTGCAGAGAGATGGGGGAATAGAAAGGAAAATTGTCATTTGTTAGCTACTCTGAATCAGTGTTACCGGGAGCGCCCCCCCCCCCCGCACCTAAGCCCAGGAGCGCGCTCCGAGCGGGAGCGTCCAAGGAGCGCAGGTGGGAGCGCGCTCCCTGGTATTTCGGGAGCGCCACGCTCCGGAGCGCGCTCCGGAATTTTGGGAGCGCGCTCCCATATCGCTCCCCTCGCTCCCGACCACGCTCCCCGTGCGCTCCCGACCGGTGGCTGGACGCTCCCGCGTATGACCCGCGAACTCAAAAAAA
>JASDQU010735567.1:109403-120608 GCA_032191745.1 Picea mariana | reverse complement strand
TTCTACTGCTTCCAACCTCTCTTTTACCTTTAACAATTCTTTCACATAAAGATCAGATGACCAAGTGAGAGGTGTAGATGTCGGACTATATAAGGCATAGTCATCAATGACTTTTCCTTTTCCTTTAGACTTGTTGCCACCTACTTGCGAAGAGGACTTGTTTGAGTGTTGCTTCATGCAGAGGACCCAAGTGCTTTCCTTTTGAGACATTTTTTTCCTTGTCTGCTCCCCTTTCAAACGAGCTAATCTTCGTTTTAAAATGCCCCGGTACTGTTTGGCATTAACCCAAACCCACTTTTCATTTTTGGCGAACCTAACCTACCCCAAATAACAAGAAACTAATAAATTCTCAAGACAAACCACATTAACCACACACCAAGAAGACAAACGAGTATCTAAAAGCATCATGGCTCCACTCTCCTCAAATAAACCACCTTCCTACTATACTTGGCCATCGACAAACTTCTTAACATCATACGAGTGAAACCCTAATTTTTTTTGAAACAAGAGTTAGAAAGGGAAGCGAGCTACACCTCACCCCTTTCAAGTCTCTCCATGATCAAAATTTTTTCGACAATAAGTTTCCTATACCAATTAAGAGTATGCCTCACAGCTCGACATTAACCCAGGCCATTAAAGCCATCCAAAGTTATAAAAACCTCACACATGGTCAAGGCCACGTATTAAAATTTGAAGGGTATCACCTCGTGGCTCCACCATTACACGGCATATGACCAACACACATACTCTTATTTCCATGGCCACCAGCTATCGAAGGCGAGTATAAAAAAAAACAGTGAACTGGATCGGAAGTAAACAGATAAATTAAGCAAACTCAATTCAAATCTAGCAAGTGTTCAAACTTCAGTGGGCTGGGCATTTATGATTACGAGCAAAAACTGGAAGTCGATGCAAAACGACTCACACAGACGGACCGACTCTTCCACTTGCAGCTCCTCCCGCCCGCGACTGTCTGAATAAAGCTTAACGCAATTTGCCAGGTATTTTAACTTCATAATTTTGCTAGAATTCTTCCACATTTCTCTGATAAAAAACGCCCTTCGGAGTGGCTATAAGTAGCGAGAACTTCTGGGCCTTCAAGGCTTCGAAGGTGCCCACCATCTTTGCAAAAATATCTTCCAGCCGGGTCTTAAAAATTACCCTATTTTACTTTCCCTGCCAGGGTTTGAGCCATTGTAGGGTTTGAAAGTTTGTAGGGTTCTAACGAAAATTCGAATCATTGTTCTATTCCTGTTTAAGAATGGGTTGTGCTGTTTAATATTTTTAAGATTCACAGTAGATGTGTACTACTAACTGCTGTGATTATATTTGTGTTCATGTACATATATCAGCCAAGTGAAGTGGTTTTGAAGGAGGAGAAGCGCAATGGCTACCGTGAACGATCCGCCAGCTATTATTGATCGCACCACACGCGCCACCCGCGGGAAAAGGTTTTGGATATTTGTTTTAATTCTATAATCGCAAGATTTTCAATTGGGTTGTAGTAATTGTCAAAGCATTATTGTATTCACCAGGGCGAGTTGCTATGGCTTGTAAAAAGCGGATAAAATCTACCCAACTTCAATTTTCATACACAATTTAATTTGTTATACCAAGCTACGTTACCAGAAACCCGACCAGGAGACCCATTTATAGTTCTCTTCCCGTTCCTGCTCTCATTCCCATCTCTACATTACAGTAGGACATTACTAATCAAACTTATTCACATAACATACTGCTCTCATTCTCATCCATTCCTGTATAGACATTACATTACTAATCAGTTTTACATGCCTAATATATCTGTTTCATTCCCATCCATTCCTGTCGACGTTACATTATATTTGTACATTACTAATCATTTCTATATGCATAATATATTGCTGTTTGATCCAGTCCCTCAAACCCTGCTTCCAACTCCTCAGATCAACAAATGACTTCCAACTCCTCAGATCAACAAATGAAGCAGGCCTAAATTTTGTCTCCGACTCTGCAGATCTGCGTTCTGAACGGATCTTTAGACCTGCCCATGTATCCACAATTTAACACCATACAGTGAATTAAAAGCGTGGAGAAACAACAAACCAAACTGAGCTTCAAGGAGAAATTTACACAGGATATCATGCAGTTCAGATTAAAAACAGAATATATCACAGAACAGCAGTTCAATAACAATCCTTTCTTTTTATTCCTCTTCCTTTCAAAATAAACACAGGAAACCCCATGAACTGCAGCCAATCTAAACATTCTCCCAAAAGAAAACAAAACCCAGTGTTTTCAACCCCGTCCTGCTGAGAAAAGCTCTTTCAACTAACTCATAATCTCTCACCAAGAAAACATAACTAAATTACAACATTCCTATTTTTTAGAAAGTATATAGTGATGGGTTGTAGAGCTGCCATATTGCCCTAAATTCGTGCATCATTCTCTGCTGGTGAAATATTCTGAACTTCCTGGTTCAGAGTCATGGTTCATATGTCCAAGGAATGTATCACCACAATCATTCCATTGGCCTGTGTCAAGACTCAAGAGTATTCTCTTCAGTTACAGTTGTATGTCTATTAATTTCATGGATACTCCTTTGCAGTTTTTCCCCTCATTTGTAGTGAAACATCCCAAATCTTAGCTCCCCTACCTTCCTGGGTGAGTGTAGGAGTGGGGAAGCTCTGCGCTCCTACCATCCTGGGGGGAGTGTAGGAATGGGGAAGCTCTGCGTTCTTACCATCCAAGGTCAAAGGAAGGAAAATCCAGATAGAATGCTGGCTATTCTTATGAATCCAGGGTAGTCTGGTGTGTGGGATGTCCCTTACGCTGGGTCTGTTTGTCAGTTTGATGGTGCGTGGTCTGTGGATTGGCGTGACAACTCCTCATAGGCTTCAAAGATATTGGTTGACCATTTTATCGCACAATCTGTAGATTTAGCAAAGCCCAACCCAACCCACGAAAGTGTGGCAACTACGGGAGTACCTACCCACTGTCACCTTAGATAGACCCTCCCCTCGCTTTAGTGATGATGAAATCACCACAAGGGGGGAGTCCTGGTGACCCTAGGAGGATTGAGATGAAAAATGATGAGTGAAAACCCTATAGGTCAAGTTTGGAGATGAAGAATGGCTTGGAAAAGAGTCTTGTGAAGGAGGAGAAGGTTGCCAAGTGTAACACCCTTGTTTCCCTCAACTTGTAATTAATCATTAATTAGGATTACCATGCTGTGGCATGGGAACAATGTAAATGTATTATTATTTGAATTGCCAATAACTGACTGTGGGGGTGAAGCCTTGAAAGTACTAGCCATGATATCACTAGAGGAAAGAATGTGAAAACTATAAGAGATCAGTTAATAAGAAAAGGACTGGTGGTTGAACCATCAACTACCCCATGAATGGAAGCATGGTCTAGCTGCAAAAGGTCAGCCTGAAGTACCACAGGGTCCTGCAAACCCAGACTGACCCGGGTTTCCTTTTGACAGAAGGAACAAGATAGGAGGGATGTGCGTGTAAGGCACGCCAAAGAATAAAAAGAAGAGTGGAGAATGCGAGGAACTCACTAGTAGAGAACGAGCCGAAGGCCACGAGCTTGATGTTGAGAAAGCATCTGATAAACCTCGTCGAGGCCGTGACAAAGAGAGAAATCTCTGAGAGTATGTAGAGAACGAGACTTGAGTAAAAGGCCGCGAGCTTGATGCTGAGGAAGCACCTGATAATCCTCATGGAAGATGTGAAAGAGAAAGGATCATTGAAAATTGGCATAAATTCCTTGGTGATACCATGGCTTGGCACGGGGGTGGCCAGAGTGCTAAGAATGAATGCCTACGAGCCTATGGTTGGGTGGAAAGGCAAACACCTACAGTCAGTTAGTTGGCTACAACCTGTAATAGATAAGTATTCTCATATCTTGTGTATTTAAGCGGTAACTGTGAATAAAAGTTGGATATCCTATGAATGCTGCAGGGATGTGCATGTTTGCTCAATGGTTATACTGTATCCCTTTAATTCTGCCTAATTGTGTATTTAAGAAAATAAGGAATTCTCTAGCTTGTACACGTAAATGCCTGAGCCCCGTGGTGGCTCAAGTTAAAATAAATGAACTGTGAATTTGTTGACCTTGGGCATAGCCTCACGTGTGCATGCCGACACTCCCAGTTGTTCTGAAGGAAGGAGTTTGTTAAGCTTAGGAGAGCTAGTGCATGTATGCACAGAGTCTCTGCGAGGTGGGCAGAGATCGAGAACCCCCTTAAGTTCTAGAGTTGATAAATGAGCGCAAGGGGTGCGCAGAAGATTTCTCTAAGTGTTAAGTTCAGGAGAAATAGCGCAAAATACCCAAGTACTTAAGGAGCTGACAAAGCTCAGGAAGGATAGCAAGATTCAAGCCTCGAAAGCAGAGATCCTTTCGTTTGGAAGACGAATGGATGAGATTAGTTCGGGAGGAGTCAAAGTTTTTCACGATTATCGGATCTGGAGAAGGAACGCGGGCGTTAACCCTTAGAGTCCTTCGGACTTCGCGGGTCCGATGAATTGAGCATATTCGCCGCATAGGAGGTGAATCCCTTGAAGTATCGAAGTCCTGAACTTAATCTGGGTCGTAGATCTGAGGATGCCCGAGAACTATCTCGATCGTCGGATCTACGATATAGTCAGCCCGACGTTGACCACTTTGGGAGGACAAAGGTTTGGTAACACCAAAACCCCCGAAGTCCCGAAGTTAATGTGGACCATGGATCTAAGGATCCTTCAGGATCCCTTGTGATCGTTCGATCGTGGGGACGCGTGTATTACGTCGAGATCATGTGGGGGCCCATGTGTCGAGTGATGGTGTTGCCAGGTGTCCCTCTCGGAGTGGCACACATTGGGACCTTAGGGACCCTTGAACGAAAGTTACGAGCCGTAGATCTTTGGGGTCACGTAGATATCCTCAGACCGTCAGATTGAGGCTGTGGTCAGCCCGACGCTGATCGACTTCGGGAAAAAAGAGGAGTTTGCATCGCAAAACTCCCAAAGAGCCGGGAGCTGAAGCAGATCTGAGCCGTCCAAGCCAAAGGGACAGGTGTCATCAGATCCTGCACTCCGGGAGAATCGAAGTGTGAAGGCACGAGGATTTCCGAAGGCCGGAGTCCCGAAGTCATCCCAGCCGTCCATTGGAAAGGGACGCGTGGCAGGAGATCTGCCATTTCGGAGAAAAGTCACTCGGGGAGAAAAGGGAGTGTGTTGAACAAGAACTCCCGAAGGTCGGAAAGCCAGAGTTCATCTGAGTTGTCTGTCAGCTGAGGACAAGTGTTGACAGATTTTCCATTTCGGAAGATAGCCACTTCGGAGGAAAGTGGGGTTGCACGAGTTGAGAACTCTCGAAGCCCGAATTGCCGAAGTAAATTGTGACCGTCGATCTAAGAAGGACACGCGTCAACGTCAGTAGATCGTGGAGTCCGGAAGTGCGAACTTCGGAGGAAAGGAAGTGGAGCGTTGACCAGAAGTCGTCCGAAGCTTCAAAGGTAAGGAATCATCCTAGCTGTCCATCGTTGGAACATGTGGAGACTAGAGATTTACTCCGGGGGAAAGTCACTTCGGAGGAATTGAAGAGTAAAAGCACAAGAACTCCCGAAGGCCAGAGCGTCGGAGTTCATCAGAACCGTCCATTGGAATAGGATGCGTGGCGTGAGATCTGTTACTTCGGAGGATTGGTACCCCGGAAGAAAGAACGCGGAGGAGCGTTGACTGCAAGTCGCTCGAAGCGGGGCAAAGGACGGATATCGACCGTTGATCGGGGAAAACATGTGGCGCTCGATCTGTAACTCCGGGTACGGAGCATTTTGGAGGAAAGAGGTGTTTGGAGCGTTTGAAACTCTCGAACGCCGAAGTCCCGAAGTAAATCTCAACCTTTGGTTGTGAAAGAAGAGTGGATCGTAGATTTGGTCTGTGTGTGTTCACGAGCTTGAAGTTCGGTGGATTCAGAGTCAGGTGTGTCGAGAACACCCGGAGCCCGAAGCTCCGAAGTGCCCTTTGAGTTGGCACCTGGGAACAACGCGAGGTCATATGAAGGAAGGGGCCTAGCATGGAAAGCTAGCGTCTGCTTTTCAAATCCTTCAAAGGGGCTAGGAAAGAGCCCGCGGGTTTGGAAGAACCTGCACTTTGGTGAAAGGGGAACCTAGAGAGACTTAAGGGAAACGGAATTTTGATACCCCACCCCTTAAAAGAGCACCTAGGGGTTGGGTGTGTTACACCAAGTGTTTTGTACCTGCAAAACAATGTTAGCCTGCCTAGAACAAGACGAATGATCATAAACAAAGCCTTAAATCAAATGAGAATCAATAGGATAAGCTTGCTGTCCTAAATTGCAGCAGTATGGAAATATATAGATCAACAAATAAAGAAGTTACTAGTTGTAACGTTAACCATCCAAAACATCAAACAATTATTGGGTAATCAAGCCCTAAATATGTAGATAATATCCCAATACTTAGACACAAGTTTTGATGGTAAATTAGGGCTGCTAAATGATGTTATCAACAATATATTAGTGCAGCCTTGTGCCTGTAGCAATGTTGCATGGAGTGAGAGTGTCGGGAGCGTCATTTTCCAAAAATCCTTGGGAGTAGAGCATCCCGGGAGCGCCTATTATATACATATATATTATGTTTATATTCAACAAAAAACATGCAAAAAGACAAATTAGCTGTAGAATATATGAAAACATGCATATTTGTGCTTGTAAATGAATACTACATTATTATGAAGTTCAAAATGCCATCCATAGTATATTAATGATTATATTGAAACTTTGAAAGAAAGCATTACGAATAAACAAGCAAGAACATTTAAATGACAAACATGAATGACAAGCAATGTTCCACCATCGCTTATATTGGGATCCACATCATTAGTATCATCCTTCATCCTCTGCCTCTTCTCTAGCCTTTGCTACTACCTCGATCCTCTAGGGACATCAGTCGACACCACCCAATTTTGATGAAACTACCTAATCCTAGCCTTAAAATATGGTGGAAAAAGCTTAACATGCCTAATCAATGATTCTGGTTTGAGTGAAGGGTACATTTTTGCTAAAGCCATGACAAAGCAGTGTAACAATCAACACCACCAACATTGGGGTACATAGAGGGCTTGGTGGTCTTGATTGAATGCTCGTTCCATACCCTCATACATGATAGAATCCAGTGGAAATGTTATAATCCTGCCAATCTTGAAATCCTGGAAACCTTTGAGTCTGTTGAATTTTGAATGGGACCTAAAATTCTACTTTCTCCATATGAAATCCAATGAGGTTGGAACCACTCTCAAACATCTTGAAACAATTAATGGTAATGTTAAAAATTAAAGTAAAAAGAATGTCACTTTTACTTTAAGAATTTAACATTACCATTGGGGAGCACCCAGGGAGAATTCGGGGAGCTTCTTGGGAGCACGCTCCAAGGTTCCGGGAGCATCCCAGGGAGCGCGACGCTCCCAAAAGGGCAGGGCTTGTCCCAAAACTACCCGGAGCGCGCTCCCTAGATGCTCTCGTTCGGAGCGCGGTTTTGTAGCCTGCTTTCAATCCATTATCAGCTACAGGAAAATAAGATCATCCCACCTCCAGGCTGAAAGGCTGCTTGATTCCAACCACATGCTTGATTGATCTCTTCAGCAATAGACTGCAACCATTTAAAAAGTTTTTGGTGACTGACTTGTCTTTTGTGCACCATAAAAACTCAGATGTTAGAACTCAATAACTGACCACGTCAAGGTTTCTAAATCCTTCATATTGCTATTTGTAGAAATTTTCCGCACTAGGGCAATTGATGCAACTCAGAAAATTTCATCTTTTTCCCAGAGGTTTCCTGGATTTTAACCCTGTGAGTTTTCTGCCTTAGCGCTGTGATGAAATATTAATAAAACAGCAGCAATAATGGACAATATTTCACCTCTTAATGACCCCAATCAACAAGGGAATCTAAGAGAAAAGATACCAAAGTGTGCCTACAAGTTTCAGCCCTCTTGAGCAATCTTATCATGCATAAAACAGATCTGAAATTCTCTTTATGACAGCTGTAAATACAGCAACAAGTCTACCCTATCTTTTTCAATATCAATGTTAAATTACTTGATAACTTCAGTGTTAACTTATGTCAAATCAGCAAGATACACAAGTGCTGGAAGTTACCAAATTATGAAGAAATAGATGGCTGAAAATCAAATATGCGATAGAGACAATTTTGGATAGCTAAAAACTTCATATGTATTACAAAAATGATGTTCATGTACATACCATAGTCTCATCCCAAGGCTAGCACAATCCTCCAGTTCTCCAAAACCCTTGCTAGTGGAATATCACACGAAGGAGCTCCAACAAGCAAGCATCATGCTAGCATGTCCTCCAAAGCAAGATGTTTTCTTTTCTTTTCTTCAACAAGTACAACCTAGGATTTCATCACAAAACTCTAATCTCCGAGTTTCCAAGGGATAAAACCCTAGACTTAGTATTCATGATGCTCCATTAACTCCAAGAAACCCTAGCGACTCCAAGACGAGAGATAAAGTACAAATGAAGATGCACAAGAGAGAGGAAGATTAGTGCGCTCCTCTTAGTCACATCTCTAACACAAGATAGTGAACAAGAATGAGAAATGATGAAAGGATTCCCCCTTCCTCTATATATATGAGAGGTAAGGGAGGCCAACAATACACATGTAGGCCTAAACCCTTACAAGCAACCTACAAAAACACAATGAGGCTCGCACATGTGAAGTGCTACACTCCAAGGGTACACATGTCAAGCTCCAAGGGGATGTCGTACACAAGCAAAGTTCTAACACAAGGATGCTCCACTAGATGTGTCCAATGGTCCTCCTCGAAGCATCCAAGGAACTCCAACACTCCTGATAAGCCATGTACTCCACTGTATCCACTTCCCTTGCATGAACACTATTGTGCAACCTAGATGTCCTTAAGTTAACTCCATGCTGCCATGCAAGCGTCCTAGCTACCCCGTGTCGTCTAGGACTTAACACCCTCCTCTTGAATGCCAAATGCTCCTTTTCCAATGCATGGTTTTCTCCAAGCAAACAACCTGCTCCATGTGGCCAGCATGTAGAATGTCAGCAAACTGTTTGAACATCTGCAATGCCCTAAGGAAGAATGTCATGCAAACACCCAATTGAGGTCAAACAATCACTGAGTAAGTCCATCTCCAATGTGCAAATCCATTATGGACCATCCAGGGGTTGATCATACACCATGTACCTGAAATCTCATGAAGCACTCCCAAACATGGTGTAAACACTTTCAGAGTAACCCTAAATGCTAACACTTTCAAATCTGTCAAGTGCCAAGTTCCATGAACAAAAATCATTGAAAATTTCATGAACAAACCAAATTCCAGTGGTAAAGTGCAAAGTTCTCGATTGTAAAATCAATGAGGGATCTTCTCTGCTAGTGCTAAATCGTCATTCAACAATAAATCTAACATATCACTGAAGCAATACTTCCTTATGGCACATTTTTGGATTCTAAACCTGTAGCGACTCGGAATTTTTCATGGCAAAATTCACATGCAATCTGGACAACTGAAAGAACACTAGAGAAAACTCTTATGATCTTTGAGGGGAACATAAAATGATGCTAGAATGAATTGTGGAAAACTCCAAGCCAAAATCGCCCATTAGCTCCAACTACCTCCGTAAACTGAGAAAATATGAAGCATATTTTCTGCTTCAGAAAACTTGTGAAGTTTGAGTGGAACATGAAAATGATGCTAGAATGAACTATCGCAAAGTCGAAGCCAAAACTGCCATTGTCCCCAACTGGTATGCACCATAAACTGAGAAAATATGTGTAAAATATATGTTGCTCCAGCTGTGGTGCCGTCATTTTGACTTCACTCTCATGCATATATTATTGTTATTTTTTAATCTAACGAATCGTGTTGTTTCCATAAATTTATAGATGTTTTCTCATTGAATCTCCTTGTTTATTCATATGTTTTGAATAGGATGTCAAGGCTGCTAGATGAAGAGCTAGAAAATGATGAACAATTCTGGGGTCAGGATGCCTTCAGAGAGGTAGAAATTTTCATGGTTTGATTAATTTACACGTCTATTAAGGTCACTTTGTATTTTTGTTATTGAATAAGAAAAGCATTTTCTGTTGAAATGACCATTCAATTAATCAACAATACTGTTGTACTGTAGAAAACTATCTTGGCAAGATGCATCTTATCCTTCATGGAACTGATGACAAAATTTAACCAGAAAGGAAAAAATTCTCGTGGATTGTAAATTCAAATTACAGTGAATGAGTTCTAAAATTATCACATGAGGACCTGAAGGGGATTATTTGACTGGGAGGTGAGGAAAGGGCTTTTGACAAAAGGGTTTGTTTTTGGTTTTACCTTATTTCCTAATCGTCTGGATAAGAAAAAAAAGGTTATATTATATATAAAATATCTGATGGGGAGATGCCAGTATAACCAGCAGGCTGAGGGCTTCTGCCAATCAGAGGTATTAACTTATAGGACAGATTCTACAACACTTAATGTGCTTGTCAAACCAAGTTTACATATATCCCCAGAGTAGAGCACACTGGATATATACAGAAGATTCCTAGACTCAAAGACAAAATTACAAAAATTCTCATGATAATCTTTCATAATTTCCCCAACAGCAGAAGTATTGGAGTATTCCATTTTTGCCAAGTAGACTTCAAGACCTGAGAATTCTGGACTTCCATAGTAGATTGTTTGAATTACGTTCTTGTGGATGGCTCCTCTGTTTGGTCTGGAATTTCTTGTTCAATGAATAGTGGTGGCTGTTGACAGGAGACATAGTCAAGCATGGTTTCCAAACTGCTGATGAATTTGGTCTTAAAATCTTCATCACTCTTCGGGTTGGAGGCAACACTTCCAGGGGATTGATGACTCTATGTTCAAAAGTAGCATTGTAATGAACATGACAAATATAAAATACATATAATATATAATAAATAAGCTAAATCGTCAAAAGTCGTGTCTTTTCATACTTGTGACTGTTTGATGGTATTTATAACATCTGAGTAGTTGTATCAAACATTACATTCATGTTTGTTTTCCGAGTAAAATCTCATGGGGAAACCCAAGGGTTGCTTCCCCACTAAGCTGCACTATACGGGGAACTGTCTGGAAGTTTCTGAACCGGGGACGTCAGGAAATGTGACCCTCAAAAATGGAAACGTCGTGGGAACCACC
>JASDQU010735567.1:58677-105313 GCA_032191745.1 Picea mariana | reverse complement strand
AAAAAATCTTAGGGGGGACTTAGTACATTTCCATAAGACTCTAGGAGGATGTTTGGCATGGTAATATACATCAGACACTAGGCTTAGATCCATGCTCAAGCCCCAACCATGAGCATATACTCCAGCTCTGGAGGATTGAGTGAAAAAACTCATAAATTATAAATCGCCTGAAAAGTGGCAAAATATAATTAGTAAGTGAAAAAACACTCCAAAGTATAACTCATGCTTAGGACTTAAGGTGGTTAAGACCTTTTACAAATTCATCATGCCAACACCTCTTATTACAATTTTTTATGGAAATGTAGAGTAACTAGGTGGTCTTTTAGACCGGCTGAATTTCTGAACTCTGAATTTTGAACAATAATGTTCAATCTTTGGCGGCTCGCTGGAAATTCGCCATAGTGCAACTTTGGTGGATAACACGTTGCATTCCGACGATTTCCATAATTTTGACTATTTTGAGCTATAAGTTAATTGAATTCACTGAAGAGGTCATTTTGGGCACATTACTTGGAGGAACCTCTCAGTGTAATAGCTCATTGGAATCGGGAGAAGCAACACTATAGGATGGGATGGTGAGAAGTGACTTTCAGTGGCTAGGGAAGCCACAAGGAGAGATAAGGTGCTTTTCAGAGGTAAAAAGGTTAATTAATTAATTAAATATTAATAAAATGAAAGTCACTTTGGAGGGACAAGGAGAGCAAAAAGTATAAAGGAAAGGCAAGGGCCTCTACTCATTCATGCATGTATGATCATATTTTGATATCTGGCTTCTAGCTAGTGAGCCCAACATTGGGGGTTTTGAGGGTTTTGACTTAACAAACCCTAGAGGACGATTCAGTGGTGAAAGATTCCACCTAACTTGTCCCAAGCTTGGTCTCGGAGATGCAATACTCTCCCACACCATTCTAGTTCGGTTCTACATCAGTGCAGGAGGGTTCTACACCAGCCATAGGCACAGGAAGAGGAGGGCGCATCATTGGGGGTTTCCAGCAAGGGGGGCGCACCATTCTTGGAGAGAGATTCATTGCAGGTGATTGGCAGGGATTTTGGAGATTCTATCACCTGGGTTTTCATTGCAGGGCCTTGGACATCATATCTAGTCCATTCATGAGGAGTTTCAGGTGCCATTTGATTTATTAGATGCATGGGACGAATTGGAGGAGAGGAGCAAACTTCAGAAAGTGGTTTCAGTCATTTGCTAGTTCAGATCTTCAACATTTCTCTTGGGACTTCACCCGGGAGGTAACCAAGCCTCGATCTATCATTCTAGTGGTTTTGTGGAGCATTTGAAGGCATCTAGGAGTGAGGCCGATTTATCTAGGGTTTCAGGCATCTAGGGGGGTGTACCATATCTTGGAGGAGGTTCAGATCCATAGGGTTTGAGGGAGATCTTGGAGATTCGGGCACATGGGTTGTTCATGCCATCACCCGATCTATTGTTTGGCATCTTTCTTGAGGTGATTGGACACATTTGGCAGCAGGGCCGAATTGTTGAGGAGCTTCAGCATTCCAGCAGGACGTGGCATCTTCCAGTGGGGGCTTGGCACTTCGTACGACCCAGATCTACCTTGGCATTGGTCTTCATCTCTTATCCAGCCTTTGGAGGCTTATTTTGTATTATCGGGAGCTTTTTGTAGCAGCTCTATTGTCTATCTTCTTAGCCATCTGTTGAGCATTCCAGATCGGCATCTTCCTTGTAGCAAGTTCTTCTATTTCATGAATAAAAGCAGATTTGAGATGTTTTGGCTTGTCTATCATATTGCATATTGTTGAGGTATGTTCCATGGTTATATCTTCTTGTTTATTGCTACAACACACATATATAAAACATCAGTAAACCCTAAGGCCGAAATCAAGAGGCCATCCTGCAAGTAAACACATCTAAACAAGTAAATCAGCCAAGTGTTTGACGAAATGCCACAACCAGAAACGTTTTAAAAGACACCCAAAACCGTGATGTTCCTGTCATAATGGCTTGGGATCATTACATATTATCAGAAAGTCATTGGTTATATGAAGTACTAACCAGCAAGCAAGCTTGCACATGTAGTTTCATTGTTGCTTTGTCTCGGGCAGGTACTCTTATTGGTTACTACTTCCGGTTATCTTTCATCTTTATGGGCTATAAGCCAAACTTTCTGCTCAGTGGTGACTTGTGAGGGGGAAATTATCTTTTAGGTCTTAACCCTTTTGCCTTCTCAAAACCCCAGGTCACCGGGGATGTCTCCCCTGGGCCTTACCCCCCTAAACAGAAAGAACCTTCCCATTGAGGTGACAGTGGTGGGATTGGTTTAGTTACACCAATTTGACCTCCTTTCATCCGTCTATTACCCTAACTACAAACTGTGCGATAACACTGACCAATGAAATCAAGCCCCCACTGCTGAAAAGGGGCTTCCACCCCTACTGGATGTAATGGTAGGGCTGCTAGCTTCTTCTTCCCAGTAAACAACTGACATTGCTGACAACCCCTAACCATTTTGTGCACATCTGAAAATATAGTAGGCCAGTAGTAACCTGCTCTGAGGATCTTGTGGGTAGTAGTTTTGGGTGTAAAGTGCCCACCACAAAATCTTGAATGAAAATCAACCAAGAGTCTTTTGGACTAAAGCTCATCAACACATCTAAGTATCACCCCAAGGGTTCTTCCACCCCGATTCATCCTGAATGATACAATACTTAGCTGCCTTTAATCTCAATGCTCTTCTTTTGTGACAAATTAAATGACTTGGGCATGTGAGATTAGAAAGGAAGAAAATGATATCAACATACCATTCGTGTTGTTCTAACTTTTGAAGTTCTGGAGATAAAGTTGGCCTAGATTGGTTGTTTTGAGAGACTAGGTCCAAAGCTCGTTCATTTCCTTGAGTTAGCATTTGAGCTAATCCTTGACCTTTGATTAATTTAGTGGGTTTTATTTCCAAATCATACTCTTGTATTTTTGAAACTCACTTTCCCCTGACCCCGAAGCAATCTTGTTGTCCAAGGATATCTTTTACCGCTGGGTGAGGTACATACCCCACAACTCTTGAATATCCTATGTAAACTCGAAAATGCTTAAGGGACTTGACCAAAGCATACGCTTGCTTTTCCATGGTTGTGTAATTAAGCTCTGAGTTTTGCAATGCTTTGCTCATGAAAGCAATGGGTTTCTCTTGATCCTCATCATTATTTTGGAGCAACACCCCTTCTATAGTATCTTTAGAAGTAAAGGAAAAGATTTGAAAGTCTCTAGAATAATTTGGACTAATTAGCACATGATATTTACCAATTGCGTCCTTAATTTTTTTAAAAGCCCTTCTTCGTTCTTCTGTCCACTCAAACTTGACATCTTTCTTTAAGAGTTTGAGGATAGGTTTCATGGTCTCGTCCAAGTTTGGGATGAATCTACTTACAAAGTTGATTTGACCAAGGAAAGATTGGAGGGCCTTCTTGGTTTGGGGCAAAGGGACTCCTTGTATGGCTTGCACCCTTTCTGGGTCCATTTTCACCCCATCTTTTGGTATGATATTTCCCAACAACTTACCTTCATCAACTCCCAAAATTGACTTAGCCAAATTCAAGGAGATGCCATACTTTCGACATCTTTCAAACACCTGCCTGAGATGACCCACATGATCTGATCTTTCCTTTGAGAAAACAGTCAAGTCATCCTGGTAGATCTCAATGATTTTGCCCATTAATTCATGGAAGACAAAGTCCATGGCCCTCTGAAAAGTAGCACCTGCGTTTAATAAGCCAAAGGGCATTCTTAGGTACTCAAAGGTGACCCATGGTGTGGTGAAGGTTGTTTTATTTTGATCCTCCTTCCTCACCAACACTTGATTGTATCCAGAGAAACCATCCAACATGGACATTATTTTTGAACCAGTAACTCTTTGCAATAGAGTTTCCATGTTGGGCAAGGGGTAATTATCCTTAATGCATGCTAGATTCGGATTTCTAAAATCAATGCATAACCTTATTCCCTCGTTTTTCTTTCTAACTACCACTAAGTTAGAACACCATGAAGAATGCCTTGTTGGAGCAATGATGCCAGCATCCAACATCTTTTTGAGTTCTTCTTGAACCAAAGGTGCTAACTTAGGATTTATTCGCCTAAGTTTTTGCCGGAAGGGCTTTGTGTCTTCTCTGAGTGGGATGGTATGTTGAAACACATCATCTTTATAAGCTTTGAGTTCATCATATGTAAATGCAAATACATCCCTATACTCACGGACAAGACTTATTAATTCTTTTCTTTCTTTTTTTGAAGTACCCTTTCCGATTTTTATGAGCCTTGGGACTTCTTTTGTCCCAATATTCACTTCTATGTAGCTGCCAGGTTTTATTCCTTCGTAGAACCCTTCATGGGTACAGAAAACAGTTTTGGGAATGTCTTCCTCTCGAATTCTTATTTGGTAATAACCTAACTTCAGGTCTAGCTTGGAGAAATATTTAGTGCCATGGAGCTTGTCCAATAACTCATCCACAATTGGAATTGGAAAGTTATCCTTTATCGTAATTTTTTTTAATGCCCGATAATCAATACAAAGTTTATATGATCCATCCTTTTTCCTAACAAGTATGAACGGAGCTGAGAAAGGACTTTTGCTTAGTGTAATAACACCATAGTCCAATAATTCTTGAACCAAGCGCTCGATTTTTGTCCTATGTTGGTGCAACCGTCTATAAGATTTTTTTCTAATTGGTGTGGAACCGGGGATTAATTCTATGATGTTATCTCTAGAATGAGGTGGAGGAAGCCCACAAGGAAGTTCCAAGAATTTTGTCCAATTTGGGATCATCATTTTTGTCCTCTTTAGTAGTACCCTCTATTGCATAGCAGTGTAAGAAATAAGCCTGGGCTCCCTTTTTAATCATTTTTTCCATTCTATTGGACGAGACTATTTGTGGGGGAGGACAGTTAATTCCATGTAATTTGTACTTTTTCCCATTTTGATAAAGTCTTATAAATTGCTCTTGTAAGTTTAATCCAACGCTACCAAGTGTGGCTAGCCATTGGGCCCCCAAGACAATATCTACCCCTCTGATTGGCATAGCATACATGGGGGATTTTAATTTGTAGTCACTCATGGATATTTCTACCTTGTGGCATTTCCCATCACATGACGTAGTCCTATTTCCTGGGATGGAGACTTGAAATTCAGAGGTAGGATGATTGAATATGTTTAATTTCCTTGCTATCTTTGTATCTATAATGTTATGTGAACTGCTTGTTGGAATACTGAGAGAGGGGGGTGAATCAGTATGAGCAATTTATACCTCTTTTAACCACAATATATATTCTTTCACTTTATCAACAATGTTAAACAATTTATCATCAATGTATCATCTATGATTGCATTCAATATATATATCATAAGCATGTAATCATGAGCAACATCACATCAACATCACATCAAGAACAAAGTACACCAGTATTTACATGGAAACCCAAATGGGAGAAAACCAATGAATGCTTTGTTATATATCAAGAATTCATTCATAGGAAGCACCAACTTCCCAATTCTCCAGCTGCAACTGGAAGTAGGCTACAACCCCCTATTTACATGCTCTAACCTGAAGGAAGCTACAACTCCTTTAATTCTCTGGCTCCAACTAGAAGGAGGCTACAACCCCCTGGATTCTCCAGCTCCAGCTGGAAGGTGTTTACAACCACCTAGTTCTCAGGCTCCAACCTGAAGGAAGCTCCAACTCCCTGATTCTTCAGCACCAACTGGAAGGAGGCTACAACCCCCTTTCCTTGCCCCGTCCTACCGCCCTGAAATATAAGTGTAGACCAATTGCCATTGCCACAATCACTGCCACTGTCACTGTCACATCAACCTGTCCAACCTGTCACTGTCACATTAACCTGGCCAACCTGTCACTATCACGGTATCACCTATACTCAACTAGATCCTCTCACATGGATCATATACCAAGGACACCTCTCAACTAGATGTCCAACATCACCAATACATGCCTCTACCGAGCATGTACCAAACCATCAATCTATACCATCAACTGTGTACCACAACTTGTACCACAACAAGTGCATCAACCATGCACCTCAACACCATACCATGTGCCAACCATGCACATCAACCATGTATATCAACACCATACCATATATCAATCATGTGTCATACCATATATCAACCATGCACCATAACAAGTATCTCAACCATATACCGTATCACTCAATCATGCCATACACCATGTACCAATATAACCAAGACATGCACCAACAATGTACCTCAACAAATATACCTCAACCATGCACCTAAGATGTGCCTCAAGCATGTGCCAATGCCTCTCAAGCATGTACCATACCATTACCAAGCATAAGATACAATCACATAAATGTAACTCTTAAAACTTACCTCTGATCCTATAGCTGACCTGATATTCTATCATACTAACCTGTAACTCTTCCACTATCCTTAGCAACATGGTACCAACATCCCTTCACAATCTTTCACAAACCCTTTTAAATATACGCGACTTGCTCTTCTACTGATTGCGTGTATACGCACTTTCCTCCGCTACAACTCACGGATGTCCGCTACCTGTCCTTCTTCAGCCCGTGTATGTGTGCGACTTGTCCTTTTGTAGCCCGCATATAACCTCAAAAAACTAGGGTTGCCAGTTTTCTGCAACTCCGAAACTTTCGCTCCTTCAAACCTTCACTGTCTCAGACTTAATACGTCAGATTCAACCTCAGATTCACTAATAGATTTGCCAAAAGATAAACCATAACATTCACAAGATATATATTCAATGTAAGTGTGTGTTTATGAGAGACTCCTTGTGGTGTTTATATAATTTTTCCTAGTAACCTCTTTTCTTACTTTAGCAATTTCTTGTTACAACCACTTTACCCTTTGACCAAGACTTGTAACCAACTAGGGGCTTCTTGACCACTCTTCGGGGCTTCCAACTTTACAAGGCCATATCTCCCTAACCGTGAGGAACCATGTGGTGTTCCACATATCACCGGAAATGGCACGACGACTACTATCCATCTATGAGAGTCTTGCCTGCATTTACACTGTCCTTCATGTCCATATTCCTCATTCAAATTCGGGTACCAAAACCATACCTCTGAGGCTTCATGTAGGCTTTTTCAAATGCACCCAACTAACTCACCATCAATCTCGATCATACAAATGTCAATCAACTGTCCAACATCTCTGGACCTCTCCAAGGGTTGACATCAATCTCCAATATCACTCTCCAAGGGTTGACATCAATGACAACCAACTATCCAAACCAATTGTCCGACACTGCCATTATCAATGAGCATTGTTACTTTAGTTTTCTTAACATAGCCATAAACTTTCAGAGTTTGGGGCTGAGAAATATCCGTCATTGCAACAACAAAGAGTGTCGGATTTGCGTTTTGATTCCCTAACTCATGGAGATTTTGTGAGTCTTCATTATTTGTTTCTTCATTGGATGAAGATATGTCCCTTGCTTCTTCGTCCTTGTCATTGTCACTCTTGTCTATTTCGCAATGAAAAATATTTTTGTCTTTGCACTTATGGCCCAGTTTCCAATTAGGTGCGTTACATTTAAAACATCGGTCCTTAACCTTATCTTGTCTCATGTCTGGTGGCGGTGTCCTTTTGTCAGGGGGAATGTATTTGGAGCTAGATTCTTCGAGTGAGCGCCATGTTGTCTTTTGATATACTTTAAGTTTCTTTTCAGCGATTTTAGCCTTCTCGCGAGCTTGCTCGATATCTTTAATGTCAAGTAGTTTGAGCTCATTTTGAATATTTTCCTTCAATCCTGATAAGGCTATTTGCAGTAGCCAATCTTTTGATATATCAGGTACACGAGTAGCTAACACATGTAAATCCTGAAAAAATTCTTCCACTGTACCAGACTGTTGTAATCGAGTGAGTTTAGCAAAAACCCCTTTTTCTTCTGTGTCGAGAAAACGTAGGAAGAAGTTCTTTTTGAATATAACCTAGTCTCTTGCTAGAGATTTGGATTTTTCTCTCCACCATAGGAATCAGTCATACACAAAGTCCTTCAAATGTATAGATGCGACATTAATTTTTTCTTCATCATCAAAAATATGGTAATACCTGAAGTACTGCTCGATTTTATTTACCCATCTTGTTGCTTCTCTTGCATCCGATCCATCAAATTCTGGAACAATAATCTTCGCCTTGGGCATGCCATTATTAGACTTCCCCATGTTATGTGAGTAATGTGATTAATGAGGCCCCCACTGCGAAGTTGAGTTACCTGGGCTTCTACTCCCATTTGCGATTTTGTAATGATTCCAAGCCACTATGCCAGGATCATCACGGTTTTGGTGTCTTTTTAAACTTTCATTGGTTGTGGTATTTCATCAAACACTTCGCTGACCTACTTGTTTACATGTGTTTACTTGCTGAATGGCCTCTTGATTTCGGCCTTAGGGTTTACTGATGTGTTTATATGTGTGTTGCAGCAAATAACAAGAAGATATAACCATGGAACATACCTCAACCATATGCAATATGATAGACAAGCCAAAACATCTCAAATCTGCTTTTATTCATGAAATAGAGAAACCTGCTACAATGAACATGCCAATTTGGAATGCTCAACAGATGGCTAAGAAGATAGACAATAGAGCTGCTACAAAATGCTCCAATAGAAGACTACAATAAGCCTCCAAAAGCTGGATATACAATGAAGATTGAATACAGGTAGATCTGGGTCGTAAGAATGCTAAACCCCCAAGCTGGAAGCTGCCATGCCCTGCTGGATAGCTGAAGCTCCTCAGCAATTCGGCCCTGCTGCCAAATGTGTCCAATCACCCCAAGAAAGATGCCAAACAGTAGATCGGGTGATGGCAAGAACAACCCAGGTGCCCGAATCTCCAAGATCCCTCTTAAACCATATGGATCTGAACCTCCTCCAATGTATGGTGCGCCCTCCTGGATGGCTGAAACCCTAATAATTCGGCCTCTCTCTTAGAGACCTCCAACAGCGCCACCAATCCACTAGAATGATAGATCGGGGCACGACAATGAAAACCCAAGTGCTCAACTAGGCCACATACCGGCTAGATCCTTAGATCTAGCTACCCTCCAAATAATGATGCACCCTCCTCTTGGGAAATCGTACCACTATCAATACAAATGAATCCTCCACTGAAGTGCCTCCGGAAACAACCAAGAATGGTGCTAAGACACCTGCAAGAGAAACCCAATACTTGGAATTCCCAAAATCGCCTCTCCTCAGCTAGGACGAATCCTCCCTCAATGAATGGTGCGCCCCTCTTGCTGGAAACCCTAGCTGGTGCGCCCTCTCTCTCTCTGCCCCTGCAACTGATGTAGAATCCTCTTGCAACTGATGTAGAATCCTCCTGCAACTGAGTAGATCTGGAACTAGAATGGTGTGGGAGAGTATTGCATCTCCGAGACCAAGCTTAGGACAAGCTAGGTGGNTCCTCTAGGGTTTGTTAAGTCAAAACCCTCAAAACCCCCAATGCTGGGCTCACTAGCTAAAAGCCAGATATCAAAATATGATCATACATGAATGAATGAGTAGAGGCCCTTGCCTTTCCTTTATACTTTTTGGCTCACCTTGTCCCTCCAAAGTGACTTTCATTTTATTAATAATTAATTAATTAATTAAATCACTTTAATTAATTAATTAACCTTTTTACCTCTGAAAAGCGCCTTATCTCTCCTTGTGGCTTCCCTGGCCACTGAAAGTCACTTGTAGCCATCCCATCCTGTAGTGTTGCTCCTCCCGATTCCAGTGAGCTATTACACTGAGAGGTTCCTCCAAGTAATGTGCCCAAAATGACCTCTTCAGTGAATTTAATTGACTTATAGCTCAAAATAGTCAAAATCATGGAAATCATCGGAATGCAACGAAACCAAAGCCAACTTGTGCGGAATGGCTCATAATGATGAGATATGATGAGAAATGCAAGCTGGACCTCACAATGCCCCTCAATAACCCCTGTACTCGCTATAACACCCATCTGGCTACTCTGGTCATCATAAACCTTTGCACTGTGATGATGTCCCAAAGTGGGGACATTACAGATTTCAAGCTCTAATATCATGTCATGGTAGCTTTTGTTGCATTCCGCTAGTTCTTCGTTTAATTTGTCAATTTTGGCATCGAATGAAGTACTTACTTGATTTACAAGCCCTGCGAAAAGCTCTTTAGAGTTTTCACTTAGCTTCATCATGGGAGAAGTGTTGTCCTCTGTTTTTTTCTCGGCTTCTCCCGAATTTCTCCTCATGTTGCTCATGTTAAGGTTATATTTTAATATTTTAATATTAATATATTTTAATATTAATATTTAGTATGGAGAATTAGGGTTTGGATGAGGATGCGTGGGAGAGGGAGTGCATGGGAGTGCGTGGGAGTGGGAGAGGGGCGAATGTAGGGCACGGGTTTGGAAGATGCAAGGAAAAGGAATGCTCTAACACCAATTGGAAGATGAAAGCCAAATACAACAATAAATGTATTTAATAACATATAACATTTTTGTATTCGATGATATATTTGGTATACAAAATGAGTTATATATACACATAATTGGGTAAAGTCACATCTCTTTATGAAGAAGAGCGTGACTTTACATTTTAATTAGTTTAAATGTAATATATATATATATATATATATATATATATATATATATATATTACATATCCTCATAGTGACAGAGGGTTCAACTCTAGATGGATTCAGAGTAGAGCACCTCTCACTTGTCGGATTGCCTCTCAGCCTCATCGGAGTAGTCAGAGATCTATTCAAAGTTTCTTTCCTTCGACCTCAAATGATAGGAGAGCGAAGCTTCCTCGCTTCTACATCCCCCCCCAAGGTCATACATCTGGATCCCCCTCTGGTACTTGAGGACTCCGACAGTGAGCCAAAGTGACCCCCATCGCCCCTTGCCATCGGGTGATCAAATCCAGGAGACATTGGCTTAATTGGCTTCATCTCCAGACATTTCTCTCAGCTAGTATTGAGTTGTCCAACTCCTACCATGGACACTTTCACTTTGTATCACCACACTTTTGATATTGTTATATACACTTTAGTTTTGGTTTTAGCTAGACCTAAGGTTTAGCCTGTTATTGTGCAATTTGTACTTCGATAGAAGGGAAAAGGTAAATGAAGAAAAATTGACGTAACGGGAGACTATCCTATCACTGTCACCTCAACAAGATGTCTCTTTCTATTTAGGGTGGTAGGCCCAAGGGAGACGTCCCCAGTGACCTCGGGTTTTGAGAAGGCAAAGGATAAAGGCCAAGTAAAAGGTTCCCTCTTGTTGCCGTCCTTATACACACTTGCAAACGTGAGCTAAGTCCTGCTCACTTAGTGTGTCCTCGGAGGCACAATGCCTAGGTTCAAAGTCCACGCTGTCACTTTGAATTGAATCTATTCCCTCTAAGCTAACTCCTAGGGAAGCCAAGGGGAGTAGAACCTAGTTACTAGATGAGATTTACGATTAAATGTTCTAGGAGTTGGTTTTAATAAGTTAAAAAGGTCAGGGGGAATCTAGCCTATGATGTTAAGCAACAATGGAAGATGCAACAGTTACGTATGACAATCAGGCCCTTTCCTAGGACAACTAAGACTAGTGCCTAAGATTGGGCAAGGGGTCAGCTAAGTTAAGGGGATGTTCGTTACAAGATAATTACAAGTTACAAAGATTACAAAATTATAACAAGATAGATACAGATAGATACAAAAGAATATATGAGATATACAAGCTAAATTAGATTAGATACATATATACAATGAATAAATAAAATGTTATAAACAAGATCGACATAATGAAATAACTTAAGTACAACATTTTAATTACAAAATGAAACTATGATACAAAAATAAATCTAAGTACATAATAACATGATGAATGAAATAATACAAAACTGAAATAAAAGAGAAAGGTTAGAGATACGTTACAACCGTCCATGCACTGGATGGAATGAAGCCATAAGTGTCTTAAACATCCTTGTCCAGGATGACTCACAGAAGACCCCTTCCCAAGTTTTATTAACTTGGAATTTTTCGCGAGAGAGGACCAGCCAAGAATCATGCTCCTTCTCATCATCAACCAAACACTGGAATATGACAAGCCGTGTAAAATTTTAATACTTTGTTGCTCACGACTGCCGAGGTGGAAGGCCAACCAATACTCATAATGATATGACATTGATAAACTGAAGTTGCCTTCCATTTTCCCATTACTCTGTACAAATTCCTCTTTTGGCTGAGAGGTCGAAAATGAACATGTCAATGGAACGATTATACTGTTTTCCTTAAGGTTGTCAAGGTTCTCCTTCAAAGAGATTGGTTCCTCGGGAGGAGGGTGGGCACTTGAATTATCCAGATATTCAGCAACTTCAAACTCAAATTCCTTTACTTCCTCCAAATAAATGACTGACTCATCCATGGGTTCATCCGAAACTTCCCTATGAACTTCCTTATCTTTTTCTCTGTCAAGCTCAAGTTCAAGGGGATCCGGATATTCAATATAAGTTTCTGTGAAATTAGCTTCCATGATCTCCAATTGATCTTCCATGGCCATCAATTGTTCATTCATGGCTTCACACTGTTCTGTATGGGGATACTGCATGTTCAAAATGATATCTTTAAGCTCCTCAATGGGATCTGGTGGAGAATCAACCTCTATGTCTGAACTGATTGTTTTTATATCTGGAAAAATTCTTCTTCTTCCATTGTTCCATAAAATCATCAATCAACTCATTGTAAACTTCATCTCGATTATCCCCAAATCTATCCAAAAAGGCAAACAACAAGTCTCGTATGGTCTTGAACTCGTTATCATCTGAATCATGAAACCAATCGTAAGCCAAATCCTCACAAAGAGTCATGACAAACAATTGCATTAGAACATCCTCATAAATAGGTGGATCACATCATTCATCAATACATTGCGTGAAGGCCTTGATGTGAGCACTACCATTATCAAAATTATGATAGTCAGGAATATTGTCAATAACATCTTTAGATATATCATGAGGATAACCAACAATTCTTGAAAAATCAAGAGGACTATAAAAACCACCCATTTCTAACTAGATCATTTAAAAGGTCTAAAGAAAAGGACTGGGACCCAAGATTACTAAGGATCCAACAAGAAAGGAAACACGCTAACTTCATCCAAAAACCTTTGCAAGTTCAAAGATGAAGCAAACACGCCGTGAGTTCCTTCTTGGAAAACACTTTGTCAAATTATTTTTAGAGTGGAGTCGCCAGATGACCAAGTTTATCAAACAAACAAGAGCATCAAACAAAGCAGAAACAAGAAGGAAAACACAAGTTAATTTATTAGGTTGGAACAAGAATGGATATCAGCGAGTGCTTCTTCTCCAAGATTTTCAAGCAGCCCACAAGGATTGCTCCTTGTAGTACACTTGACAGAGTTGTTCAATGGAGTCACTTCTTGGAAAAGAATCACACGAAATTAACCAATGCAAGTTCAAAGAATTTTAGTGACTAAAGTTTTTATTGATTAGTTCTAAAAAATAAGTTAAGTCGTTTTGACCAAGGATAAATGAATTATCCCCGGTAGCGGCGCCAAAGATGTTGTCGTCCTTATACACACTTGCAAACGTGAGCTAAGTCCTGTTCACTTAGTATGTCCTCGGAGGCACAATGCCTAGGTTCAAAGTCCACGTTGTCACTTTGACTTGAACCTCTTCTGTCTAGGCTAACTCCTAGTGAAGCCAAGGGGGGTAGACCCTAGTTACTAGATGAGATTTACGATTAAATGTTCTAGGAGTTGGTTTTAATAAGTTAAAAAGGTCAGGGGGAATCTAGCCTATGATGTTAAGCAACAATGCAAGATGCAACAATTACGAATGACAATCATGCCTTTTCCTAGGACAACTAAGACTAGTGCCTAAGATTGGGCAAGGGGTCAACTAAGTTAAGGGGATGTTCGTTACAAGATAATTACAAGTTACAAAGATTACAAAATTATAACAAGATAGATTCAGATAGATACAAAAGAATATATGAGATATACAAGCTAAATTAGATTAAATACAAGATACACAGAAAGAAAGCCTAAGGTATACATATTAAGACTAAGCTAGATACAATAGATACAAGATATTAACAAGTGCTTGAAATGTGCACGAAAAGAAGATATTCAAAGATGAAAAGATGATCGACACATCAGGCCAAGCATGCACACAACAGATAGAATTCTGTTGGACTGCTTTTCAATGGCCAAAAGATGCAAAGCACTCAAGATCCAGTCAAGAGAATGCCTCCAGGTGGATGCACACTTCATGAAGGACCACACCACAGATACAGGAATACAAGATAGATGAAATGCTTGAAAATGAAGTAATCTAGATAAGAGATATAACCACTTAAGAAATTATTCTACAACATATAAAAGACTTGCATATGAATGTAAATATGAGATTTTGTGTGCTTGCAAGTGTGAAATGTAAATTGACGATGTTGTAGACTAAGGATTGAGTTAAGTGATTAAGTGTGATTAATTTTATCCCTATCTAGGTGTAAACCCAAAAACTCTCCTCCCCCAGTTACCAAGTGACTGCTGGATGTTCAAGAAGTGAGGCAACGAGGCCTACCCTAGCTTCACAGGTCAGCCCTAAGATCAGAGTACTCTCGGAAAGGACGCCACTCCTCGTGAGACAGTCCCTGGCCTAGCAGCTTTCGTTGCCTTCCTCCGACCCCGTTTTAAATGGCGAAGATGGTTAGTTATGGTGTCCTATTAAGTCTAATTAATTTATTTTAGACCTATGAGCTAAGTATTGCATTGTGTGTTTGAGTGCTTGTAGCTTGCTCAAAATTTGCCAAAGTACGAAATCTGAAAGATTGAATAATATGGAGGTTGAAGCCTTTAAATACTGAAATTGCAAATTAAGTCTTAATGTATGAAACTATCGCATGTAGAAGTTAAGAACTGGAAATGCTTATGAGACCGAAACCTAAGATTATGAAGGCTGAGGCCTTTGAACAACAGATTGCAAGTTTAAATTTTAATTTCCGGAAAGGGCCTTGGGTACCCAAAACCGTAATTAAAGATTAGGTTCTTAGACTATTAAATTGCATATGTAAAGTACTTGAACTGAAAGTAACTTGCAAAATAGAAATGATAAATTATGTCTTTAAGATGTAAATGTTTGCATGCATGAATGAGATAAAGAGTTAAGCACTAGATACTTGCATGCAAAGTAAATCATGAAAGCAAAGATCCAATATGCCTCCATGGGCTCTAATCTAGCATTTAGGTGTGATATCTACTCTAGATTATTTCAGATTTTAGCATGCATGTAAGAAATCATGTCTAAACTAGCTAAACTAATCAAAGAAAAACCCAAAGAAATCTAACTAAGACTTGCAAAAAATAAGACTCAAAAGAAAAAAAGGCAAGCCTCTTGGGTAGAGCTCCTTTGGGCTTGCGTACAATGTTTAGAATGAAAGAGAAATAAGAAGTAATTGTTACCACTCTTGGAAGGAGTACCGGGAAGGTGTGTTGTACTCGAATTTGGGCAGCATGCCCTCTTGTCCCGGTAAGAATCTGCAAAAATCAGCAAGCTATTGCTTGCTGATTTGTGCTGCAACACACTCTAAAATGTTAAGAAATTTCTGGTTTTCAACAGAAACTTTGTACATGCAAAAACCAGAAAATTATAATGATTTAGTTGACCTATCTAAGCAAGTTAGCTACTAAAATCTGAAATGAAAGAACATAAAGATAATCAGAAAAGTTTGGAGTGTTAATGAGAAGTAAGGGTAGATCCTTGCTTGGACCTATCCCAATAGCTCTCCTTGAAGTGACCTGGAAGCCTCAAATAAAACGTGAGATTGAAATAGATAATGATTGCATACACTAATAACACAAACTAGTTTCTATCATTAGTGAATGTAAACCACTTTAGCTATCAATTATACAATTACTAAGCCTAGCCAAGTAAACTAATTTACCCGACAATCTATTTAATAACACAATAACATTCGAAAACCAAAAGCAATATCACCTCATGATCATATGAATAATTCAGACAAGTCTTGAAATTCGTGAGTCCTCCAAAGCTATTTCCTTTATTATCCAATGGGAAGAGGTTGTAGCAACAATGTTGCTACAAACTCTTCAAGAGCAAAAACCAGTGAAGCAATGTGAAAGTAATGAGAGAGAGAGAGAGGGATGGTGAGAAAATAGTAGCATAAGAGTACAATAATGAAAGGTCAAGAATGAGGGAGTGCGAGGTTTCTTTTATAGCCTTGAGAGACCAAGAGACCTCCTTTGGATCATCAACAAGTGTCACAAATCCAACCAAAGGGAACTCAAGAGAAGAAAGGCGCTAGGCTTTTAGGTTTAGAATGAAATGGAAGGTGTGTGAGTTGGAGAGGTGAGTTGGCCATGAAAGAGGGATGCATTGGCCAAAGGAAAAGCCAACGTTTAGCTTTTACATTAGTTTCCACCCAAAACGTGATGTTTCCAGTTTTATGCAGAGGGTGGGGACGTACTTGCTAAGAGGGGCGTAAGCTCTATAAGAAAGCGTGAGCTTCAAAAGGGTGAAAGCGTGAGGCAAAAAGGGGAATGCGTGAGGAATATGTGACGGTTTGGGAGGAGTGTGGAGGGATGTGTATGGCACACTCCCAAAAGGCTTGTGAGAGGTGGAGGAAGGGATGGGTAATGAGGGACCCATAACTTATTAACACTTGAGTTACTAAGTTAAAAATAAGGGGGATGTATTCCTCATATGGGTATTAATTAAAAAGGTGGGTAAAAATTAAAGTGTGGGTAAAAGGGTAGGTAATGTTTAGGAATGGGTTAGGTAGGTTAGGTGGGGTATTTCCTTATTAATTATCACATTAACTTTACTTGTTTTGACTAATTATTACAAAATTGACATTTTCCCATGTCCTGGGTTTAGCAATTAAAATTGTTGTTTTTCGACTAAAACTCCTAAGTGGACAAAACCCTAACAAAACTTGTCCGACTGAGTTGAAACTTGGTCCAACGGTGTAGGGGGTCTCATTACCTTTCTTTTGAGTACAAATACACCTATCAAAAACCTAGGGACCTAAGTTTTACATTGATTATCCAGAATTAGTTAATTTAATTCCCAACCTTAGGAAAAATTAATTAATTAAAAAAAACCTAGCTAGACTTGATGGAAAATCACGAAATTTGGCGAGTTGTCTTACATGGTCATTTACATCGTTCCTAAACACTAGCTACCTAAGAATGACTTCATTATAATGCCTTTTACTGCTTTGGAGGATTTATTGCTAGTGGGAGTGAAAAACTCAAGCGAGATTAACCAGGTTGGTTAGGCCACATTAATCTCCTGAGGATAAAAAACACTCAGTGAAAGGAACTCTCCTAATGAAGAAATCCTAAGGCAACTGAGCTAACCATGATCCATGCAGACCTATTACAATATTAACCCATGCAAGGGTGCGGTAATCCCACTTACAAAACTGTGTGCTGGAGCAAAAAATGCCTTGTAGAACCAATTAGTCTTTGACATGTGTGCATTTGTTGATGCATATTTTCATGGTACATGGAGTTGACCCCCTATTTGAATAGGTGGTCAACATCTGGCTCCACATGGGGACATGTGTTCGATCTTCTCACATGGGACAGAGAGCATACGAGAATCCAACATCTACAAAAATGTGCTCACCAATTTCCAACATAAGCATACATATATACAATGAATAAATAAAATGTTATAGACAAGATCGACATAATGAAATAACTTAAGTGCAACATTTTAATTACAAAATGAAACTATGATACAAAAATAAATCTAAGTACATAATAAGACGATAAATGAAATAATACAAAACTGAAATAAAAGAGAAATATTAGAGATACATTACAACCATCCATGCATTGGATGGAATGAAGACATTGGTGTCTGAAACATCCTTGTCCAGGATGACTCACAAAAGACCCCTTCCCAAGTTTTACTAACTTGAAATTTTTCACGAGAGAGGACCAGCCAAGAGTCATGCTCCTTCTCATCTTCAACCAAACACTGGAATATGACAAGCCATGTAATCTTTTGATACTTTGTTGCTCATGACTGCCGAGGTGGAAGGCCAACCAATACTAATAATGATGTGACATTGATAAACTGAAGTTGCCTTCCATTTTCCCATTATTCTGTACAAATTCCTCTTTTGGCTGAGAGGTCGGAAATGAACATGTCAGTGGAACCATTATACTGTTTTCGTCAAGGTTGTCAAGGTTCTACTTCAAAGATATTGGTTCCTTGGGAGGAGGGTGGGGACTTGAATTATCCAGATATTCAACAACTTCAAACTCAAATTCCTTTACTTCCTCCAAATAAATGACTGACTCATCCATGGATTCATCCGGAACTTCCCTATGAACTTCCTTATCTTTTTCACTGTCAAGCTCAAGTTCAAGGGGGTCCGGATATTCAATATAAGTTTTTGTGAAATTAGCTTCCATGATCTCCAATTGATCTTCCATGGCCATAAATTGTTCATTCATGGCTTCACATTGTTCTGTATGGGCATACTGCATGTTCAAAATGATATCTTTAAGCTCCTCAATGGGATCTGGTGGAGAATCAACCTCTATGTCTGAACTGATTGTTTTTATATCTGGAAAAATTCTTCCTCTTCCATTTTTCCATAAAATCATCAATCAACTCATTGTAAACTTCATCCCGATTATCCCCATATCTATCCAAAAAGGAAAACAACAAGTCCCATATGGTCTTGAACTCATTATCATTCGAATCATGAAACCAATCGTAAGCCAAATCCTCACAAAGAGTCATGACAAACAATTGCATTAGAACATCCTCATAAATAGGTGGATCACACCATTCATCAATACATTGCGTGAAGGCCTTGATGTGAGCACTACCATTATCAAAATTATGATCGTCAGGAATATTGTCAATAACATCTTCAGATATATCATGAGGATAACCAACAATTTCTGAAAAATCAAGAGGACTATAAAAACCACCCATTTCTAACAAGATCATTTAAAAAGTCTAAAGAAAAGGACTGGGACCCAAGATTACTAAGGATCCAACAAGAAAGGAAACACACTAACTTTATCCAAAAACCTTTCCAAGTTCAAAGATGAAGCAAACACGCCGTGAGTTCCTTCTTGGAGAACACTTTGTCAAATTATTTTTAGAGTGGAGTCGCCAGATGACCAAGTTTATCAAACAAACAGGAGCATCAAACAAAGCATAAACAAGAAGGAAAACACAAGTTAATTTATTAGGTTGGAACAAGAATGGATATCAGTGAGTGCTTCTTCTCCAAGACTTTCAAGCAGCCCACAAGGATTGCTCTTTGTAGTACACTTGACAGAGTTGTTCAATGGAGTCGCCACTTGGGAAAGAATCACATGAAATTAACCATTGCAAGTTCAAAGAATTTTAGTGACTAAAGTTTTTATTGATTAGTTCTAAAAGAATAAGTTAAGTCGTTTTGACCAAGAATAAATGACTTATCCCCGACAGCGGCTGTAATATACCAGATATAAAATGTATGCAGAACAGAAATAAAATGCTAGTAATGGTAGAATAACAACAATATAACTAGAACATTCACCACAATAACACTGAAATGATATAAGAATAACAATAGAAATAGCACTTTGAATCTGAAAGCAATGTTCACGGGCCTCTTCGAGGGGGCAACCTCCAGTTGAGCAAAGCTCTATTACAATAATATCCAAGCTAGGGTTCTCATACCCTCGACTCCTATTTATACTAAAAAGAAGCATATAGAGTAAGATCTTTCTAGAAGAGGAAGCTTCTATTAGGTCTTCTTACATCCGCCTTATTCTATTTTATTGAAAGGCCTTATTAATATTGACCTTTATTACATCCAAATATATTGTTCTACCTATGTGTGGGTTAGGACCCTAGGATGTCCGCCCCCTTAAAAACAACCTTGTCCTCAAGGCTTGAGATGAGGAAATTGTTGCAAAATGGTAGCTGGTTCCCAAGTGGTGTCTGCTGGAGTTGTATCTTTCCATTGGACTACCACTTCCTTGATGGTTCTATGACGTAGGCGACGCTCACGCTGGTCGAAAACTGCTTCTGGTTGTAGCCAAATGGATCCTTCTTCAGCTAACTCTGTAAGGTTGGTTTGAATTTGGCACTTAGCTCCAATCACCTTCTTTAAGCATGAAACATGAAAAACAGGATGTAGCTTCGAATGGCTGGGCAAAGCTAACTGATAGGCGACTTGTCCCACACGCTTGAGCACAGTATAAGGACCATAAAATTTGGGCGCTAGCTTCTGACAATGCTCGGCCTTGAGGGAAGTTTGCTTGTAAGGTTGCAGTCGAAGAAACACCTGATCCCCTTCTGCAAATTGACGTTCAGAGCGACCTTGATCTGCTTGTTGCTTCATGCGATTCTGTGCCATGACCAAATTCTCTTTGAGGGTACGGAGAATAGCCTCTCGAGCTGTAAGTGTTAGGTCAACCGCCTGGACCTTCGAGGCACTCGGTAAGTATGAGAGAACTGAAGGTGGCTTCTGTCCATACACCGCTTCAAAAGGAGTCATGCGTGTAGCTGTATGGTATGAAGTGTTGTACCACCATTCAGCTAGGAGTAACCATTGAGCCCACTAATTTTACTTTTCCGAGGCAAAACACTTCAAATATGTTTCCAAACACTTGTTGACAACTTCCGTTTGGCCATCAGTCTGGGGATGATAAGCTGTACTGTGATGCAATTCCGTGCCTTGTATCTTGAACAGTTCTTGCCAAAAATTGCTTGTGAAAGTTGGGTCGCGATCAGAAACAATAGAGTGCGGCATGCCATGAAGTTTGAAGACCTGATCCATGAAGATTTGAGCCACCGTGGATGTTGTAAACGGTTGTTGAAGGGCGCAGAAATGAGCATACTTGGAAAGACGATCAACAACCACCATGATGACGGATTTATTTCCTGATTTGGGTAAGCCAGTAATAAAATCCATAGAGATATCCTTCCAAATAGCAGGTGGAATCGGGAGTGGTTGTAGTGTGCTCGACGATTTGACTGTTTCTCCCTTGTTGCGTTGACACACGTCACATTCAGCTACAAAATTACGAATGCCCTGTTTCATACCATCCCAGAGAAAGGAACGTTTGACCCTGTCATAGGTTTTGGTGAACCCGGAGTGCCCTGCTGTGGGTGTAGCATGAAGCTCAGAAAGTGCCGTGGATTTAAGCTTTGATTGTTTACTTAAATACAAATAGCCTTTGTATCGAAGTTCCTCATGGAGCCAAGAGTACCCTGGGGAAGCTGGAGCATTGGACTGCAATTGCTGGATCAACTGCGAACTTTTGGGATCTTGTAGCCATTCTTGGCGAACGGCTTGGAGCCAATCTGGTATAATGAATGAAAGAGAAAAAATGGATCCTTCATCTTCATATTTTCGGGAAATTGCATCCGCAACCACATTGTCTTTTCCTTTCTTATAAATGATCTCGTAATCATATCCAAAGAGTTTAGTCACCCATTTTTGTTGTTCTGGGGAGGAAATGCATTGTTCCAGAAAATACTTGAGGCTTTGATGGTCTGTCTTAATTTGGAATCGTTGCCCCAATAGATAAGGACGACACAGATCCATGGCATGCAGAATAGCCAACATTTCCTTTTCATAGATGGATTTGCCTAGATTTCTTTCAGATAGTTGCTTGCTGATAAAGGCCAAAGGTCGACCCTCATGCATAAGGACAACACCAATTCCTTTCCCTGAGGCATCACATTCCAACACAAAGGTCTTTGTGAAATCGGGAAGGGCGAGGACTGGAGTGGTGCACATGGACATCTTCAAGGTTTGAAAAGCTTGAGCAGCGGCTGGAGTCCAAGTGAAAGAGTTCTTTTTTAGGAGAGCAGTGAGAGGTGCTGCAATCTTCCCATAATTCTTAACAAACTTGCGATAATACCCTGTTAAGCCTAGAAATCCACGCAAGCTCTTAAGAGTCTTTGGGTGAGGCCAGTCTTGCGTAGCTTCAATCTTTTTAGGATCCACCCTGACACCATCTTTGCCAACCAGATGACCCAAGTATTCTACTTCTGAGGCGCCAAAAGCACATTTAGACTGTTTCAGGAAAAGTTGGTGCTGAGAGAGTAGATGGAGAACTCGATGCACATGAACAAGATGGTCTATCCAGGTTTTGCTATAGATGAGGATATCATCAAAGAAAACTAAGACAAAATGGCGGAGAAAAGGACAGAAGACATGATTCATGAGGCTTTGGAAGGTGGAGGGGGCATTACACAAGCCAAAGGGCATGACGAAAAACTCATAGTGGCCCTCATGAATTCTAAAGGAAGTCTTGGGAATATCTGCCTCTTTCATACGTATCTGGTGGTAGCCCGAACGAAGATCCAGTTTAGTGAAGAAGTGGGCGCCACTCAATTCATCCAAGAGGTCATCAATGACAGGAATGGAGAATTTGTCTTTGATGGTAAGTTTGTTGAGGGCACGGAAGTCAGGACACATTTGCCAAGAACCTTCTTTCTTCAGAACCATGACCACAGGAGACGAATAGGGGCTCGTACTAGGGCGGATAACGCCTGCATTAAGGAGTTCCTGGACCATTTTCTCAATTTCATTTTTTTGGGAAAAGGGGTGATGATACAGACGGATATTGGGAGGAAGGCTTCCTGGTACAAGGGGAATGGAATGATCATGAACACCACGGGAAGGAGGGAGGCCTTGGGGAGTGGAAAATACCAATTGATGTTTAGAAAGGATGACTTGGAGGTCTTGCGGTACCGAGGGTGTCTCTGTTGCTTGTATGGCATGGAGTTGGGTGATAACACCAGAATGACCCTTTTTGAGTAGCTTTTCCATGCAATGGGAACTAATGATCTTAGGTGAACCGACGGTGATGCCTTGGAACTTACATTGGTGGCCCTCCTGGTTGAATTGCATGGTTAAGTCTTTAAAATCCATGAGAATGGGACCCAAAGTCCTTAGCCAGTCTGCACCCAGCACAATGTCACAACCTCCCATGTCGATAGCAAACATATGGGATTTTAGGTGGTAGTCACCAATTTGAAGACGCACATTTTCACAACGCCCTCCACATTTCATGGAACCACCATTGGCAATCATGATTTGGAAATTATTGACGGCATGGATGTAGCAATGAGTTTTTTGGGCAATGCGACGATGAATAAAATTATGGGTGCTGCCACTATCAACCAGGATGATGACCTTCCGATGCTTGATGTAACCGATTAGCTTGAGGGTTTGGGGAGCAGAGAAGCCAGTGAGAGCATTGAGGGAAATGACTGGTTCTACTTCGGGAGGGTCTAAGGGAGGGGTTATGTCAGTGGATTCAGGTGATTCAGACATAGAGGGGGTTTCTTCATCTTCTTCCGAAATCTCCTTGGAGATGGCCATAAAAATCTTTTGTTCTCTACACTTGTGGCCCGAGAAATATTTGTCATCATAGTTATAACAAAGGCCTTTGAGTTGGCGTTCAGCCATTTCAGTCCGGGTCAATTTTTGGATTTTTAGTGGAGCAGAGGGAGTAGTGGGATTTATTGGTTTAGGGTGAGGGATGAAGGAGGGTTTGCGGTTTTAAGAAGATACAACCTGTTGTGCTTCTTTATCTCTTTTGGTAGCCTCCACCCAACTCTTAGGCCGAGCCATGAGGACATGGGCCCGAATTTCATCCTTGAGGCCGCTGATAAAACACTCTCAGAAAAAGGCATCAGACATGCCCTATGTTCTAAAAGCCAGGTGCTCAAAGGCAGCTATAAAGTCTTCCACTGTTCCTAATTGTTTCAGCGTTGTCAAACGGCCCAAATGGTTGGTGTCAGTGTCAAAGCATTCATAAAGCTTTGCCACAAATTGTGTCCAAGCAATATACCCTTGACGAGAATTTTTTCTCCATTGCCACCATTGCCAACGTTCTTGATCTAGATGGAGAACACCATACCGGAGTTTGGCCAAGTCATCTGTAATGCTGTATAAAGAGAAGTAATGTTCCATTTGGGTTACCCAACCAGTGGGGTCTAAGCCATCAAATTTGGTCACATCCACCCGTGGAAGGCGTAGGTCACGTTGAAAGTGATGGTTCTGCAAGGTATGGGAATGAGAGGAATGGTCACCTTTAGTATGTGGGGGTGAGGAAGAGGAAGGGTTATCTGTAGGGATATGTAGTTTGGTGCAGAGTGCCAAAAAGACTGATTCAAGCTGGGTGGTGAGGTCTTGTTTGATTTCGCCGATTGAGGACTGCATGGTTGTATTGATGGTGGCAACATTGGCACTGAGTTGTTTCACTTCTTGTTGGGTCTCAATGAGACCAGATTGCAAGGTGTTGAAGCGAGCTTGCAAGTCTTGGCTACGAGTATGGGCCATGAGGATGGGGGAACTGAAAAGAGGCGGGCGGGGTAAAAACATTTTGCCGAAAAAATGATATGGATGAATGTGATAAGGGCGAAGAGATGAATCCAATGGAATAGGTTTGAAATAATGGTGAAAAAAATTCTAGAATTTATTTTTATTTAAACGAAGTTATACTTCGGTCTGAAAAATACTGCAGAGAGGAAATGCCCAAATGCTTAACCAGAAAGAAATGTGTATTTACTTGGCAACCCGAACACAGTTGCGCGGCAATAGATCTTGTCTGTTTTAATTTGTTTATGTTTTTGTCCCCAAGGGTTAGGTATTCAAGGGTTCTACAGACAAGGGTTTGCCCTGTGCTATAGCTCTCTGATATACGTGCGGGGTCCAACAATAGTACTCGGCCCAATATCTCAGGGCACTAACTGAGGAGGATAGACCATACCCTTAGCCGTACTACCCAACTACCCAGGTACTAGAGAGTATCTTCCCGAGTGCTGTTCTCGGTGACACTATAGCAGTCAGGCGGCCGATCGGTTTATCTAAAGAGGGCTTCAGGTAATCTAGGCCGATTCGTACACATGTGCTGTTTGATGTGCTACCACTCGAAGGGGTACCAACAGGGGTTACAAGGGTGGCCAACAGATGTGCGCTTAAGTACCACTTGTATTTCTTGCGTGTATGAATCCCTCAATCGTGGGTTTATGCGCGTAACGACATATCTCTGTGGCTTAAAGATGCTGGAATACATCTCTACCCTGAAAGAAAATTTAAGCCACACTTTCTGCCGAGGAAAGTGCTCTGATACCACTTGTAATATACCAGATATAAAATGTATGCAGAACAGAAATAAAATGCTAGTATTGGCGGAATAACAACAATATAACTAGAACATTCACCACAATAACACTGAAATGATATAAGAATAACAACAGAAATAGCACTTTGAATCTGAAAGCAATGTTCACGGGCCTCTTCGAGGGGACAACCTCTAGTTGAGCAGAGCTCTATTACAATAATATTCAAGCTAGGTTTCTCATACCCTCGACTCCTATTTATACTAAAAAGAAGCATCTAGAGGAAGATCCTTCTAGAAGCGGAAGATTCTATTAGGTCCAATGTTGTATATGTCGTGTCGGGGAAAGTGTTGGCGAGGGTCCGGAATATAACTTCTCAGCGACATCGGCGGAAAATGCCGGAATATGTCGCAAGACCTCAAAAAAATACAAAAACCATCATTTTTTTAAACTTGTAAAGCAACAACAACATCAAATAAACATTTTTCTACATAAATATGAAAATACAACCAAGAAATAAGATGCATAAGATGTCAAGTGGTCACATATCGTTACTAAACTGAAAATTCTGAAACATGTTCCTGATAGGATGATAGTAGATACAAAATCACATCAACTGATCAAAATAAATGTATCTCATGAGATGAATCATCATGAGGCATCTAGATACTAAATAGTACATGATAAAATGAAAATGATAGATCATAGGAATCCAAATCATTGATTCCCTCTATGTTGTGGTGTTGCTGTTGCTCTAGCCCTTTTATGGGTAAAGGGCACCAATTTTCCTCTGGAAGTAGTAGGTGGTCGTGGAGGTACTCTAGATGAGGTTGGAGTGGAAGCTCCAACTGCTCCAGATGCTCCCTCTGAGGTGGTAAGTGATGGGCACGAGGTGGAAGGAAAAGTGTGTTGCCTCCTCCCAGTCCCAACAGACCCAAGTCCAACTCCAGGTATGGCTCTCTGTGGAGGTGGTGGTGGCATTGGATCCACTGGAAGTCCAATCTCCTCCTCAGCCTCTGTATCCACTGGAAGTGGAACATTGTCCTCCTCCTCCTCCTCCTCTGTTGCCCCCTCCTCCATCAAATTATCTGCATGCTCCTCCATCTCAGGCTCCTGAATCTCCACCCTCTATTGACTGGTGGTGTCAATGTTATCCAATGAAATGGCTTCTATGTCAGGTTCTTTGTCAAGTTGCTTCACCCACAACTTTAGATTGTAGTAGACATATACCAAGTCATTAAGGCGTTGGGTACTTAACCTGTATGAACATTGAGAGCTATAGTTAGTGATGGTAAATAAATAGTAAATACTAAATTGTAAAAATTAAAATTAAAAAAAATATAAAGTTTAAACAATTTAAATTTTGATTGTTGCATTTTTTAACATTTCTAACCTGTTGCRCTTCTTGGAGTGTATCTTTTCAAAGACACTCCAATTGYRCTCACAAMCTGAAGAACTGCAAGTTTGACTAAGCACTCRAACRACAAGTTTCTGCAGCTCTRGGAGCTTTCCACCATAGTGTTTCCACTAGACATCTACAATGAATAAAATGAAAGGAAGACAACGAATTATATTTCAKATTTCCATCAAGCAATAAATGTCATATATAATATATAGAAAGGAATAAACAAAATTTGAAATTGAAGCTTACCTGGCATCCTTGTGGTCCTATCTTGGACAGCCATATCATAGCCCAACATCCCGAATGCCATCCTATATATCTCATTCTGTCTAGAAATCTCTGAGCGTTCAGCTGGAGTCAGCACTATCCTCTGAACACACTGGAGGAAACCATCAATGACCTCACCATCAAAATTAAATCCACAAGCATAAGCTAATGCAGGGTTGAGGTAGAGCCCTGCTGCATGAATGGGACGATGGAGAGTGTTATTCCATCGCTCATCAATCACACCCCATATCTGAGCTCTCTTGGTGAGTCCTTCTTCCCCCTTGTTCTCATAGTACTGGTAGATAGCTTCCTTGGCCCTATCCATGGCCTCATACAAGTAGCCCATTGCGGGCTTCTCACCATCAACCAATCGAAGAACCTTTACCAAAGGTTCACTAATGGTACATACCTCCCCTACTCCACTCCAGAATATCAGGTCATGTCCCACAAGTTGGGCTATGGCTTGCCCATCTTGTTTGGTGCTATAGACACAAGTAGCCCACTCATTAGAAAGAAACATTCTTTGTAAGTCCAACATACTTTTGAGGAGGGACTGAAGAGAAATGAAGCTGGTGGCAAAACGTGTGATTGCGGGACACACCAACTCTCTATTCCCTGTGAATTGTCTCATGAGTGAAAGAACATATGTGTGATTATATATATATTTTGTCACACTCCGAGCTGAATCAATGATTTCCTTGATCCAAGGAAGTTTTCCCATGTCCTCTAGCATCAAATCAATGCTATGGGTGGCACAAAGACTCTAGTACAAGGATGGATACCTCTGCATAAGCATCCTCCCAGCAGCAACATAATTAGCAACATTGTCCATGATGACCTGGACAACATACTGCGGGCCTATCTCTCGGATAAAGCCATCCAACAACTCACATAATAATTTTGCATCTTTTGTATATGCACTTGCATCAACACTTTTGATAAACATTGTCCCCTTGGGACAATTAACCAAGAAGTTTAGAATTGATCTGCCCTTCCCATTAGTCCACCCATCCGACATCACGGTGCATCCGGTGGTCTTCCATGTTTCCCTGAGCTGAGCAAATCTTTCTGTGCAGTCGGCCATTTCCCCTTGAAGGAGATGCCCTCTCAAATCCTGATAGGAAGGGCCCCTCTACCCCGGTCCAACAATTGCAGCAGCTTCAAACATGGGATGGTAGAAGGGGTTATTGGCAATATTAAAAGGTATATCACTCCAAAGAAAACATTTGGCCACAAGCTTGTCTGCCTCCTCCGTCTCTTTTTTTATAATCAATGGCCGAATAGAAGGTTGCCCCCCAGGTGTTGACCTCATCACAAAGTAAGATGAGGTTGATGAGGGGGCTGCAGAAGCTGAGGGCCCTGTGGCTGAGGAGTGGGATTGTGGTACTACTGGTCCCCCCTCAGAGGCACTTGTTCCACTGTATCTATTTGCACTGGAATGCGCAATTTCTTTTTTTCGAGCCTCGATTGTATCCCTCTTATTAGCCATATCAATGAGTGATTGGTTTGCAATATGCACAATTTCCGGGGTACTGTTTGGACAAGGATCCACATCAAACCCAGGGATTTTGGCAAGGTGGTATTTCAAGCGGCTAATTCCTGCAAAAATCCTTTAGCCGCAAAGATTGCATGTCAATACTTGTCTATTGGGAAGTTGCACTGGTTCACCATACACCCACATTGGATCCAATGCCTTCATCATTTTCTTTAGATGAAAATATTAAACCTATGGCACAAAAAAAAACCAAAATAAACACACGATAATGCAAAGGTTAAATAATAAGAGATAGATGAATTAGAATGATTGAATCTTCCATTCAAAAACAACAAGAAGCAGCACATTGCAAACCCTAGCCTAACTCTAAAAATTAAAAAAAGAAAGTTCAAATCTTCAAGTTCAAACTTCAAACTAATGAAAGAAAAACATTTTTGATCATACCTGGAAATCTTGATCTCTCTGCTGACGCTAATGAAAGCAAGATCCTTGGCTTTCTCCTCCTTGGATAGATGCACAATGGTTTTCCTCACACCTCTCTAGCTCTCACACTTCACAAGTGAAATAATGAGCAAAAAAAAGGCACCCGCGGCCTCTAAAACCCCTCACGTGCATTTTATCCTCAAAAAAATATAAGCAGGTCGAAATATTACATCGACCCGCGACACATTGGGAAAATGTCGCGAGTTAGTGAATGTGTCATGACACATTGAAAGTTTCAGAAGTGTCGTGAAATATTCGGGGGGAAATTTCGGCTAGGTGAAAATGTCGGCGACATATCCGACATTTTCGAGATAACGACGATATATTCAACAGTGATTAGGTCTTCTTACATTCGCCTTATTCTATTTTATTGAGAGGCCTTATTAATATTGACCTTTATTACATCCGAATATATTGTTCTACCTATGTGCGGGTTAGGACCTTAACAACAACGCCAAAGATGTTGTCGTCCTTATACACACTTGCAAACGTGAGCTAAGTTCTGCTCACTTAGTGTGTCCTCGGAGGCACAATGCCTAGGTTCAAAGTCCACATTGTCACTTTGACTTGAACCTCTTCCGTCTAGGCTAACTCCTAGGGAAGCCAAGGGGGGTAGACCCTAGTTACTAGATGAGATTTACGATTAAATGTTCTAGGAGTTGGTTTTAATAAGCTAAAAAGGTCAGGGGGAATCTAGCCTATGATGTTAAGCAACAATGCAAGATGCAACAGTTACGTATGACAATCAGGCCCTTTCCTAGGACAACTAAGACTAGTGCCTAAGATTGGGCAAGGGGTCAACTAAGTTAAGGGGATGTTCGTTACAAGATAATTACAAGTTACAAAGATTACAAAATTATAATAAGATAGATATAGATAGATACAAAAGAATATATGAGATATACAAGCTAAATTATATTAAATACAAGATACACAGAAAGAAAGCCTAAGATATACAGATTAAGACTAAGCTAGATACAATAGATACAAGATATTAAATAGTGCTTGAAATGTGCAGGAAAAGAAGATATTCAAAGATGAAAAGATGATCAACACATCAAGCCAAGCATGCTCACAACAGATAGAATTTTGTTGGAGTGCTTTTCAATGGCCAAAAGACGCAAAGCACTCAAGACCCAGTGAAGAGAATGCCTCCAGGTGGATGTGCACTTCTTGAAGGATCACACCACAGATACAGGGATACAAGATAGATGAAATGCTTGAAAAATGAAGTATTCCGGATAAGAGATATAACCACTTAAGCAATTATTCTACAACATATAAAAGACTTGCATATGAATGTAAATATGAGATCTGTGTGCTTGCAACTGTGAAATGTAAATTGACTATGTTGTAGACTAAGGATTGAGTTAAGTGATTAAGTGTGATTAATTTTATCCCTATCTAGGTGGCAACCCAAAAACTTTCCTCCCTCATTTACCAAGGGACTGTTGGATGCTCAAGAAGTGAGGCAACGAGGCCTACCCTAGCTTCACAGGTCAGCCCTAAGATCATATTACTCTCGGAAAGGACGCCGCACGCTGTGAGACCGTCCCCGGCCTAACACCTTCCATTGCCTTCCTCCGACCCTTTTTTAAATGGCGAAGATGGTTAGTTATGGTGTCCTATTAAGTCCAATTAATTTATTTTAGACCTATGAGCTAAGTATTGCAATGTGTGTTTGAGTGCTTGTAGCTTGCTCAAAAGTTGCCAAAGTACTAAAACTGAAAGATTGAATAATATGGAGGCTGAAGCCTTTAAACATTGAAATTGCAGATTAAGTCCTTAATGTATGAAACTATCGCATGTAGATGTTAAGAACTGAAAATGCTTATGAAACCGAAACCGAAGATTATGAAGGCTAAGGCCTTTGAACAACAGATTGCAAGTTTAAATTTTAATTTCCGGAAAGGGCTTTGGGGACCCAAAACCGGAATTAAAGATTAGGTTCTTAGACTATTAAATTGCGTATGTAAAGTACTTGAACTGAAAGTAACTTGCAAAATAGAAATGATAAATTAAGCCTTTAAGATGTAAATGTTTGCATGCATGAATGAGATAAAGAGTTAAGCACTAGATACTTGCATGCAAAGTAAATCATGAAAGCAAATATCCAATATGCCTTCACGGGCTCTAATCTAGCATTTAGGTGTGATATCTACTCTAGATTATTTCAGATTTTAGCATGCATATAAGAAATCACATCTAAACTAGCTAAACTAATCAAAGAAAAACCCAAAGAAATCTAACTAAGACTTGCAAAAAAAAAGACTCAAAAGAAAAGAAGGCAAGCCTCTTGGGTACAGCTCCTTTAGGCTTGCGTACAATGTTTAGAATGAAGGAGAAATAAGAAGGAATTGTTACCACTCTTGGAAGGAGTACCGGAAAGGTGTGTTGTACTCGAATTTGGGCAACATGCCCTCTGGTCTTGGTAAGAATCTGCAAAAATCAGCAAGCTATTGCATGCTCATTTGTGCTGCAACACACTTTAAAATGTTAAGAAATTTTTGTTTTTCAACAGAAACTTCGTACATACAAAAACCAGAAAATTATAATGATTTAGTTGACCTATCTAAGCAAGTTAGCTACTAAAATCTGAAATGAAAGAACATAAAGATAATAAAAAAACTTTGGAGTGATAATGAGAAGTAAGGGTAGACCCTTGCTTGGACCTATCCCAATAGTTCTCCTTGAAGTGACTTGCAAGCCTCAAATAAAACGTGAGATTGAAACAGATAATGATTGTATACACTAATAACACAAACTAGTTTCTATCATTAGTGAATGTAAAACACCTAAGCTAGGATTATACAATTACTATGCCTAGCCAAGTAAACTAATTTACTCAACAATCTATTTAATAACACAATAACATTCGAAAACCAAAAGCACTATCACCTCATGATCATATGAAGAATTCAGACAAGTCTTGAAATCCGTGAGTCCTCCAAAGCTATTTCCTTTATTATCCAATCGGAAAAGGTTGTAGCAACAATGTTGCTACAAGCTCTTCAAGAGCAAAAACCAGTGAAGCAATGTGAAAGTAATGAGAGAGAGAGAGAGTGGGATGGTGAGAAAATAGTAGCATAACAATACAATAATGAAAGGTCAAGAATGAGGGAGTGAGAGGTTTCTTTTATAGCCTTGAGAGACCAAGAGACTTCCTTTGGATCATCAACAAGTGTCACAAATCCAACCAAAGGGAACTTAAAAGAAGAAAGGTGCGAAGCTTTTAGGTTTAGAGTGAAATGGAAGGTGGGTGAGTTGGAGAGGTGAGTTGGCCATGAAAGAGGGATGCATTGGCCAAAGGAAAAGCCAATGTTTAGCTTTTAAATTAGTTTCCACCCAAAACGTGATGTTTCCAGTTTTATGCAGAGGGTGGGGACGTACTTGCTAAGAGGGGCGTAAGATCAAGAGGAAAGCGTGAGCTTCAAAAAGGTTAAAGCGTGAGGCAAAAAGGGGAATGCGTGAGGAATACGTGAGGGTGTGGGAGGAGTGTGGAGGGATGTGTATGGCACACTCCCAAAAGGCTTGTGAGAGGTGGAGGAAGGGATGGGTAATGAGGGGCCCATAACTTATTAACACTTGAGTTACTAAGTTAAAAAGAAGGGGGACGTATTCCTCTTATGGGTTTTAATTAAAAAGGTGGGTAAAAATTAAAGTGTGGGTAAAAGGGTAGGTAATGGTTAGGTAGGTTAGGTGGGGTCTTTCCTCATTAATTATCACATTAACTTTACTTGTTTTGACTAATTATTACAAAATTGACATTTTGCCATGTCCTGGGTTTAGCAATTAAAATTGTTGTTTTTCGACTAAAACTCTTAAGTGGACAAAACCCTAACAAAACTTGTCCGACTGAGTTGAAACCTGGTCCAAGGGTGTAGGGGGTCTCATTACCTTTATTTTGAGTACAAATACCCGTATCAAAAACCCAGGGACCTAAGTTTTACATTGATTGTCCAGAATTAATTAATTAGTTAATTAATTTAATTCCCAACCTTAGGAAAAATTAATTAATTAAAAATAACCTAGCTAGACTTGACGGAAAATCACAAAATTTGTCATGCTGTCTTACATGGTGATTTACATCGTTCCTAAACACTAGCTACCTAAGAATGACTTCATTAGAACGCTTTTCACTGCTTTGGAGGATTTATTGCTAGTGAGAGTGAAAAACTCAAGCGAGATTAACCGGGTTGGTTAGGCCACATTAATCTCATGAGGATTAAAAATACTCAGTGAAAGGAACTCTCCTAATGAAGAAATCCTAAGGCAACTGAGCTAACCATGATCCATGTAGACCTATTACAATATTAACCCATGCAGGGGTGCGTTAATCCTGCTTACAAAACTGTGTGTTGGAGCAAAAAATGCCTTGTAGAACCAATTAGTCTTCGACATGTGTGCATCTGTTGATGCATATCTTCATGGTACATGGAGTTGACCCCTTATTTGAATAGGCAGTCAACATCTGGCTTCACATGGGGACGTGTGTTCGATCTTCTCACATGGGATGGAGAGCATATGAGAATCCAGCATCTACAAAAAGGTGCTCACCAATATCCAACATAAGCATACATATATACAATGAATAAATAAAATGTTATAGACAAGATCGACATAATGAAATAACTTAAGTACAACATTTTAATTACAAAATGAAACTATGATACAAAAATAAATCTAAGTACATAATAACATGATGAATGAAATAATACAAAACTGAAATAAAAGAGAAAGGTTAGAGATACGTTACAACCGTCCATGCACTAGATGGAATGAAGCCATAAGTGTCTGAAACATCCTTGTCCAGGATGACTCATAGGAGACCCCTTCCCAAGTTTTATTAACTTGGAATTTTTCGCGAGAGAGGACCAACCAAGAATCATGCTCCTTCTCATCTTCAACCAAACACTGGAATATGACAAGCCGTGTAATCTTTTAATACTTTGTTGCTCATGACTGCCGAGGTGGAAGGCCAACCAATACTCATAATGATATGACATTGATAAACTGAAGTTGCCTTCCATTTTCCCATTATTCTGTACAAATTTTTCTTTTGGCTGAGAGGTTGGAAATGAACATGTCAATGGAACCATTATACTGTTTTCCTCAAGGTTGTCAAGGTTCTCCTTCAAAGAGATTGGTTCCTTGGGAGGAGGGTGGGGACTTGAATTATCCATATATTCAACAACTTCAAACTCAAATTCCTTTACTTCCTCCAAATAAATGACTAACTCATCCATGGATTCATTCGAAACTTCCCTATGAACTTCCTTATTTTTTTCACTGTCAAGCTCAAGTTCAAGGGGGCTAGGATATTCAATATAAGTTTTTGTGAAATTAGCTTTCATGATCTCCAATTGATCTTCCATGGCCATAAATTGTTCATTCATGGCTTCACATTGTTTTGTATGGGCATACTGCATGTTCAAAATGATATTTTTAATCTCCTCAATGGGATCTGGTGGAGAATCAACCTCTATGTCTGAATTGATTGTTTTTATATCTGGAAGATTCTTCCTCTTCCATTTTTTCATAAAATCATCAATCAACTCATTGTAAACTTCATCCTGATTATCCCCAAATCTATCCAAAAAGGCAAACAGCAAGTCCCGTATGATCTTGAACTCATTATCATTCGAATCATGAAACCAATCGTAAGCCAAATCCTCACAAAGAGTCATGACAAACAATTGCATTAGAACATCCTCATAAATAGGTGGATCGCACCATTCATCAATACATTGCATGAAGGCCTTGATGTGAGCACTACCGTTATCAAAATTATGATAGTCAGGAATATTGTCAATAACATCTTTAGATATATCATGAGGATAACCAACAATTCCCGAAAAATCAAGAGGACTATAAAAACCACCCATTTCTAACTAGATCATTTAAAAAGTCTAAAGAAAAGCACTGGGACCCAAGATTACTAAGGATCCAACAAGAAAGGAAACAAACTAACTTCATCCAAAAACCTTTCCAAGTTCAAAGATGGAGCAAACACGTCATGAGTTCCTTCTTGGAGAACACTTTGTCAAATTATTTTTAGAGTGGAGTCGCCAGATGACCAAGTTTATCAAACAAACAAGAGTATCAAACAAAGCAGAAACAAGAAGGAAAACACAAGTTAATTTATTAGGTTGGAACAAGAATGGATATCAGTGAGTGCTTCTTCTCCAAGACTTTCAAGCAGCCCACAAGGATTGCTCCTTGTAGTACACTTGATAGAGTTGTTCAATGGAGTCGCCACTTGGAAAAGAATCACGCAAAATTAACCAATGCAAGTTCAAAGAATTTTAGTGACTAAAGTTTTTATTGATTAGTTCTAAAAGAATAAGTTAAGTCCTTATACACACTTGCAAATGTGAGCTAAGTCCTGCTCACTTAGTGTGTCCTCGGAGGCACAATGCGTAGGTTAAAAGTCCACGCTGTCACTTTGACTTGAACCTCTTCTGTCTAGGCTAACTCCTAGTGAAGCCAAGGGGGGTAGACCCTAGTTACAAGATGAGATTTACAATTAAATGTTCTAGGAGTTGGTTTTAATAAGTTAAAAAGGTCAGGGGGAATCTAGCCTATGATGTTAAGCAACAATGCAAGATGCAACAGTTACGAATGACAATCAGGCCCTTTCCTAGGACAACTAAGACTAGTGCCTAAGATTGGGCAAGGGGTCAACTAAGTTAAGGGGATGTTCGTTACAAGATAATTACAAGTTACATGTTTAGTTTTGTACCTTGGGAGGTGTTCCCCATGTGCTTATTACCTCCTTAGCACATGAGGGAAGGACATTACACTTTGTATCTTGTACTTTTGTCTAATTTCACTTTGACTTTGGTTAAAGTGAAATTTAGTCACTTTTGGCCTAAAAGTGATTATTAATTCAAAGGGGTGAATTAGAGACATAAGTTGACTTAGGAAACTTAACCCAAAGTGGGTTATTGACTTAAATATGAATGGGGAGATCTCAACCATCGACTAGATGGGAGATGAGATGATCTCAACCCTTCATATTTTAGGTTTCCTTTTGAGAGTCAAAGAGGGGCGCAAAGGGTGAAGGAGGGCACATTCTTCATTTGGTCATTTGATTGTTGAGAGAGGAGCTCTTGGAGGATGGAGATGAGGTTAGTTTTGTAAGGATGCTTGAGGGAGGTCACTTGCTTTCATTGATGGAGGCTTGGAGCTACTTGCCTTGATTATTTACTGGAGCTATTCTACTTTTGAGAGGGGCGCATTAGCTGTGGAGGTTGATTTGTACCTGGTAGGATATCTAGCCATTAGATTGCAGTGAGATCAGTTTCAGAGGGAGGCCATCTACTAGAGCTTCATTCCTGTGGAGGGGTTTTCAGATCTGAGCTCACAGTTGGCAGTTGGAGCAGATGCAGTGGTTCTAGCAGTTTGCATGAGGGGCGCACCATTCTGGGGCGCATTTGTTGATTTGGAGCTTGTATATCAGCACAGTTGGAGTTGCTATTGTATCAGGTTCTTTCATATATTGTATTTACTGTAACCCTTCTTCTGCTTTCCTCATATATACACACATATTCCAAACTGGTTTTCCCTGGGGGGGTTTTATCTAGGGTTATGTTGACCAAAAATACCCGTGTCTACAAATGCATGATTTAGTTTCTTAGATCTGTTCATATTCAACAGCAAATGATGTTTAGGTGTGTTATGTTTATTTTGAGATGCATGTACTAATTTCTCGTGACGAAAACGACATGCTAGAGCACCCAAAATCGAGAACATAACTGTAACAAATCAGCAAAATACTTTTGGACTGTTGGCTGTTATAAAACAACAGAAAATACTTTACCTGACAGTGAAAACTTAGAGCCTTTCTTTGGTCAAAGACAGACCAAGAAGGCAAGCTGATAGGACCTGGAATTTTCGCATTACAAAGATTACAAAATTATAACAAGATAGATACAGATAGATACAAAAGAATATATAAGATATACAATCTAAATTAGATTAAATACAAGATACACAGAAAGAAAGCCTAAGATATACAGATTAAGACTAAGCTAGATACAATAGATACAAGATATTAACAAGTGCTTGAAATGTGCAGGAAAAGAAGATATTCAAAGATGAAAAGATGATCAACACAACAGATAGAATTCTGTTGGATTGCTTTTCAATGGCCAAAAGACGCAAAGCACTCAAGACCCAGTGAAGAGAATGCCTCCAGGTGGATGCACACTTGAAGGATCACACCACAGATACATGGATACAAGATAGATGAAATGCTTGAAACATGAATTATTCTAGATAAGAGATATAACCACTTAAGCAATTATTTTACAACATATAAAAGACTTGCATATGAATGTAAATATGAGATCTGTGTGCTTGCAAGTGTGAAATGTAAATTGACGATGTTGTAGACTAAGGATTGAGTTAAGTGATTAATTGTGATTAATTTTAGCCCTATCTAGGTGTCAACCCAAAAACTCTCCTCCCCCAGTTACCAAGTGACTGCTGGATGCTCAAGAAGTGAGGCAACGAGGCCTACCCTAGCTTCATAGGTCAGCCCTAATATCAGATTAGTCCTGGAAAGGACGCTGCGCGTCGTGAGATCGTCCTCGGCCTAGCACCTTCCATTGCCTTCCTCCGACCCCGTTTTAAATGGCGAAGATGGTTAGTTATGGTGTCCTATTAAGTCTAATTAATTTATTTTAGACCTATGAGCTAAGTATTGCAATATGTGTTTGAGTGCTTGTAGCTTGCTCAAAAGTTGCCAAAGTACTAAAACTGAAAGATTGAATAATATGGAGGCTGAAGCCTTTAAACACTGAAATTGCAAATTAAGTCCTTAATGTATGAAACTATCGCATGTAGGAGTTAAGAACTGAAAATTCTTATGAAACTGAAACCGAAGATTATGAAGGCTAAGGCCTTTGAACAACAGATTGCAAGTTTAAATTTTAATTTTCGGAAAGGGCCTTGGGGACCCAAAACCGGAATTAAAGATTAGGTTCTTAGACTATTAAATTGCATATGTAAAGTACTTGAACTGAAAGTAACTTGCAAAATAGAAATGATAAATTAAGCCTTTAAGATGTAAATGTTGGCATGCATGAATGAGATAAAGAGTTAAGTACTAGATACTTGCATGCAAAGTAAATCATGAAAGCAAAGATCCAATATGCCTCCATGGGCTCTAATCTAGCATTTAGGTGTGATATCTACTGTAGATTATTTCAGATTTTAGGATGCATGTAAGAAATCACATCTAAACTAGCTAAACTAATCAAAGAAAAACCCAAAGAAATCTAACTAAGACTTGCAAAAAATAAGACTCAAAAGAAAAGAAGGCAAGCCTCTTGGGTACAACTCCTTTGGGCTTGCGTACAATGTTTAGAATGAAGAAGAAATAAGAAGGAATTGTTACCACTCTTGGAAGGAGTACTAGGAAGGTGTGTTGTACTCAAATTTGGGCAGCATGCCCTCTTGTCTCGGTAAGAATTTGCAAAAATCAGCAAGCAATATGAAAACCAGAATTTTCTTAACATTTTAGAGTGTGTTGCAACACAAAAACCAGAAAATTATAATGATTTAGTTGACCTATCTAAGCAAGTTAGCTACTAAAATCTGAAATGAAAGAATATAAAGATAATCAGAAAACTTTGGAGTGTTAATGAGAAGTAAGGGTAGATCCTTGCTTGGACCTATCCCAATAGCTCTCCTTGAAGTGACTTGCAAGCCTCAAATAAAACGTGAGATTGAAATAGATAATGATTGCATACACTAATAACACAAACTAGTTTCTATCATTAGTGAATGTAAAACACTTAAGCTAGCAATTATACAATTACTAAGCCTAGCCAAGTAAACTAATTTACCCAACAATCTATTTAATAACACAATAACATTCGAAAACCAAAAGCAATATCACCTCATGATCATATGAAGAATTCAGACAAGTCTTGAAATCCGTGAATCCTCCAAAGCTATTTCCTTTATTATCCAATGGGAAGAGGTTGTAGCAACAATGTTGCTACAAGCTCTTCAAGAGCAAAACCCAGTGAAGCAATGTGAAAGTAATGAGAGAGAGAGAGTGGGATGGTGAGAAAATAGTAGCATAACAGTAAAATAATGAAAGGTCAAGAATGAGGGAGTGAGAGGTTTCTTTTATAGCCTTGAGAGACCAAGAGACCTCCTTTGGATCATCAACAAGTGTCACAAATCCAACCAAAGGGAACTCAAGAGAAGAAAGGCGCTAGGCTTTTAGGTTTAGAGTGAAATGGAAGGTGGGTGAGTTGGAGAGGTGAGTTGGCCATGAAAGAGGGATGCATTGGCCAAAGGAAAAGCCAACGTTTAGCTTTTACATTAGTTTCCACCCAAAACGTGATGTTTCCAGTTTTATGCAGAGGGTGGGGACATACTTGCTAAGAGGGGCATAAGCTCAAGAGGAAAGCATGAGCTTCAAAAAGGTGAAAGCGTGAGGCAAAAAGGGGAATGCGTGAGGAATACGTGAGGGTGTGGGAGGAGTGTGGAGGGATGTGTATGGCACACTCCCAAAAGGTTTGTGAGAGGTGGAGGAAGGGATGGGTAATGAGGGACCCATAACTTATTAACACTTGAGTTACTAAGTTAAAAAGAAGGGGGATGTATTCCTCATATGGGTATTAATTAAAAAGGTGGGTAAAAATTAAAGTGTGGGTAAAAGGGTAGGTAATGGTTAGGAGTGGGTTAGGTAGGTTAGGTGGGGTCTTTCCTCATTAATTATCAAATTAACTTTACCTGTTTTGACTAATTATTACAAAATTGACATTTTCCCATGTCCTCGGTTTAGCAATTAAAATTGTTGTTTTTCGACTAAAACTCCTAAGTGGACAAAACCCTAACAAAACTTGTCCGACTGAGTTGAAACCTGGTCCAAGGTTGTAGGGAGTCTCATTACCTTTATTTTGAGTACAAATACCCCTATTAAAAACCCAGGGACCTAAGTTTTACAATGATTATCCAGAATTAATTAATTAATTTAATTCCCAACCTTAGGAAAAATTAATTAATTAAAAAAAACCTAGCTGGACTTGATGGAAAATCACGAAATTTGGCGTGTTGTCTTACATGGTCATTTACATCGTTCCTAAACACTAGCTACCTAAGAATGACTTCATTAGAATGCCTTCCACTGCTTTGGAGGATTTATTGCTAGTGGGAGTGAAAAACTCAAGGGAGATTAACCCGGTTGGTTAGGCCACATTAATCTCCCAAGGATAAAACACACTTAGTGAAAGGAACTCTCCTAATGAAGAAATCCTAAGGCAACTGACCTAACCATGATCCATGTATACCTATTACAATATTAACCCACCCAGGGGTGGGGTAATCCCGGTTTCAAAACTGTGTGCTGGAGCAAAAAATGCTTGGTAGAACCAATTAGTCTTCGACATGTGTGCATCTGTTGATGCATATCTTCATTGTACATGGAGTTGACCCCCTAGTTGAATAGGCGGTCAACACCTCACAAGTCACCACCGATCAAAAAGTCCGGTCAAACAACCAATAAAGAAATGATAAACCAGAAGTGTACCTGCCCGGAACAAAACAACAGGAAAACTATAGATTTGCAAGAGTACTTGCTGGTTAGCACTTCATAAAACCATTGACTTTCTTAAATGAAACAATTTGCTGAATATGATGAAGTAAACAAAAATCTTATAACAACAATGATTATATTGCAATACTTCACATAAAATGTCTTAAACTAGCTTCAAAATGACTAAAAACCATTCACCATTGAAATCATATCAGTAGCATTTGGCAGAAGCATATAAGACAAATTATAATTCAGCCTTTAAAATTGCTTTATGAGCTTTTAATGCTGCATTAAATGGTTGTAGCTTACTTTAGTAACAACAACAAGCAAGTTAATCGATCAATCTAATCTAGGGTTAGAAGGTGTTAGTAGGTTGTTCAAAGATTTGGATGTTTGAAGGTTGTGATCAAAACACTCAAGCAAGAGGTCTTAGACTAGTGCATTCATAGAGCAAATGGAGTCAACAAGTAGCAACAAAAATTGAAGGAGCAAGATGATAGTAATAGAGCCAAAGACAAGAGGAATTTGATGGATGAAGTGTTGGTAAGCCAAGACTTCAACCACCAAACCCTAGGGGAGAACGACTACTAAGGTGTAGGTAACCCTAGGCCTTAGTAGGTTTTCCTCCTTTAACTCAATGATAAGATAAAATCGGCTATGATGAAGGACAAATACTAGGGTGTTGCAATGGCTTCAAGAAAAATGGCTCCTTGGCACAATCTAGTAGGTAGATAGCAATTGGAACAAGGACAATAGCATGTGCTTGATCCCTAGGGTTTGAGCTAGCAATTTCATAAATTAACAAAATGTAAAGTAAAACACCATAACCATTCAAGTAAGAGAAAAATTGCAGAATTTTACTGACATTCACCAAGTATCATCAAAGCAAAACCCTAGTTGTAGACTTTCCACCAAGAAAAATGCCAATTTCACCCAAAAATAGACCTCCTTCAACAAGTGCTCACCAAAATTTCAGTCCAAAACCCTAATGAGGGCTGCAAATTTCAGACCTCACACAAGTGTGAGTGAAAGATGATATGACAAAAAGAGAGTTTTAGCTCTCTACTTATATCATACCAATGACCTTTAATTTTACTTTAGGTCAAAAAGGTTGACATGGCCAAATTTACATCAAAAAACTGTTTTACATTAAATGTCATAATTAAAACCCTAAATCAAGTATAAATGATGACGACATGCCCTTTTAGGGTGACATTAGGCCCTTTTAGGGCAACGTTGGCCTCTCGAGGCAAAACGTTAGGCCTTCTTAGGCCTCAGGAACCTGCCACACGTGCCACTTGGCACACAACTGCCTCCCAAAACCTCCAAAGCACTGGATGACATCATGGGTGTCCTGGGTGACGTTATGGGCCTTCCAAGGCCTACATCTTGGTGGAAAGGGCACAACCCCCCTGGGTACAGGTCTGCCAAGTTGCCTCTGGTGGAAGGTCCTCCTCTTTCTCCGGTGCAATCCTCTGATTTGTCTCTGCTCCCTGCTAGGGTCTCAACATCCATCTAGTGGGATTTTAGCCCCATGGAGGTCCGAACTAATCATCTCCCCATGTGTACTTGTCCATTGGGTATGGTCCTGAAACATCAACAAATACGCTCTCCATGGGCTCATAAGTCACAGGGATCATAGCAATGTCAATCACATCTAATCATCAAGTTATTAAACATGTGCATAAAACCCCCTTTACCCGGACTGGTGCTCAAAGACATTATACTAATCTACAAGCCAAGTTTGCAGTAAACGCTAGGACGTCCTATTGGGCTAATGCTCACTGGATGTGGGATGTTTCCGAGAGAAATCAAATCTAAGCCATGTGAGTGGATGAAGTGGTAAGGGATGTCCAGGCAAAGGGTGCAATGATAATAGGGAAATGTATGGCTTACCTGTGGGTGCCTCTGTAGAGGGTGAGCTGCACCTGTCATGGATGCAAATGTTTCCAAGCCCATTGATGCCTTTTGTCTATATTCTTATTGCTTTTTCTTTCAAGAAGCTAGGTTAGGGGACCCTACCTTGGCGTGGTGACCAGTGGTGGCAATGTTACCCACAAGCATTTCACGGAAATGAGAAGGTTGGCTCGTGATGAGACCCCCTTTCTCTTGGCTATGCCACCAAGAGCCACTATCCTGGCGTGGTGACTAGCTGCTAGTAGTGTCATACTGCTACATGCCCATGGACCTAACAGGCTGGCTCGTGTTGAGACCCCCTATCCTCTAACTAGGTCTTGTTTTATTATTTTGATGGGTCCTGTTGCTGTCTTTATACACACTTGCAAACGTGAGCTAAGTCCGGCTCACTTAGCGTGTCCTTGGAGGCACAATGCCTAGGTTCACAGCCCACGCTGTCACTTTGACCGGAACCTCTTCTGTCTAGGCTTACTCCTAGGGAAGCCAAAGGGGGTAGACCTTAGTTACTAGATGTGTTAAAGTTAAGTTCTAGGAGCTAGTTTTAATTATTTACAAGGTTTGGGGAATTCTAATCCTAAGATGCTCAAGCAGCAAATGCAAGATGCACGGGTTAGTATGTAAGTCAAGCCTTTTCCTAGGGCAACTAAGACTAGTGCCTAAAGATTGGGCAAGGGGTCAACTATGTTAAGGGGTGTTTCGTTACAATAGATTACAAGTTGTTTACAAGATTGCAAAATAATAAATTAAACCAATGAAATATCAGATACAGTTATTCACAAGAAAAATGCTAAGATACAAATGATACAAGAGCAAGCTAACCACGTTTTACTTTATGTGTGTAGGATATCAAAGGATTAAAGCATCAACATCAACACATCATCACATTTATGAGATTACCATCAATATAGCAAACATCAATACATTTAAGAAGATTTAGATACTTTAAGCACAAGTATTATTAAGATTGATGAAGACTATCCACACTCTTAATTACTCAACCCACCAAGTGTTTATTAGGTTTGGTCCAGGGTTTAATTATTAGGCTTTCTTAAGATTTATCAAATTTTATTAAGCTTTCACCAAAGCCTCCTCCTCCTATTGCCAAATAACTGTCGGATGCTCAATAAGTGTTGCCACCTTAGCTTCAGAGGTCAGCCCAAAACAAGAGTACTTCCTAGAGAGGACACATCCTATGCGTCGTGAGACAGTTCCCTACCTACACCCTCTGTTGTTTTCCTCAAGCCCTGTTTTAGATGGTGAAGATGGTGGTGTAAGGTACCCTAAATAGTCTATTAAGTATAGATATGGATTAGGTAAACTTTTAGGTGATTATTAGAGTGTTTTGAATATTTTAAGACACTTTTAAAGTGTGATTTAGTGATATGGCCGAAACTGTTATGAGCTTTAAAAATGTGTTCCTTCAAGCTTATGCAATTAAGAGTGTGAACACAAGTAAAGCAAATAAAGATGGCTGAAAAAGATTTAAGTTATCACATGCACATATAAGCTTGCTATTATGGAAAAATCACAATGGCAAGGACAACTTGCCTTCAATAGATGGAAAGAAAAATTAAAGTGTGTTTGCCTACTTAACCATTTAGCAACATTCAAGCCTAAGCAAGTGGCTTCCAATAGATATAAGCAATAGAGAAATAAACCATTCACTTATCTAAGCACTTAGAGGTTAAGGCATTTAAGATCTAAAACAAGTGCATGAAGAAAAGACTTGAAGATTAACTAAGCAAGTGAAGATCTAGTTAGGTTACTTAGTATGCCTCCCAATAGGCTTAAGACAATGATTATGTGTTTGATCTAAATCTAAAACAATGATAGCATTAATCCATAGATCATTAATCACATCATCAACCACTTAACCTTACCTATTGGGGTATTACTCTCCCAACTAGGTAGGCAATTAATTAGGTTTTGCTTAGTTAGGTTAAGTTCTTTTAAGATTTAGAGATTAGGGCAAAAAAGTAAAGATATATAGAGAGAGAAATAAGTAGACTAACAAACCAAGCAAGCAACCAAGAGACAAACTCTACCCCACGTCCTAGGTTGAGAAGGTGCCCCTCACCTTCTAAACCTCACGTCCTAGCCTAAAAGGAGAGCAAAAATGCTAAAACATTGAAACCCTAGCTAGATCTAACTACCCAACAAACTTACACAAAGAGGAAGGCCATACCACTTCTTCCCCTAAAGGTGTAAGCTACTAACAAGCAAGAAAAAGAGGCAAAATGTACCAAAATGATGAAAATTTGAAAGGTAGGGTTGAGAGATAGCTACCAAACCCCTTGGAGGGCCTTTTAGTGTTGTGTGGATGTCCTTTGGGCAGCCAAGAGTCTTCTCAATCAAATCTGAAACCTGCAAAACCAGCAAGCTATGCTTGCTAGAAGAGCTACACACAACCAAGAAAAATGAAGGAAAACCCTTGCTTTTTAGGGCAAGAACTTTCTGCAAGAAAAATAGAATATATGTGTATAGAAATGACCTATCTAAGTAAGTTATGCTAGCTGAAAATGAATGTGTATGAACAACAATATAGATGAAGAGTAAAGGGTTAGAGAAATGGAGTGTATGAGTGCCTCAAGAGACCCTTCTCCTTGAAGGAGTTCCCAATGAAACCCTTGAAGTATAAACCTGCAAAACTCTTAAAGTGATGTGCATACAAGAGATAATATGTTAAGCATGTAAATAAGACGACACTTCAATCCTATCTAACACATCAAGATATATAAACCCACAAGCATACGCATTGATAGATCTACTTAGATAACACTTTACCTAAGATCAAATGTTGCATTCACCCAAAGAAATCAAAACAAGATTACCCCATAAGCATAAGAAGATCAAGCACACGCATTGCTCCTCTAGTTATCCTCCAAAGTTTCTCCTTTATTATTACTCAAGAAAATAGATCTTGGAGAGAAAAGACTCCAAAACCCTAAGAGCATAGAATGGAAAAATGGAATAATGGAGAGAGAGAGAGAGAGAGATGAAAATCAAGTAGCATAACAATAGCTCAAGATATGGTGAGTTGGGAGTGAGGAGAGGGATTTATTTATACTTGGAGAGGCAAACTTACCTCTCTTGGATCAATGCCAAGTGTCCACCACCAAGCATAAGAGTAGATCTTAAGGCTAGGGCACGCCATCTAGGGTTTAGATCATAGATCTAGGGTGTAGATGGGTGTGTGAGGTGTTGGGATCACACAAAACACAAGTGAGAGACTATGGGATTCGTGCTAGGGAAGAGGAAGAGGCCCCAATAATTAAAAACGAATTTTCCTTAGAGATCAACAAAAGGGGGGCGTAACTCTCTTTGGAGGGCACAAAAAAAAGGGGGAAATGGAAGGAATGGAGGGGGATTAATGAGAAAAAGGGAGTTAGATCACCCTAGGAGGTGATGTGGGGGTTAAAGGGAGTCATAACTCATGGGAGGGGGCCCCATTTAAGTCACAACGTCCACCATCAAGGAAAAACGTCAATCCCCCTAGGGGGACGTAACTTTTGAGTGTGGTGAGGGGGTAAGGGTGTTTAAAGGGTTGAAACAAGGTTGGGTGGTTATGTTATGCTTAGGGAGTCTCTCTCTAACCTTATTTCACCATTTCACATCCTTTTAACTCATTATTACAATTTTACAATTTTTCCATGTTTGGACTTTAGCAATTAAAATTGTTGTTTTAGACTGACTGACACTCCGGGTGGACAAACCCATGGCTAAAGTTGTCTGACTGAGCTGAAACTTGGTCCATGGATGTGGGGGGTGCTATTCCATTTCTTTTGAGCACAAATACCCCTATCAAAAGTCCAAGGACCTAGTTTTTACAATTATTGCTCAAAAATAATTAATTAATTAAATAATTAAACCTCCAAACTTAGGGAAATTTAATTAAAAATTAATTAATTAAAAAAAAACTAATTTAGACTTGATGAAATTCCGCGAAACTTTCTAAGATGTCTTGCATGGTCATTTACAATGATTTCCTATAATAGTTACCAAAAGATAAACCCACTAGAACGTCGTTCACCACTTTGGAGGAATTATTGCAAGTGTGAGGGAAAAACTCAAGGGAAATCAATAACGCTGAAAAGCCCAATTGATAACCTGAGGATAAAAAACCCTCGGTGAAAGGAACTCTCCTAGTGAACCGATCCCAAGGTAACTGACCTAGACATGACTCATGCAGACCTATTACATTATTAACCCACTCAGGGGTGCGGAAATTCCAATTACAAAATAAAGTGTTGGGGCCAAACACTGCCCTGTAGGACCAAAAGTCTTCGACAACATGGCATCTGATGATGCATCTCTTCATGGCACATGAGTTGACCACCTGTGTTGGAGAGGCGGTCAACAGGTCCCTCTGTTTCCTG